>VXBX01002915.1:154366-468511 GCA_013400415.1 Scytalopus superciliaris
ACCCCGCCCTTCCCCCCCCCACCCCCCCCCTTGGCAGATTTTTTCCCTTGGTCAAGAGAGATGGGATTTTCCTGCTGCACGTGGTGACTATGGATGACATGGGGAAAGAGAGTGTGGAAACTTGCTGATAAACTCTGAACAGGCACAAGTGGTGGTTAAGAAAGATGCATTTACTTACTTTTTATAGGCTACAGTGCCAGTTGAGAACAAGGTCTATTGGATTGCAACTAAGAAGGAATAGACCACATGCAATAGAGGAACTGGAAAACCCTCAATCAGCACTGCTGCATAGTACTGGGCCGTGGCAGTACAGGGCTGGGCTCCAACCAGGGACCAGGATGGGCACAGCAGCTCTCAGCTCTCAGGAGAGAGAGTTTCCCTCTCTCTTTTTAAAGGAAAGAGCCTAAAACGTGAGGATTAAAAAATTGTAAACCTGCTGCATGGCCCTTAAATGCATTTTTGGCCTTGTATTGCTGTAAGAAGGAATGGAAGCACTCCTGCCATCACTTCACCCATCTTGCAACCCTAGCTGAGTGCTCTACATACCAGGTCACACAGCTTGGTGCAAGATGATGTATAGCTCAGGAAACCCACCCTGAGAAGCTGTCCACCTTTTTCCTTGCTCAATTTCATCCCATTACTCAGTCCCATCTTTCCAGACTGCCCTAAGCATTCCTCTTTTTTTTCCTGCTGTTTACACCCCTTAAATTTATGTTCTCGCTCACTTGCAGTTGAAAGTGTATGGTGTCCTGTTTCCATGCCTGTTTCTGAATACATTGGTACTTCTTTAAGGCACTGAAGGGCTCAGTCACTGTGCCAGAGATGGTGTGTGTGGTATGCAGGAGCGATGGTGGGGAGAAGCCAGCAGATCCCACACAGGCTGGGGTGGTGCTGGTGTGCCCAGAGCACACACCAACATGCTGCTGGTGTCCTCACAAGGGGACCTGAGGGCACAGCTGTGCCCCTGAGGTGGCCAGAGGCAATCCCATGGGGCTTGGCCAGCACTGACCAAACCACTGAGCTGTGCAGGGAGCAGCAGGAAATCATCACTAGAGACATGACCCCCTCACAACACACATGTGGAGAACCACTTCAAAATGTCTTACCTATTACCTGGGCTCCTCAGAGGACAAAGCCCATTAGCAGGGGATTCTTCTGCCCCTGTACAACTGTTACTAGCCACTGACATGGTTATTAGTGGAGTGTGGAGTGTGCAATTAGAGACCATTGCTTACATGTGGCCCATAATGCCAGGTCTCAGCTCAGCACATTAACCTCAGCACCTCCCTTTCAAAATACCTCATTTGCTGTTTGCTTTTGGTCTTGCCAGAGCTCCTCTTCCCCCTCCAGGTTTTCTGTTTTTCCACTCTTTTCCTCCCACTGAAGTTATTACTAAATATTATTCCCCACATGTATTCCCTTGTATTTTTCCAAGCTGAATCTCATTTTATTGTTTCCTCCTCATATTTCCTGCTTCTCTGTAGGTCTCTTTGTAATATTTCTATGTCCTCAGTGGGGCTTGTAGCATTTTCCTGCCCAGGATCACTTGCAAATGGACTGAACAAATCACATAAGCTTGTGCCATCTTTTCTCCCCTTCCCCAGCTACGCTGAATGGAGCTGGTTCCATGAGACCTTGCTCACAGTGTCCCCTGTCCTGGAGCAGAACATTTAATCCCTGTGACAGTATTTCTGTGTAACCTGAACGGACAGATAACACCAGCCTCCTGTGCTGTAGCCTCCTGTGCCTCAGCAGTGGGGATGTACCCATCATGCTGAGCCACGTGGCACAAAGTATCCAGCCTCACATGAGCCAACGTTTCAGTGTGGCTGCTTTGCACCAGCCAAACACCAAATAGTGTTGGCCCATCTGCAGCAAGCCCTGGAGGTGAGGTCTTGCCTCAGCACCTTGGGGGTGTGCCAGTGCCCCCATGTCCTGGGCAGGACCCAGCCCCAGACACTTCCCCCCAACCCTGGGAAGCCACTACAGTCCTGATACAGGGCTGGCCTTTCTCTCCCTGCTGCAGAGATCCCCCTTCCTGTGCTGACACTTCACTGGTCTTGTGATTTGCCCACAAAGATGCTGTCCTAATTGCTTGGCTTCATTTGTCCTTTGTATCTGGAAAATCTCAGTACACTGACCTGACCCCATGCCTTTGTCAATTCGCTTGTGACCCTGCACCTCTCACCTTCTCCACCTTCACCATGCTGGCTTGTTTACAGTGCTTTCCTTGGCCCTTATGTCATGTCCTGTCCATCTCCTGCTTGCCCCCATATCCACCCTGTGCCCTTGTGGGGGCAGCTGTGCTGGATGGGGACATCTAGAGCATCTCCTTACTGAGCAGAGCCACAGCTTTGTTAGCAAAATACCTGCCCACTTAACATCGAAGGTGATGTCTTCCAAACAGCAAGAGCAAGGCAGCAGACATTCCACTAGGCATGGCTGAAAAGCTGCTGGGTATGTCAGAGGCTAACTATCCTCTTACTCCCTGATCTTCATCAGAAGAGGGGAGAGAAACCTCTCTGGAGTGTAACATGAGTCACAGCTCTCGGATTGCAAGTGCCTCCAGTATTGTACTGGCCACTGGCTTTGTCAAAGGAAAGTTAGTTGACTTTTTAAAAATATTAATTAATTATGGTGGTTATTTCTGATGAGATAAAACAAGGCAGGTAAGAGCTCAAACAGCCACCTTCTGCCCTGGGCAAGACCCAGTGGGTACATGCAGCTCACTGAGGACTCATATTGTCTGCTCTTTGCATTGTTGACAGCACACCAGGAAATATAAAAGAAAACTCACATTAGACCTTGAAATCTTGTCTGTCATCACAGGCTGTTTTGACACACTTTTTGGCTTAAAATAGCAAAAATATATTTCAAATATTCAAGGAAGAACAGCAATAACATCCTTTCAGGTAAGCAGTTCCTTATTGGCTGCTATCAGTCCTTCAGAAAACCTTCAGCAAAATCAAGGCAAGCAACGATACATAAAGCTGAAAAACATTGTTTAATTCAAAAGATGAGTTGTTTTCCATCAGGCCTTCCTTGTGTTTAATGCTGAACCAGCTCAGGGCACAGCCCACCCTGGTTTGTCTTTGTAGGTTAACTTGAAAACAAAAAGGTAAGAAGGCACTACTTCAGAGCCATCAATGCTATCAAACCAGGCCAAGTGAACATGGTGTCAGGCAGCAGTAATAATGCAGCAATAAAATACTTATCTGTCTCCCTTCCAAGATACTGAGCAGCTTCACAGAATCACAAAAAATGGGTTGGGTTGGAAGGAACCTTAAAGATCCTCTAGTTCCACCCGCCTGCTACGGGCAGGGACACCTTTCACTAGAGGCTCAGAGCCCCATGCAATCTGGCCTTGCACACTTCCAGGGATGGGGCAATCAAGTTTCCTTCAATCAGGTTTAGAAAGAGTTCTGAAAGCTGACAGGGACAAGCTGGCAGAGTGTTGGATGCTGCCGGGCACAGAGCCGAGCTTAGCTGGGCCACAAACTTCCCGCAGCCCCGACAGTGCTGGGGTCACTCACACCAGTTACAAGACAAGACGAGGATGGCAGTGTTGTGCAGTCTCTGCTATGATTTATTACCCAAATGGTAAATATTGGCTTATGCAGTTGCTAATTCCCTCAATATTTGCTTTTGAGAGACAGAATCCTATTGATTTCACACATCAGACAGTCTACATGTGATTGTAAATGTCTCGTTATGGGGGGAAAAAATGATTCTCAGTTTACAAACCAAAAGCAACTGCTGTTGACCTACTGTGCAGTCAGAATCAGCGCTCAGTTTAAAAGCTAAAGTGCTACCTTCAGAGGGATAAATATGTACAGTCATTACACAGGATTTAATTAACACGTATGGTAATGGTATGCAGCTCAAGCTCTGTGACCAGGCACATCCAAATGAGCTGACACTAAGATCACAGACTAAGGCTTGTATTAGTGTGCTTGCAGGCAGTACCTTCCATAGCGTGGAGAAAGGAAGGAGCAAGATAGACCAGCACAGTTACAAAACCTGTGCATTTTGCAAACCAAAACCACAGTCCCTTTCTTCCAGTCTTTTTCTGCTGTGGGACTGGGGCGTGCTCCTGCTGCCTGTACTGGTTACCAGCAAGTACCAGCAGCTCCACAGGACCAACAAACCAGTCAGGACGTTTGTTATCAGGCTATAGGTTAGTGCCAGCTGAGCCATCAGACAAGGTGGGTAGGAGAGCTGAGGCTCACAGATTCTTCATTGCAAGATTTAAGTGACCAACTGCCCTGAGAGCTTGCAGCTTCATCACTCAAGGGCCTGCCTTATGAGACCTAGCTCAGTGTCCCCATCACTCTGACATGACACCCTCACAGAGGCAGCACCTAATCCCAAGGGAAATGCAGAGGGGAACCAGAACCATCCCTCTGGCCATCACTCTACTGTCCATCAAACGAGCATGACAAATGCAAAATGAGCTCCCTCCTACCAAGCCTCCTCATGGTGAGTGTCCTGGCTGAGCATGCCCACCGCAGCAAGGTCTTACCAGCATTGTTCACTATTTCCTCACCTGCAACACAGCCCACTCCCCACCTGCCCCAGAGCCCCTCACTCATTATGGACAGCCAAGAACCAGCAGTGGCTTTCAGTGATGTTTCAAGCCTTGTTTCTCCACAGCCATGTATTTCTGCTGAGGAGGAAGCAGGAGGACACTCACTGCTCCTTACAGGTTTCTGAGGACCTGCTGCACCCCCGATGCTGGGGGAACTGAGGCACAGGGCTGTGCTGGAGGGAGGGCTGGTGCCAAGTGACTGAGCACTGCCACAGCAGTGCTCACAGAAAGGGATCAGGTTTCTTCAATCTTCTTGTTTAACATTCCTCAACTGGACCTTTCTCAGTTACACATGTATTTTTTAAGGCTCCCATTTCAGACTTGAGCATTAATCTACAGGTTTAGGGACTCTGATTCCCCTTTGGTCTGCTATGAGGCACCCAAGACTACCATCAACAGACTTAGCAGCTGCTCCTGCAAATATTTGGCTCTGGGACATGAGCACTAGACTCTCTCACCATTTTGCCTGTCAACCTGTTAGAGGGAAAATCTCTGAGGTGATTAGTCAACTAATATATCTAACAAGGGCTTTAAGGAGCCATCCATTATATTTAACAATTCTGAGAATCATTTCCCTTTCTGTGTGCTGTACAAGAGACAACACTGCACGAAGCAGCTGGCTAAGCATCAAACTCTCCCACCCCCACCCAAATAAAGCTAATTTACCTTTATCATCAATTTTTGCTTTGGCATAATTGATTGCCCAGATGTGTGAGAAGCTTTCACACACAGTGCAGCTCCTGCTGCTCCATTCTTGCAGGTTGGACTGCTCTACAGAGGCCCAGGGAAGGAGCAGGCATTTACTGCAGCACAACAGGGATATACAAGGAGTTCATCGCTCCCTTTATTTCTCTGCAAAGGAAAGGCAGATACTAGCTCTGGCTTTTGGGATAAAAGTGTTCTGCAATGTGCTCAACCAATGACTCGGATAGGGAAGAGGGCAGATTTGGCTTACGTCTTCTTTTTGTTTCCTAATTAAAACTAAAAAAAAATCAGAAATAATTTGTTTTAGAAAAGTCTCTCTATGCTCTTAAAAATCTTTGTGTCGGCAATATATAAGGAAAAAACCTATTCATCAAGTTATAGCACCCTAAGGAGGGAAAGTTTTAGCCAGACTGTACATAAATATGCATTTTGCTCCTGATAAAATCTGTTTAACTCCAGCATCTAATATTTGGACAAAAAGATCTCTTTGTTAAAGCTCATACACTTTTACTTTCTATTAGGGATCTTACAATGCATGTTCCCCACGGTCACCAAAAATCAGGTAAGACCAACCTCTTCCACAAATTTATCTTCAGCCGTAACTTGTGTTGCCCCTCCTCAGTCTGTGCACGTTGGCTTTGCTCAGGAGGGGTGATGTTGTGCCCTGAGGTCTTCTGGCCCAGGCTCACCCAGCTGAGCTGCCGAGGCTCTCCAGTGCTCCAACCCTGCTGTTTCCCAGCTGGTCCAGCCCAAGGGACAATTTTTACATAGCTGAGTATGAAAAAATATTTGTTAAATGGAAAGAATATATTGTGGCAAAGAGGATCACAGCACATGTCCCCCGGAGCATACAGATACAACACTGCTGGGGACACAAGAGCCTTAGTGTGGTGCTTCATGCTGTCAGTCTTGCTTGAGGCAAGCGAGCTTGAGAGTTACCTCTCCAGGTACAGCAGCATCTGCCGAGCACCATCAGCAGAGAGTGGATGTGATATTCCTGAGCAGGCAGAAGCAGGAGGGATCCTGCCCCTGCACTCAGGATAGCTTGGAGGAAAGCATCTGCCACAGCCTTGCCTCACCTCACACCATCAGACCATGTTCCCCTCTCAAATACAAGAGCATGCAGGCCCAGTATTAAAAAAGCCTCTTGCAAACTCAGCTGTAAGTAAGGAGGCAAAAGAGGTTGAGGGCTTAATTTTCCTCTGCTGTGTCTACATGACTTGGGACAAAAGACTTCCAGGATTTATTTTGGTGAAGGCTTGGTGAGATCAAGTGTTCATTTGTAGGAGAATATCTCTCCATTTAGCTTATATAAGATGGTTTTCCCCCCAGAGACATTGTTCAAATACCACCAGTACCATTCTTATTGTGCCACACTAGTCTTGCATTTGGGGCCTGATTTGAGACCCATTAAAGGAATTCAAGCCTTGTCCTTGGCACTAACAAGCAGGCCCCTAAAACACACTCAAAAGGCCATAAAAATAAAAATAATCCATTCACCAGCTTTTCAAGCTAAATCTCAAATGCATTTAACATTGAACTCTTGCTGCAAATCTTGTGGGGGATAAAATAAACAAGCCTTGGTCCATTGGATTGCTTTAATAAAAGGTTTATTGGAAATATTTTTTTGCAGACATACAACAGTCAACAATGCTGTTCAAAGCTACAAATTATCTAAGTTTTCTGAACCTTCTAAAAATACAAGTAAATGACCTTCATTTGTATTCAGTCTGGGAGGGAAACAAACTCCACTGTAATGCGATGCTGTATTTAAACTACCAGAGGACATTAATAGGACCTGAAAATGGTAACACTTCTAGAGGAAAAAACCCACACACCACTCCTGCTCTGCTGGGAGCCAATTAAACATCCCCCCACAGCATCACTGCTCTGTGCATATCCAGATTAAAACGTCCCCATCTGAAACAATATTTAAGCAATTCGAGTACAGATATGACAGACAAGCGGGCACATGACTTGGCTCGCTGATGAAAAAGATGCTGTTAAAGATCCTGTCACTCAAGACGCTGAGTATTTGACCTCCCAGTGCAATGGGCTGCACTTTGGGGGTGGGAGGAGGGACAGGAGGAGGTTTTCAAGACAGGCAGTTCTTCCAGCACACACATGCACACAGTCCCAGAGGGCTTGGCTGCCTCATTGCTTTGTATCTAGAGCCCTTTTTTTTAAAAAAAGTTGAGAAACAACTCTGAGCAACTTTCCAGTCTATGAGATCTTGATGGTATGAACAGCAAGTACCCTCATTCCCTTCCTGAATCCAAGTATAAACCAGAAGGGCAAAGGAGAGCATACACACTGTCTGGTAAACTCCCATGTTTTCTAAGAAACCCTGCAGATGTTTTGAAATTGATAAATTTATGCCAAGATGACATCTGGAACATCTTTGCAGGGAAGCCACCCAGTAAGGTAGTTAGAATTTAAAACAATCATGTCTTTCTGTTAATGTTGGCTTTTTCCCTTGGCTTCATCACTCCATAATTACCAGGGCACTGACCTTCGAGCTATGCATAGTGACAGTTTGGCAATATATTAGACTTTTCGTCATCATTAGACCTCTCTGTGACTGCCCAGAACTGGGCTTGCCCCCACACAATTTGTCATTTACTCACTTCTATTTCTCTTTAGTAGCTACACAGAGACTGAGAGAGAATGGACCCCTTGTGGCAAACTTCAGGAGAATTTGTCTCACCTTCTTCATACACAAAGGCAAGCTTTGGATAAACACCAGTACTCAGCTGCTTTACCTTCTGTCCACAACACAAATGAATCCAGGCCATGAATCCAAATGAAACAACTTTCAGGCTTTACGCTCTATCACAAGGAGATCTAGGCCCCCAGATTAACAAGTCCCTTGCATGAGCCTTAGGGACAGGAACCTGCCCAGGAGCAACACTTAGTAAGTCCCATTAACTCTCCATGATGGATTCTCAGTCAGAACTGAAATAATTTCAGTGCTCTGTTCTGGTGAGTCCATGAGGCAAACAGTAGTCAGGAAACAATTTAGCAATCTGTCATAACCCAGGAAACAACCCACTAGAGCCAAAGGATGCTAAGCAGGGGGCACTTCTGGCAGGAACACACTTCCTTTCTCCAAGCACGGGACTCAGCTTGGTACCAGGGAAACTCAGCTTCAGGAGGTAACAGCACTTCACCAACTCCCACCTCGGCTCTCCTCCTCCCTTCTCAGAGCCACAGCAAGGAACCAAAGAAGTGAGCTTTGTCACAGCTCTTCAGCATAGCCCAAGGAATCCCTCCCTTCCCTAACCTCCAACAGCAGCAGTGCTCTTGGCCAAGATACTCTGTTTCCCAGTCCCTTCACCGCTCCAGACAGCCGATCCAAGAGCACATTCCTGGCCAGATAAACTCAGTCAGGCTGTCTGGGCTTTCTGCAGGTCACTGAGAAGCAATCACCTTTGGGAGTCACTTGTGAGGCCAAGCAGCACAGGGCACTTTCTGGTTTTCATTTGCCAACAAAGCTCAAAGCCTCTATTAATCTTACTGCTACATATGGAAGAGGTGCAGAAGGAGTTATTCTCTGTACCCATATGGATTTATTTTGATATCACCTATTGTACTGACCTGTCCTGTGGCCTTCTCCACACACAGAGCTCTGGTCACAGATGCTGAAAGGTGGTGAAGGCTCTCTGGGGTGTCTATAGGATACTGAAGGTGAGAGATCTGAGCTCTTTCCCTCCTGGAGTTATTCAGTCCTGAGAAGTTGGTATAAACAGTATTTTAAGACTAGGGAAAATGAAATGGGAATAGGGCTGTATCAATTTTGTAATCAAGCCTAGGAGACTTGCCCCAATCCCACGGAGGGCAAGAAAGCTCTAAGCTGAGCACCTCTTGTACACTTCTATACACAGTGTGGAGGGACAGTTAGGAACAACATTTGGATTTGAGTTCACACCTCTCCTCATTTGGACAGGCACTTGGGCTGTGCCTCTAAGAGCAGCCTGTGGGACAGCCTCAGAACTGAAGGCAGGGATGAGGGTCTGGGTTTACTTGGTGCTCAGCGTTCTCGAGGAGGCATAGAGCTGCAGCATAGACAGACCCTGGAAGAAATGAATACAAGGGTCCTTCCTGATAGGACAGAAGGAATCCAACTGTCTAGACACTGAGGAACATCCATGGTCAGTGCCAGGTTTCAGAAGCAGAAACAAACTGCTACCTAGATACATCAGGTATAGTATGGACACAGACAAATTCTGCTCTCCAACCCCTAAGGTATTTCATACCATCACTGCTTATTATTAGACTCAACAAGACACAAAGAGCTCTCCTGCAAACTGATGGAGGTTTAAGGCATTGATACTGTGTGATGATCCAAAATTAAGGTAAAATTATCCTCAGTGCTTAGCACTATGAGAAACCTGACAAATCTGAAGTGCTTCTTGGGGGCAAACACCTGCTGAAGGGCTGCTCTGCTTCAGACTTGAGCTGTGAGGCACAACAGCAGACGCAGAGTCCTCAGAGCATTTAAAGATGAAATGAAGTCATTATTTATAAAACCAAGGGAGAATGTAAATAGGACATCACTAGTTTTCACTGATGACTGGAGGTAACGTGAAACAGCAGTTTTAATGAGTTAGCCCAAAAGAGCAAAGTCAGCCTGCAGGACAGGGACGGTGTAAGGACTGCGCACGCTCAAGCTCTTGGGCTGTCCATACAGGGACAAGTTGCACTCAGTGCGGACACTGACCCAGTCACATTCCCTGCATTTCACATATTCTGGTCTGCCTGAGCTTTCTCTTATTTATGACTTTATTATTATGACTGTCTCCCAGCAAACACACTCCATTACAAGCTGTTAAAATAATGTAATCTCGGTAACAGGAGACTTCCCTGCAGCATCTGCTATGAGCTGCTGGCTGAGGCAGGGGGAGAGACTGCACAGCTCTGGCATGCACTAAGAGGCGTGTGGTCTAGTGAAGTGCAGATTAGCGAGGCTTGACTGTTATCTTAATTTGCAGTCCATATAGTTCATGTTAACTCTACGCACATTTTTAGATACATTAGCAGCTTAGTTTGACCTAGATACTTTTATTGGTTATTTGCCATTTCTCCCTGACAAGTTATTACTGACTTCCCATGCTAGCTCCCTACAGCAAGACCTGAAGCCCTGTCAAGGAAAAGAAAATGTCGACAGACTTCTCAGCAGTGCTTAGCTCAGACTCCCGCTCACCAGCTTCAATTTGCTACTAGGCAATCATTAAAGGAACAGCAGTTTCTATGCAAGCAGCAATTATGGTGTTACAAAAAGCAGCGACCAGATCCAGGTTTAATTCAGGAAAATCACCACTTCCTTCTGAATATTCAAACCCACCTCCTTTTGGTCAGTGCAGAGAGCTGCCCAGGAAACCCTATTCTGATCAGCCCTAGGTAGTTAACTCTGGACAGTCATGCAGAAATCTCCCATTCCTTCTGCTCCGATACCCTGTCTAGTTGATAACACTTTCACACAGAGCTTTCAAAGGCTGCTGTTACTGCTACATGCATCTGCCTTAATGAACAAGGAATTCTGTTGATGCTGAGCAGCTGCTGTTCTCCTTTTGCTAACACACCACTGGAATACACCTCATCATTGTTCATGAAGACAAGCAACTGCAATGGCCAGTCTACAGCATATTAAAATACATTAATTCCCATAATGGCTCCAAAGAACAAGAAGAATGCCGGGTCCTGACCTGGGTGGGTTCTACAGAATTAACTCAGCTAGAGGTTAAGGCCTTACAGTGACGATAAAGTCTGACCCACTAGCCCCAGTGTCACATACTGTATAGCCCTGTGACAAATCCCATGTGCAATTCCCATTGAGCTGACAACCAACACACGTACCTCAGTCTAAGCCACTATTCACTCTAGGGAGGGTTTGTGTTTGTGACACACACTGACCTCAATTTACAAGGAGGTCAAAATGATACAGCCCATAGTCTGCACTAATAAAATAAATCACACCAGATGACAGCTGCTCCTCCCCAGCATCTCTCATTATGTGCTGTAAAATTTTGTTGCATTAAGTTAAGAACAGAAAAGACTCCAGGATCCCTTCTATTCTCTGCTCAACACGTTTACTTGCCTTTCTTCATTATCCAGAGGCTTTTCAAGGTTTTCTTCTGCAGTCTCAAGAAAAGGCTCCAAATTGTTTACATACCAATGTTTGGTGTGTGGCTTAGAGTACAAAGACTAAGCTGATCTCATTTTGTCTTGGTGGGAAGTTAATTTTCCTTGTGTTTTTACAAAAGGAAGAAACAATTAGCAGTTCTGAGGAATGGCTTACACCACACATTTCCTAAATAGATTTGGGTTCTAAATAAAAGGAAGTGTTTAACAGGTTATATCAGCATTAAGATTGAAAAGCTCCTGGGATCAGGTTTACTCCCCCCTTATTTATTCTCTCATGCCTTTAAACAAAATTCATCTCCCAGAAACTACACACATCTACACTTGGCCCCTTGACATTCATGCCTATGGCAAAATTATTCGCAAGTTTCCTTTATTGCATAATTGTCTCATTAGCGCTGCAGAAAAAAGGTGATGACTTTTCCCTCTGTGCCATCAACCTAATCCAAGACCAATTCTGACTGGTGCTGCAGGAGCAAAATTTGCCCTTTTTAACATGGAAGAGGATTCTGAGCCTCTGAGGTGGCACTGGGAATTGAATTACGACACTTGAGCACTGGCATTTACACGCAACCCTTAAGGAAGATTAAGCCAGGAGGCCAGGCTGGCGCTTTCCTTTCCTTTGCTAAACATAAATATTCATATTCAAATTGCTTTCGGATATATTTAGATCAATAAAAAAATCTGGATGACGGTCAATAGGGCAAAAAACAACGCCAACTTTCTAAATACACAGATGTAGTATATACATTAACCACAAAACCTGGCTTAAACACAGCAGTATTTATTTTATACTATTCAGAAACATGGCTTGGCGACTAAAATTAATAGAACTTGTCTGGAGGACAGCATAAGCTTTCTAAGAGCTCTTTCAGCTTTAACTTATGCCCCAGTTTTAGCCTTTTTTTTTTTCCTTCAAAATCCCAAACTATGCAGCAGCATGCCTGTGCCACTGGCACAGCAAGGCCATGGAGCCAGCATTCCTTCCAGGGCTCACAGGTCGGAGTGTTTCGGGAAGCCTGTTGATGGATCAGATCTAGAAGAGGGACTGGTTTGGCTGAACAAACAAACAGGAGGTCTTCTCTTCACAATGCCCAGCTCTGTTTGTGTACATGTGTGTGCATGCACGTGTGTAAACCCTTCCTAACTCTTCTTTGCAAACCTGCCCTACTTGGTCAGGGAAATGCTTCTTTAGGGTTACAGCATCAGCCTCCTGTGTGGATGAACACCTTCCTTATCAACATACCTGACAAGATTGTACCTTTAAAGTTCTCACTGTTTTGTTCTACTATTAAAGTGGGAATGGGATGATAGAGGGAAATCCCTGGCTACATTTGAAGTGCACATCCAAATACATCATGAAGCACTAGGAGGAGGCACCTATTTGAGTTAATCTTTGTGTACGATGCCATGCACTGTCCTGACTGCTGCCCTGCCAAGCTCTCTGACTTCCACATCCTAGCTTTGTGAGTAAGCTATTAATTGGGTTTCAGAAAGCTAAGATAGATCCCTAATAAATCCTGTAAGAGGGCAAGAAATAGTCTAAGTAGTTGTTTGCTATCTTATGTTATTCTGCCATAAGAAGGCAAAGAAGCGTTTTTAACTACAAATTGTGTTGCAATCAAAAATTTTACACCAAGTGGTCTGTTAAAAATTTCAGCCAAATTAGTAAACAGTGACTACTAGAAGGAGTAAAGTCTGCATGCAGTCGTGTGCACTTGGTCTGTGTGTAACAAAACAGGAAATCTCAGCACCCCGTTCCAATTAAGCAAAGGCCGGTTTCTCATGGAACATAAATTTTCTACTTTTCTCCCAGAATAACCTTATGCTGATGTTTTAAATAGTGGCAAAACATTGTTTTTAATTTCACACCTCACATAGCACAGTCAAATGCTTCATAACAACATAAACAAAACTTTAGGCAGAGCTTTGCGACTGAAGTCAAACAATGATTTCCCCCCCCCCCACTTTTGTACTCAAGGTTTGCAGGGAGAATACAGAAACTTGTTGGCTAAGGCCACAGAAATGAGTTCTCTGGTGTTCTGGCTGCTGCCACCAACCCTAGTCAAGAATGTGTTAACAGTGGATGCATTGATCCAAATCCCATTATTCCCACCGCCCATCGAGTAAAAACCATTTATTCTATTTCTGTTCTCCTTTTCGTTGTATCGTAGGATCGAACAACTTGTGACTGGGAAACAACACCGTGTTCTTCTTGAGAAAATGCATACCCATCTGAAAAAGCAAAGGAAGAGATAAAAAATAAGTCATTGGAGTAGAGCTCAAGGGCACAGATCACTTTTAGAAACAGTTTTAGACATCACTAAAGTTACATGATTGAGACTGCAACCATCTTCATTTCTGTGCTGCGCTTCTGAGACTTACAGCTGCACACTACATTGCCTACGTGGCACAGAAAGGATGTCTGCTGCCAGCTCCATCCTACTGCTCCCCTCCTCAGGCCAGGTCAGTGCACACAGTCACCAATTCTCCCTGAGTTAACCTAGAAAGCTACAGATTGATTTGAACACACAGGCACTCCTACAGAGGCAGAGCTTCCTTAAAGACTTAACAGAGAAGCAGAGATGTGCATTCCAGCTCCACTCCTTTACAGTCTGATTGGTATCAGCAGTTTCTCTGGAGAAACATGGAAATGTCTAGCCCACAACTGGATCTTTGTCACATCTTTCTCTTAACTCCATTCAGGACTTGTTTTTTTTCAATACACTTCCAAGTGGCATCTGACAAATAACACCAAGAAACTCTTGATTCTCTTGGCCAGTCACCCATATTTTGTGTAGAACAAACAAACAGATTCTGGAGGTCTCTATTTTGTTAATCCTACTAGTTAGCACAGTCCTTTGGTCTCCCTTAGAAATTACTCAGATGAAAATAACCATGTGACTGATTTCTTTTAAAGCACTGTGGGCAAGGCAAATGACATTTCTGACATCATCTGCAAAACACCATGATGCTGGTAAAACAGTCACAAAAG
Source organism: Scytalopus superciliaris (assembly GCA_013400415.1). Taxonomy (NCBI): domain Eukaryota; kingdom Metazoa; phylum Chordata; class Aves; order Passeriformes; family Rhinocryptidae; genus Scytalopus; species Scytalopus superciliaris. The sequence goes on from VXBX01002915.1 coordinate 168,796, forward strand.
CTAATGGGCCAACATGGTGAAACACCAGACAGCCTTGCAGATGGACCCTACAGAAAATTCTGAATGAAAAACTATAGTAAAGTACAACAGACCTTGTGATATCAAGGAAAGGTGATTTTCAGGTGTAAATGGGTAACCATGAAGGATGAGAAGGGCAGATTAGCATAGTTACAAAAACAGATAGGAAAGTCACAGGCTGTACATAACCACATAATGCTTGGTAGTACGAAAGCAGGCAAGAGCTGGCAGCTATGAACCCTGCTTGAGAGAATCCAAGAACTATACCATGGCTAACTCTCCATGAGCAACACTACATCTCCCCTGAGGAGCTCTGGAAGCAGGAGCTTGTGAATTCTCAAATTCTGCCTCAGAATCATCCCAGGCTAAAAACCACATCATCAGATAAGGACACATCGCAGTTACTATCCAGAGACCTATCAAATGCCTTTCAGGAGTCCTCCCTTAATTCTCCACCCTGCACCAGGAACTGATGTGAGATAAGGCTGGAGCACAACACAGAGGGTCTGTATGACAGAAAGGCACATAGGGCTGAACACCCTCTTAACACAGGAGGGATACGAGGCCCCCAAGCAGCTGAACTTATTCTCCATGAGCCTGAATGCAGCCTGCTTTGAAGCAGGTGACCAACACTGCTAGCCAGAGACAGCCCAGAAGGCCAGAAATTAACTGTATCCCGTAAGTGAGACTTGTTAAACCTTCACCTTAACAGCCAAGCTGGGACCATGTGGGCCAAGCAGAGATGCTCAAGTACTCCTAGACCTTTTCTCTGGCTGATGCCCACACAGGGAGGGTGGTCAGCAACTCCTATACAGGTGTAAGCTGCTGAGAAGAGAGCCCTGCAACACTGGGGATGACCATGAGTCATGTGGAGGGTTTTCTCTCCCCTCATAGAATGTAGGTAAGTGTCACCTCTGAAGTCACAGGGATTCCACTATAGATTTGAGCTCTTAAGGCACAAGGCACAGTCCCTTAGCAGGACAGGCTAGCTGACCTGAATCACAAGCACAGCAGGAAGTCTTTGAGAGTAAATGGAGGGGATTCAAACAGATATACATCACTCCAGTCACATCTTCCTCTTGCAGTGACTGCAGGAGAGCACAACCTTGATTTGATACATGACTGATCATCCCAGTGTCCATTTTATTTTCCCTGAGCCATTCCATGCCAATATACATATCCTGCAGAGGCACAGGCTGATTTTTCCTGCCTGTAGCTGAAAGTTCACAAAGTGCAAACAGTCTCTTGGAAAAAAGTACATCCATGCTGGATCATTGCAAAGGAAATATGACTTACAAAACAGGCTTTCATTTAAAAAGGGGTAGATTCACACTTAAACAAATACCTCCAGTGGGTTTGTTCCATGTTAAGGGCCAGCATCCTGTTAGTATTTTTGGCTAAATTCTCAATGGAAAGTCAACTTTGTTAAAGACTGTAAGCTTAAGCTCATGAGCCATAACCTGATTTACATGGAGATGGCTTTGCTGTATTTATTTACCCAGTAAGCTCATCCAGCACAGTGGAGTCTTCCACTGCCATGACTACTGCAAATACAGCACTGACCACACAAGTGTGTGAAGAGTCATCAGTCCCAGGTATCTTCCCATGACCTGCTTATTTCCAGCACTAGCATGGGCCTGTAGACAGCCAGGCAGCCCAATCAATTTGCAATACCAATGCAAAATGCAGTCAAAGAAACATGCTCACCACTCTCACACCAGGAGAAAACACCTTAACGTGGCAAAAAACTTTCAGGCTAAGACTACTGGTGGTATCCTTGCATCTTCATGTTCTTCCACCATCCTGAAATACCAGCAACAAGGGGTTTGTCCATAAGTCATGGGAAAGACTGTGACCCTTGCACACTGCCCTACTTAGCTGAAGCTCAACATTTGGCAGTTCATTTAGAACTTTTCCTGTAGATCTCTGTACAGGAAGATGAGTTCATATTACATTTTTCTATTCACATTACAATTAAAATTGAACTTCAAGCTGTGTAGGCAGCTGACTGTACCTTGTGGAATCAAAATGCACACATTTTGATTCCACATCCACACTCCCCAAGCAGCTCTACATTTTCACTATTTTCAGACCCCATCCAAAAACAATGAAAGTTTCCATCTGCCAGTTACTAGGGGAACTTTCCGGAAGTTTGAACTTTTCCCCCAACTCCAGCTTTAAAACCACACCTATGAGCCTGCCCTGGGAACAAGGCCCTCATTGTTCAGCTGTCCTGCAGCAGCCCAAGGAAGAAGCACATTTCTTTGGGGCTTTGTGGGCCAACCCACTCATGGCTGTCACAGGAGGAAGGACCTTTGTACTCAGGGACTTTCTATTAATGGAGAAAAGGCACACTTCTGAATATCTGTCAGTGGGGCTCACTTGTTCAGAGGAGATTCACATTCTCATAAAATCTAAGGTTTCATTAGCACCAGATATTATCAGACAACCTACTGAATTTTAAAAGCATCCTGTTAGGTTTTCTTAAAGCTTTGATATTCTATTAGTAGATCAGAACCTAGTCTCCCATTAGGTTTCTAATTTAACACACTCTTTTCCTGTTCACTGCAATGGCTATTCTGGTCTGTGTGATGCTGGACTACAGCAACCATCTCTATGCATATGCCTTGAACACAGACAGCAATGTTGTGGAAGCTCAACAGCAGAGTCATGTGCAACAGCTTCCAAGATCAGGACCAGAAGGGGTCCAGAGTGCCCTTCTCCTTACAGAAGGGACTGTCTACAATTCTAGTAATTTCAGGGATTTACTTTAGAGGTCTTCTACTCCTTGCAGTCTCCTCTGATACACCCAAATTGTCTGTCTCAGGATTTATTTAGGCCAACCAGTAAGAGGGCAGTTTTCATTGGCAGCCCACCAGAACCTTTGCGTGCTGCAGCATTTCACTATTTCATACACACAGTGGTATTATGGTTTAGAATATTCCAAAGTATAAAAATGCACCATTTTATTTGCCTTTGAAGAGAAATGCCCAAGTTAAAATCCACTAGAATTTTTAGGGGGTTGGTGAGGATGAAAGGGACTTAAAAAAAACCCCCAAACCTCTTTTAAGAAATGTTGCTTCTTAGACAGCAAAAATCTCTCTGACATAACAAAAATCCATGTTAAGGTATCACTTGACCAGGCAAATGTCTGGTTCTGCCCAGTTTTTAAGAAGATTTTCTATGATGTCACAATTCACATTTACCAATCAAACAGTGAATGTTAACTCAGCTTTGACTTCTCCAGCAAACCTCTCCCACAACCTGGGAAAGGGAGAGCTGCTTAAAATCTTGAACAGTTTGACTCATGCTTACAGAAATCATTAATTTCTCTGCTGATAAACTGTGCCTGTGTTTTCTAAAGGACTCAACAGGAATTCCTGACAAATGGTCCCATCTCTTTTGTCCCAGATCCTAACCTACTGGTATTTGCAGGTAGAAAATAGTCAGATGCCACAGCATCAATTCTAAACCAATTATTCCTACTTCCTTTTCTTAAGTCAATTTTAAAAGATTGCAACTCCACTTAACACCAACAAACCTGTAGCTTGGAAAAAATACAGAATGTATATTATATTTCAAACACAAGCAAGGTAAGAAGAAAAGGAGTCTAAAAAGCATCTCAAGTAGCTACACCGTTGTTTTTCAAATCAAAATGCACCAGCAGAAAGGTAAGAGGAAGAAGGTGTCTGCTGCTGGAAAATAAATGATGGGATTAGAGCCCTCAGCATGAACACATTATTATTATTTATTATTTGTCAGCCCCCATACTGTGAAACAAACCTCAGATGACAGGTGCTTTTTCTCCATTGATTAATAAGGTGCAAACCATATGCTCTGTATTCAGATTTACTCTATGCAATCACCACATTCTGTCAAAGGAAGAGGATTTTCTTTGCTAGCATCAGAAATCTGGGCCAAGTGCAGTAATCCTCATTCAGGCACAGCTACTCGCACTTCAGGGGCAGTTGTGCCGAAGCTGTGCTTTAATGGGAGGGGGATTCAGCTCTGTTTTTAAAGAGCGTGCTGAGACAAATTATAACTGAACACTGGCAGGGGCATTACAGGGGGGAAACTGCACTAGAGGGGTGTTGTGGACCTTTCCTTATAGATGGGCAGTTCTGAGAATACCTGAAAAGTCACCCCTCTCATCCTGCCAGTGATGCTCTGGGGGCACAGGTGACATGGGTCAGTCACACAGAAGGAAAGGGGAGGTCAAGAGGTATCTTCTGAATCTACAGAGCTTGTCTAAAGGAGGTGCTGCCTTCACAAAGTTACAGAAAAGAAAGACACAGACTTGGATGGAGACCTGGAGAAAACCTCATTGCCAGCAAACCCTCTGAGGGAGAGTTTTCACCAAGTCATTATTGCTCCTTCCCTCAGGTGTGAGCCCTACAGCAAGCTAAAGGGCAGGAGCCTGGTAACATTTCCTGCTCACTCTTAAGAGGCTTCAGAAAGCAGACAGCAACGGGGAATGCCTGATATAAAACTCTTCCACTAAAGTCTTAGGACAATGCCATCCAAGTGGGAGCTTTGCTTCTTTTTTTTTTTTTTTTTTAAAGTTTCCATAAGCTTCCCAGAAGTTATTCTGGTAGGAAAGAACCACACGATTTTTGATAGTACAAGACAGTAGATAGATTTCTTTCATGCTTCCGACAGCTCTATACAACTCAGGAACACAAAAAACAAAGCCAGAGCAAGAAAAACAGCCACGGAAGTTTTACTTCAAGGGCATACCCTTCCAGGGGTGACTAAACTGGGACTACTCACCAAGGCAGCCACTCTCAGCCAGTTTCTTTCAGGTGAGGAAGTGTTTAAGAGACTAATCGTGGCTGGCACTCCTGTACAGCACTGACATGGCACTGGCTGTGTGGCTCTGCTGCCCACTTTGGGGGCTGGATCCACAAGAGCCTGGTGCCAGATGGGAGCACCCCAGCCACACATCATACCTGAAAGTCTTGTGCTGTGCTAGTGCTTTTGTAGAGGGTCTGGCTTACCAGCAGAGAGCTAAGGAACACGCAGAGTGAGCTTCTGCCTTTTGTACAAGGCTGTGCAGACTCACCTCAGTCAGCTCTTTCCTCCCACCATAGATCATTAGTTGCAGGCTGGAAACTCTCCATGAGATTCCTCTCCTTTCCATGTGATTGGAAACAAAGCTGTGTAGGCATTGCTTCCCCTCAAAATATTTGGAAATGGTTGTTGTCAAAAATAAAGTGCTTCTCAAACCAGTACTGCACCTTTACAACCTGTGCTTAAGCCCTTGTCAGCACTAACTAAACAAACCATTTTCCTGCTTTATATGCAAGTGACAGATTCTGTGTTGAAGTCACACAGGCAATTTTTGATCTTCACAGGCTGGGAACTTAGGGCCTGGTAGAAACAGATGAACAGTTCAAGACTTTAAGCAGAGCTCTTGTAGTGTGATTTAAGATACTGGCCCAGCGTGTCAAGGCTACTGCCCTATTCATTCATCAGCTCTTTGCTTCGAAGATTTCTAGCATTTAGTGAAGTGTAGGGTTGTGAAAACAGCACACATGTTCCCTGGATTTCACATGGCCTTGTACATATAGCAGCCATGAAACACTGGAAAATAATACTTGACAAGAGATGATGGAAATCATGGATACATCACCAAAAGCTTTTTTCAGTCCTAACAGCTTCATAATCAAAACTTAGGTCCACGTGAAAAACAGACTGCTGATTGTAACCTGTCCTGACTGGCCCGAGTCTTTTAGCACTTAATAATTTGCATTTCTAGGGAAGTTAGTTATCCAAACTAGGGTTTATTTTGACTTAATTTTTCTTTCCCAATAGCTATTCACCTACTAATAACCCAACGATGTGTTCTATGAGACCAAAAGCACATATCAAGTCTCACTAATTACCTCTGGTGTATCTCTTTTCTGTACCATGTTAAGTCTCTACAACAGACTACTGTCAGCAATTAATTTAAGCATTTTACGGATTTCTTCTGCCACCCATTGCCTTTGGAGTCTCCTCAAAGAGCATGTTTGCATGCCCAAAGCTGTGTTGCTATCAGCATCCCTGGCTCCTTGATGCAAAGGATTAAATCCTGGCAGAAACATATGGTCCACAGAGCTGCTCTGCACACTGGCCTCTCTTCCCAGGAGCAATGGGACTGATTGCTAAAGACCCTACTACCCTTGACAGTGAGGGCCTTGCAACAGGTCTATGAAGGACAAAGACTATGAGATCCATCACCCTCCCATCCTTTCTACTCAAATATCCTGTGGAAAACAGGAATACCTCAGGTACTTGGGACCTCAAATCCCAGCCCTGCCTCCATGACCCTAAGAGTTCTGCTACAGAAGGCGACACAGCTAGCAATGATTTGATTTCAGTGATTCTCAAGCAGTCAGGGGTGTCACTTCTCATTGCACCAGCAATGCGAAACCCAAATCCTGCGTGCCTGCCCCTTGCCCTGTGCACAGCAGTACTGCACACTGGGGGGCTGTTCTCTTTAGTAAGATGAGCATATTCTGACCACTAGTTAACCACAAGAGAGACTTAATTTTACCACTACAAGGGGCTGACTGGCCTCCCTGGCCCCTCAAGACAGCATGGTCCTTCAGTGTATACGGCCTACAGAGCTGCTAATGATGACTTTTAATACTATGGAAGCCTTTCTAACATTGACAGAAAACAAGCAGGTCCAGCAGATACAAGGCCTTTTCCACTGGGAAGATGAATAAATGGGTGTAATTCATTTGAGACAGCAGCAGTAGCCATGTGCCATACCACTTTTGTTCTCCCAGCAGTGGACAAAGAGGGAGAGGAGAGAGGCAGCTCTGCAGGCCGTGGCTTTCCTGCACAGCAACACACAGAACCCTAAGTGGCATCCCTGAAATATCGCTGTATTCTCAGCTAACCACAGCTAATATGATTTCTCACAGAGAATCCATTTCTGTTTGAGCCAGGCTCTATCACAGCACTTATTTTATGCAGAGTTTTTGATTTTTACAGTATTATTAAGACTATCAGCATTCTACCTTTAGAGAACCTGCTTACTGGGGTTTTGTCGTTTGGGCCTGTTGATTGGATCCTGGGGCATTAACCGCATTTGAGCTCCACTTGCCTAGGGCCAAATACACTAATTCCACTTCCAAATGTACGTGTCTTGCTTGGCAGCTCAGGCTCTGCGCTAGATTATCTGTACCTACAATTTAATTAAAAAATAATCACCCTTCGCCTCACTCCTGTGGGACTGACTGCTGTGAGACACACACGCACACGTGATCCGCTACTTACGTGATACACTTTGCTGGACGGAATGAGCACGGAAAAGGCTCGGAGGAGTTTTCCTGCCAAGCCTTTTTAACAAATGGTCACGTTCGTTCACGCTAAGGGAGAGAGGGAAAAAAAAGGAAAAAAACACCAGTGAGTAACCAGATACATTCAAGGTAAAAGTCAGCTGTATTTGAAGTACTTGGTAGCTTTGACTTTGTCAGTATTTAAGATTGTTATAGCATGAAAGAGAATTTCCTCTTTCTTTAAACTGTATGTTACCAAGCGAATTCTTTAATAATGGAAACTCCTCCTTTCTAAGGACACTTTGTATAAGTCTAGTTTTAGTCAATCCATCCCTAATATTACCAGTATTGAGATTTCTGAACACCTGATGCCTCTGAATTGTTACAACCATATCAGAAGTCTGACATTGAGTAATATAGACATTAAAAAGATTTCCTTTTAGTATTATACACATTCATGACAGCACCCACAAGCTGCCTTAGAGAGAAGGAGCAAAGCATTGTAACTTAGCACAAGGTAGAAGGCTTCTATCACACCTGCAAAACGGCCTAAAGCAACCAAAGGTGGGACCCATAGTTAATTCTGCCTTCTAAAGAACCTTCTTATTTTCCCCATTTGGGAGAGAAAACTTACTATCCTTTTTTTTTAAAACCCCTTTGGTTTTCACAGTTCCTGTCAAAGGCCTGAAAAAATTATTGCTGAATTTACAAAAAATACAAAGTTAAGGTAAAAAATACAGTATGCTTACAATAGGTTTAACACACATACATAGAGACACTCCCTGCTCTGATTTTTATTAAAAACACAACACTCATTTCATCAAAAACTTTATGCCCAGAATCAATAAATGACTAAGATTGTGACCTTTCAAAGCACTTAATTACATATACAAGTTCCACTAAGTTTGGTAGGGTTTAAAAATAATGTAGGCCTCTAAATCTCATAGCAGTGGAGCCTCAAATAACTTAAATACCAGATTATTCTCAGAAAGATACTACAGCCTACTTTAGTTCAAAATTCTCTGCGAGTGGGCTGTTTTTTCCATCTCACCCTTGTTCCTAACACTGAGACAGAACTATTGCATAGAAGGGATCTGTTTGCTGGGGCAGCTCCTTGCAGTGTCCTTATCCCATTCGCACCACATTTACACTGTGTCTCCATTTTCACAGTCTGCTTTTCCTTTCACATCTTTATTCATAAGCAGCAATTCCACCGGTTATGCTGAAAACATGGATACACACCTGAATGCCAATGCCCGTATCTTTCTTGGATTAGATTACAAATTCACATGCAATTGGTATATGAAATGGAAATCCCAGCAAGCACAGCTGCTGCCGTCAACAAGCTCACAAGAGTCTTGAACAAACAACTCCCTTTCATTGAAACAGTTTGCTAACTTCAGGCAAGAAAGTAACTGAAGAATCTCCGAGATGCCTATAATATGTAATCCAGCCATGCAGGTTTATATTCCACTTAATAGTCCATTAGGGTAATAGCCAGGCTCACAGTTCTCTGTTCAGTGCATAATGGGGATGTCCACAAAACAAAGGGAGGAATCCTTCTCTTTTTCCTGGGGTCTCTAAGCTCACACACCTGAACTAGAAGGTTGTAGAGCTTCTCCTTAAAACTCTTTACAAACCGTCACTGTTTTCAGACACTTGATCTCTTCCCCCCTTCCCTTGGCACCCCAGAATCACACCAGGTTGCTTTCCCTGCCTGCAGTTGGTAATACTCCCTCAATATAAAACTGAAGTTGACAATAGATTTGGAAGCAGAAGTATAGATTCCAGCTGAGTTTGACAAAAAAATCTTTAAGAACTCTTGGATTATGAGATGTGCATGTGTTCAGAGAAGGGTCACAGGTTTCCATTAAAAACCAGGGTTAAAGCATGAAAGCTTCTAAAAATCTTGGAGGACCCAACTGCTTAAAAAACCCCCAAAGACTGGTTGTTGTCTGTATGAAAATGAAATGCACACAGAAATAAACTTCTAACTGCTCCAAGGAGGCAGCATAACCAGTCACTACCAGTGCATGTGCAAATTAATGATGCTGTACTGTACAACCTCCTGCTGATTGCAGAGGATTCCTGGGCAACCTGTTGGTGTAGCGAAGCACTGTCTGAACCTACTGCTGTCCTGGGAATGACAGAAGTAGAACACTTGTTCATCTTCTGCAGGTAAAGAACATGCAGGAAGAGTCCTTCCCATCTTAGTAGGAGAACTGGAGGGTGATTAGAAAAAGGAATCAAATTGATAAAAAATATTTATTCTAAGGGACAAACAAACAATATTTGCCACGAAGTCTTACACTGCGAATGGAATTAATCACAGCAGCAAAAGGCATGAGGAACAAATTCTTCATCTCCCTGTCTACCATGCAGCAACAGATGAACTGCAGGCCAATAATGCTTAGCTCCTCAGGCTTCTGCATGCAGTGTGTGGAGGGAAGTGTGCTGTCAAGGGACTTCAGAACAGGAGCAACACATTGCAGCTCTAAGAAAGCCAAAGCTACACTATCTTTGATACTGCTAATTATAATCAACAATTTCAAAACTGAAGTCATGGCTGATTTTCCCACTTGGGAAATTATACTGTATTATATCTATGCAGAGGAAGAAACACTCATGTAAGAATTTAGAGCATTTGTGGCTGAAGTAGAAGGGATGACTAAACAGACTGCAAGTCAAGACCAGTCAAATACTGTAAGTTCTTAATACATAGAGATTAAAGTAACACAGCTCTTCTGAAATGGATGAGTATTTGATTTATTAACAGATACTAGTTCTCCCAATACAAACCCTGAAAGAAAAGTGAAGTGGCTTTCTTAACTAAACTGTTTGCACTCATACCAACTGCTTTCAAAAGAGGTTTTTGTCTGCTGCCAATAGTTAAAGTGAAGACTTCTCAATCTCGCTCACAGAAATACTGCTTGTAAATCAATCCCAAGATTAGCCATGATTTTCAATTTTAATTCTGCTTTCTGGTGACTCAGAGCCAGTGCCTAAGCACCCCCATGGGGTCTAAGGATGGCATCTTAAGATGCATGGAGGCAAAAGCATAAGAGATCAAAAGATCATACCATGAATACTGCAAAGTTGTGTTCATATTGAGGACCTCAAAAATGGTGTTAGAATGGAAGAAATCACAAACCCAGACATTCTTAGGGGAGCCAGTGACATGGAAAGCAATAGTAAAATATGCTTTAGCTGGTTAGTGACCTCCAAGGGGGTAAGGGAGAGACACCATCTATCTGTAACTGTATGAAGGACAAAGTACACAGGTAAAATGCTTTGAACTAAACAAATAGTAGATTAGAACAAAAACTACTAAAATGTCCTAGTTCTGAGGGTTACTGTGAAAAAAAGGATTAAAAAAGAAGTCAGTCATCAAGTCAGCTAAAACCAGATTCAGTTGCTGTCAATAATGCAGAATACCTTGGGCCAGGAATACTTTTGCAATGGCTTCATAAGAGGGTAAAGATGACTTTTGCCTGCCTGGAAGTCTGTGCTAAAAACATCATAGAAATTCATTAAGTGAATGACAAATCAAAAGGTAAACTAAAGGCAACATGTTATTTCATAACAAAGTGTTCAATTCATTGAATAAAATGTCTCTTCCATCTTCCTATCTGAATGGCTCTAAGGTGTCAACAGAGACCTTCATTTTATTTTTGTGTTCTCTTCTTCTCATCCCTCACAAAAGCAAACAGCCCTTAAATCTAGGCAACAAACATCTGGCTTTACACATTCAAATGAGGTGCATCAAAACAAACAGAATAATTCAAAGCTGACCACGAGGTCCTGCTGTCTCATTTGCTCAAGTAATTAAAAAAAGATGAGCTTCACCAGCAATTAATCTACTGAGCACTAATTAGCGTTAATGAGGATTTGCAGTATTTGGTATAGCTTGACCCAGAATGTCCTCCCGAGTCCACTAATTGGCTGGTGCCAAAAGAGGGATCACAAGAAAGGGAGGGTTAAAGTGGATGCAGGTGTCTCTTAAAATTGGATGTTCCCTGAGAAAACACACACATAGGCCAGTTAAAAAAAATACAAACTAAAAATTCAGAGCCCTCCTTCTCTTACAATAGCTGAACTCTTTGTGTTTTGTTACGATTTGCTGGAGGAGACAGAGTGCAAATACTCTTTAGCTGCCATTGGTTTTAACTCACTACCCCTCTGGATTATTTAGAATTCAGTCAGATACACACATATGAAATCACTTGGTTTGTTTCTGCTTTTCCAGTTGGTAGAAGGAAGAACAGAGGTACTAATGAAACCTTACCAGGGCTGCTAGAAATGATACAACTCAAACACACAAGCACATTTCCCAGCTGCTACCCCTGCCTCAAAAACATGCAAAGAACCCATAGCAGAAGCATGGTTCTTCAGTGCAAGATCCTCAGCATCCATGGGTAAGCCCAGAGGACAAGAAAGCTGCAGCTCTTTTCCCTGTCATCTGAGTAACTACAAAGCCCTCACTATACTGACTGCAGGTGCAGCATCACTGTTCCTTCTATCCTAGCAACAGGTAAATAATTGTACAGCTTGGTTTAAAACAGAAAATCCTTCAGGGCTTAGGCTGAAGTTCTGTCCTTAACTCCACAGCCTCCCTCCTGCCCATATGCATTTTCAAAAGAAGCAGATATACCCTTGTTCAGCCTCTTTCCTTCCACACTGTCACATACTCTGGTGAACACGTTGCTTGAGAAGCCCTGGCTGGCCTGTGTTCCTCTCCTATTGAAGAAACATCTTGAAACACATTGTCCTTGCACTGTGACAGCAGGGAAAGAATGAGGGATGGGACAAGAAGCAGTTTTCGCAAAATATCCCACGTGGATATTTTGATGAGGAAGTTTTTGTCCTTGCCATCTTTAGCTGTAGATTAGATTTTGAGGGAAAATGAGGATATTCTCTGCTTTTTTAAATGTTAGAACTGAAACATAATAGTTGATCTCTACCATACAAATAGCAACTTACACGAAAGTTTGTGTTTGTTGTTGACATGTTTCTGTCACTGAAAAACATAATCAAAATAAAATACAAAGAGCAAGAAGAAAGGTCTGAAGCAGACTATTCCAGCTTTGATCAATCCTAACCACCAAATCCTTTACAAGCAGATTGTTGATTTTCATTTCAGTTTCTTGACTTTCAAACTCCATTAAGCATATTCTGAAGAACTGGAGGTTCAAGTACCGTGCTTTCTCCCCAAGTATGGTCTGGCAAAGAGGACTTGCAGATCCCTCTCTGGCTGCTGGGACATACCTGAGGATTTATTCACAAGTTCCATCCCTCACCTTTCATGCACTGTAACACTGCTTAAAGGCTTACAGCATCAATCATGGTCCTGGCAGACAAAGAGCAAGCACCATACACCAGGCAGAGTCTGTAGCCACACCTTTCTAATTGGCCAGAGGAGACCTATTTTTCTTCCTCAGATACTCCCTGCTGGCTGAGGGCACTCCCCCAGAACAGCCACAGGCCTCAGTTTTAACTTGTTTTCTTTTAGTTTAGACTCAAGTGCATTACGTGAATCTGCACATGGGGATTGTTAGAGTTATGCAGTGGGCAAAGAAATAACTAATAAGGCTTGGCATAAGGAGAATGCAAAAATAACCCTATTAGAGAGCAGGAATTCAAAATTAAAGTATGCAAATCATCCCAAATGCAAGTCACACTAATGCTGAGGTTTCAGCAAAACTCTATGCTCAAACTCCCAGAACAACCCTAGGCCTGACTGGCTGATTGAGCCAATATACCTCCATCCTCTGTACTTTGGAGACATCACAGAGAGGAATCGCCTTCCTACAGAACAGCAGAAGTACGGCTATGGGTTTCTGCTGGTTTTCTGATCCACAAAGAGGAGATGTTATTTTTTGTTATCTAGCATTGGATTGCAGGAATGTTTTACTCTGAGGTCAGAGTAGGAGGTCTTTTTAATTTAAAAGGCAAACAGGCATTACTGATAATGAAGCTACAGTGTAATCAAAGGAAACCTCTGGAGCATTTCACAAGGAAGTGTCTGAGGCATATAAACAGTAAAACAAAAATCAGCATTTTCTTTGCAGACTCAGCGTCTACACACACTACTCCTTAATCACTCCAGATACAGCTGAAATAGACATCCCAAACCACGTTCCTTTTGCATTTTACTGTAAATACTCAGCAAGCCATCAACAAAAACCCAATTCACGGCTAGGAGACCAAAGGGTCACCAGGCACAAACCACAGGGAAATTAAGACAGAAGTGCTGTTGCCTGTGTCACTTGCGGGTTGGGATGTGCAAGAAGTAACCTGTCAGAGGTGACTCCTGCAGCAGCCAGCCAGGTTTTAAGGAGTGCCACGTCCTTGCTGAAGGCTCAGCTTTCCAGGGAAGCTGAGCCCTTGTGCCCTACCATGGTGTTAACACTTCCAGGCCTTGTTAGTGCAGCAGCTCCCCTCCAGCAGCTTCCCAAGCACATGTGACAGCCACAGAAGGGAAAGTCCCTTTCCCCAGATAGGAGGTAACTATTTAAGGAATTTCCTTCTTTATGAATTTTATTTGACATTATCCAGCCAAATGTTTGCCTATTAAGCACTGAATGGATGTGATGTCTGGCCCTGCAGGGCTGATGTGGAACATACTGAGAGCACCCATGTACATGGCAGCTGGGGTGGTTGCAAGTTGTTTATCACACCTGGATGTGAAAAAGTTGAATGTCACACACCTTCAGCAACAGCTCGATGGATGTCCTTCATGGTGACTGAAGGCTAAAGCAGCCCCCGCCCTTACCAGTCAATGGAGAATCTGACAATGCTCCCCACACCATTCCAATTCCTTCCTCTCACTTATCAGGTGGACCCACAGAGTGGAGCTTACCCAGCTGAGGAGCGAGGGCAAAGATGGGTCCATGTGATCACAGCCAGTAACAAGTGGTTTGGGGAACTATTAAGCCAGCCTTGAGCCACCTCACCAGAAACCCATGGATCCATGGCCCTCACCAATGCCCTGAAGGAACACTGCTGTTACAGCCCATCATTGGGCTTGGCAGAATGCTCCTTCAGCCAAACAGCAGCTCTCCCATTGCATTTCAGAGGTTTGCATGAAGGAGCACCTGCAGCCAGCATGCAGCAGCAGCAGGATCCACAGCAGGTGCACCTAGGTCTAGTGATGCTGCCACATCACCTTGTACCTGTTGCAGAACCATCCTGCAACAGCAGAGGCCAAGGCATGTTGTGAGCTTCAGGCAGCTCCCATTTGCAGCACCTGGATCGTGTACAGAGTTCTGGGGCCAAATTCTCCACTCTAAGCCCACAGAATCCTCTTCAACTTGGTCCTTAAAGTTGTATGGCTAAAAGTAGGACAAAGCTTTTCCTTCTGGTGACTAGCAAGGATGATTTACATTTTCTCTCATCATTAACAATGTGCTAAGGCAGAAAAGCCTGATTCCTCTTTTGACTCTGTTGGACAATCCATTCTACCCTTCATTTTTGAGACTTACACCAAAACTTCTTTCAAAGACTACTGCTTAGAAGAGAAGGGTATTTATTGAGTTTGCATAGCAAGGTTTTGATAGTGGGGGTCTACAGGGGTGGCTTCTGTGAGAAGCTGTCAGAAGCTTCCCCTATGTCCTACAGAGTCAATGCCAGTCGGCTCAAAGATGGAGGGTGAGTCAAAAAGCGGCTGTGATGGGAACCTGGTGTCCAGTCAGGATAAACCCACAATTAAGACCAAGCACCTTTTAAAAATAACACCTAAAAAACCCCAGACACTAAACATCACATGCCTCTCTGAAATGCAACAGCCTTAGGAAAATAATTGAGATCTCTCTGTGCTTAAAGTACCTTTCCATTTCTAAGCACTGCAAACATTAAGCATGTGTTTCTACATTTTCTTGGGGAGGGGAACAGACACCCTTGTCAGTTGCCCCAAAGTCAATGTGGGAATTGACTCAAACATTTTAGAAGCAGAAAAGACAAAGTGAGGCTTGCTGCTTTTCAGCTATCCTCCTTTTGGTATCAGCACTGTTGACTTCTTGTCCCTAAGAGCCTCACTTTGCACTTACTCTACTGGCTGCTTGGTCATATCCTTTACAGATAAGGTGGCGATACAGTTGAAATTGTAACATTCTTTTCCTACTCACCCATTTTTTCAGTAGTAGTCACCTTGGAGGTTGAAGCTTTCCATGCTTGGTCTCTATGTATAGATTGTTTTTTGGTTTGGGGTCTTTGTGTGTGGTGGTATTTATTTTATTATTTTATTTTATTTTTTTTTTGTTGTTGTTGTTGGGGTTTTTTTGTTATTTTTTTTTTTTTTTTTTATCCAAGCGTTCTGGATTTTCTATCTAAGTCCACTTACATACTCTTACTTAAATTAATATTACTTCTGTCTTCAAAAACTCCAAACTCCTTTTATCAGCTTTTTTCTTCCTTTTGAGAAAAATAAAGCTTAAGAACAGCTCAGGGCAACAACAAAAAAATGGTGAACTTTGGAAGTGTCATGATACAATTCAGAGCAAAGCCCATGACATTTGGTTGATCTGGAAAAAAACAAAAAACCCTAACTGCCTTTCTGTAAGCTTTTAAGTATTTTGTAATTGTCCAGTAAGTATGTAATACCTAATACAACTTGTGTTTTCTTGTTCTTGCTTTGCATAACTTAGCACTTTATTCTTTACTGCAAAGCAGAAGGGTGAATACTGACTGTCCTGCTTCTCCTTCCCGAGCGGGTTAGGCAGCAGAGGAGCCAGGGTCCAGGCAGACTGCTGAAGGCATTAGGCTGGAACAGTTGTTATGGAGCAGTTCTCCTGCTGTGGAGCCTGGAGGGAAGATTTCTTCTTCTCTCCCCTGTGGAGATCCCCAGTGCCCAAGCCAGCAATTTAGGATTAGGCATCAGAGGGATTGGCCCCTTAATCAGTTTTAACTCTCATCTTGTTATGTTCTCTTTTTTCTAATCTTTCTTTTCAATTTACAGCTTCATTTTGGCCTTTGTGCTGATACTGTACCTTCATCAACTTTGACTTTGGTGGCAGATTTGATCACAGCTCTAAATCCTTCTCCAGGTCACCAGGTTTTAACCCTATTTGTGCAATGGATTTCCCTCAAGGTTACCTGATAGGTACAGTGAGGATATGAAATAATTAATGGCACTGGAGAAGAGGCCCTTCAGCTCCAACTGGTTTGCACTAGCAACCACGCACTAGGGTCCCCAGTGTCAGTGGGAACAAGGGAACTTCCCCCTTCAACCCTCTGGCCAGGTTCTCCCGCTTCTCTCTCTTCTACCCCTTTGCAGCTCTGCCCCACAGCAGAATCAAACCTAGTGATTTCAAGTGCCTCACACAGAGAGGTCAGAAATGCCAGAAATCAATTGTACATATTAAACATCAAAATAATGTGATGATTCCTTACTGATATGGGACAGGAGGGAGATAGAAAGGATCAAGTGTAAAATAAAACAAAATCATGCATTTTCCACCTACTATACATGAATGTTTACCATATGGAATCAAAGAATTTAAAAAACCCCCACTGATATCATTTTATGTGCTTTTTGCTAGTAAAAGGAGTCTAATATCTTTTTACTAGAAAAGCTGCAAGGAAAAATCATAAATATGCCAGTCACTTTCTTGTGCATACTGGTGGAGAAGTCTCGCCTTCGCTTCCCAGAAATGGTGTGAAGAACATCTGGAAAAATTGATAAAAAGGATGCTGAAACCTCAAAACCCAAAATACACCTCTCCCCTCTTGAACCTCATTTTACGCTCAGCTGCACTGGATGGGCTGGATTCAGATCACAGTCATGCATATCCTGAGTAAATATACTGAAGTCAACACATTGATGAAAAAAGAATTTGGCTCCAAATATCCAGTGCTGTTTAACCAGTTGAAAGCATCAGACTGATTCAAGTAAGAGTCACTGTACCTGCTGATGTGAAGGGACCTTACTGGCAGGGTCTCCCATTTTAAGTAGATGTAATTTGAAATGCATCAATAAAGAGACAAAGCGCTTTGAAATATAATGAGCCTAAGCCTCATTCGTCTTCATCTTAACAAAAAGCTTGCCTCTTCCTCAGGAACCACGAGATCATGTCCTCACCTCATTCATGTGTTTGTTAAAAGTTAAGTCTGTTTGACCATTTCTGCTTCTGTCAGGGTGAGGTTGAGGCTTCTGTTGTTCTCCGTTCTGTGCATGGCCACAAGCCTCAGACAGGGTTCCCACATTCCCCTCTTGCTCCTCACCAGGGATATGTGGAGCGTGGAAATCTCCATGGGTATCTATGCAAGCTCACCAATCACCCATCAGGTCACACAGCTATTGAAATGAGATAGGCATCCACCCCAAATAAAACCTAGGCTAAGATAAAAAAGACAACTTGCTCTCAGGGCGAGAGCTGGTCATGCACATTTCACTAAAGCAAGAGTTAGATTTGGTGAGAAGCACTGACATGAAAGAGAATCTATACAAGCATGTCTCCCTGTTGACAGTAGACACTGGGGAGACTGTGGGGAGCTGCTGTTTTAGGTGCACTGAAAACACTTGTATGAGATGGAGATGAAAGAGGCACCTCAGCCCTCACCAGTGGGTATCTGAGAGCAGCAAAGAGGTGTACTGAAAAATGCAATGCAAATGCACATCGCAGCCCCTCCTTGTGGCTCACAGGTATACCTCCCTAAGGCTGTAGTCACTTCCTTTCACATTTGTTAAAGACAAGACCCTGCCTCCCAGACTTCTGAACCATTTGAAGAAATTCTTCACAATACTTCAGTGCTGTGGGTGCTGGTCTGCAACACCCCACACAGGCCCTTCAGCTCCTTGTAAAGTAGATCGTGAAAGCCATGTTGTTCTTCAGTATCGAATAATATTCTAATCCCAGTCACCAACCAACTAATAACAGGACAGAAAAACAACCTAAAATCTACTTTCAAAGGGAGCTCTCTGGCAATTCCAAGACAGAGAAATCCTCTGTAACAGGAAATCTACTGTCACAATGAGGGTGCTGCACAGCTTTGCTCACTCTCCATTAGTTGGCCAGTGGAGCAATAAAGTGACATCGGTTTCCAAAATAAAGTTTGCTTTGGTGCCTAATCAGGCTTTACTCCACCTGAACTCCTGCTGACTTCAATGAGAAGTTAGATGGAGTGAAAAGTGAATGAGAACTTGAAAGTTTGGCCCTTTATGAGCCAAGATTTAAGTTGTAAACTTATTTAAAGACACAAGAATCTCTGCAGCTGAACTCAGTGCCACTTTTGAACACAAACCTGTAGAAAGCTTGCTTGTTTTCTTTGTGCCAATCTTCCATGTTAACATGATTAAATCTGCTGGGCAGGTGTCTCCTCATGTCCATGTTTGCTTTGGCACACAAGCTGCCCCTCTCACCTCTCCAAATTCATGAAAATTTAGTGTTAAATACTGCCTTTTGTTACATGAGTGTGTCAGGGAGCCCCTCTCCATTCCCACACCAAGGCTTGCTGATGTCACAGCTGGGCTGAAGTCCAGCCCAGTGCTGCCAGGTGCCCATCAGGGAAGGGCAAGTGTGGGTACTCATCTTCCACAGGCAGGCAAGCATGGCATGGGATCCATCACCAGCCCCTTACTGCACACTCCCTCCACTGCTTCTCAAGCTGTTTCTGGCATTGCCAGTTTTCCCTGATGAACTCCCTGCTCCTGGAATCATCTGACTGTGATCATCCCAGCTTCCCTGAAAAGTTTTTAGCTGTCCAGATGAGATATACAAAGGAATGAGAATATGACCCTTTACAGATAAAAACTATACACTTGATATAATCTCCAAGCTATCACTGTAATGCTATTTGCAAGGTTTCTGGGGCCCAGCTGTAGTGCTCAGGGTGCTGACACTCTGCCCTGCCCTGCCCCCAGACAGTCCCTCATCTACCACTTGCCTTGCTGTTTGCTCCCTGCCATTGGTACGGCAAAAATTTGCACCTGCTTTTCCAGATCAATACAAGCAAATTCAATTTTAGAAACCATTCAAAGGGGCTAAGATTCAGAAGGATATTACAAGCACTGGTGAAGACATTTTTTATTAGCCCAGAAAAATGTGTCTAGCAAGAACAGCTGGCAGAGTGAAAACCCTCTAAGACAGGATATGCATATTTAGGTATCAAGTGGCACATGGAGCTCTCCCAGCACTCCTTCCCCAAGTGCAGAGAGGACCCAGGTGTTATCTGCTCACATTTTACAGCAATCCAGCTGAGCCACAAGAAACTGCTGGCATCCTGTTGTGCAAGCCTAGATGCTTTCTGGGCTTTGCAAATTGCTTTTTGTTTAGGAGATTAGTCCTGAACATTGAGATCTTGCACCTCATTTTTTGTCGAAGATCTAGGAAATTATAAAAGCAATTAGCCCCCTAAATCCTTCTCTTATCTGTAATTGGGTGTGATTTTTTTGTTGTTTGTGAAAAACACTGAACAAAAATAGTCTCCGCTATGTGGGCCAGGAAAACAAACCCCGATGACAGCCAGCTTATCTTCCACAGCTGCCTGAGCAAACCAACAACTAAGGGGTATGTGTTCAGGAACACTTCCAACCAAGAGCTGAGGTGACACACAGACCCGTGGAGTTTTTACGCACCTCTCCACTGTCTGTTAGAAATGAGAAGGCTCCCATTACCTTCCCCTTCCTGCACAATGTCCCATTGCCAGAAGTACCCCAAAGAGCAATGAGGCTGCGGGCAGGACAAACCACGTGCCTCAGCACACGCTTCCACCAGCTTCAAGGAAACTTAAAAATTAAAGCACATGAACCAGAGAGACTGTAACTGCAGAAAGCTCTCACCGTTTCTTTCCCACCCTTACTCTTCCCTTTGGACAAGCACAGGATTTCTAGCAGGTGTGAAAGAGCCAGGAGACAAACAAAAGAGATAAAAGACAGAACAACTGAAGAGCACTCAGGAGGCCACGACACAAGCACAGCACACTAGCTCCTAGCAGGCAGAGGCACTCTACCATTATCTAGTTCGCAGATGGACCACCCAGAAAATCTGGGAGCAATTAGGAATGAGAACAAACAAATGCATGGAAAGAAGGGGGGAGGGAAAATGGGAAGGAGGGCCAGAAGGGATTTCTTACATCATCTCCATGCAAGCGTTTCGAGAATGAAGTGAAGCTATATGGAGGAGGAATGTAGATGAAAGAGTTTGCAGTGAGAATGCAATAAAGTAAAAGGCTATGAAAACATGTAGCATATGAATGAATTACAACACGGCCATTAAATTTACAGAAAGTCAGGACAGTGTGTAAACAGAGAAGAAACCCATCAAGTTCTTGGAGACACAGACACGCACATATAAACAGATCAAATGCTAAGTGTCTCTCTCGCTGTTCACAGCATGTCAACCCGCCTTGCAACCCAGGGATCCATCAGGCAGAAAGCTGACTCACTCTGCTCTTCAGTTGTCAATAACTGGCATTAAATACTGGGAAGGAAACATAAACGCTACAAACCAACACCAATGCAACACACTATGCCTGGATAAGAACCAGAGGGGCTCACACTACCAGAGCCATGTGCTGGGAACAGCCAGGTTTCTGCTCGTCTGCTTTCCACTTACCTGGCATCTAATCTCACTATCAGTCTGCACCTCGCTACACCAAGCTATACCTTTCCTGCTTGGAAGGATGACCTGATTGTGGTACCAAGTGCTTGGGCTCCAACTCATTATAAAGTGACTGCTCAGCCCCTAAAAACATGGCCCATTATTTAATTAAATGCCTGACTTCAAGCATCTTTGTTGGTTAAAACTGTGGCACAGAAGATTGCCTTTTTGACCAGTGCTGCAAAGTTTGCTTTATCTTTTCAAATCACTTGATGTGCAGTTTGTGACTTCTGCTAGTGAGCGCAATTTACAAACTGTTTTGTGGGATCCAAAAGTCATAGCAGAGAAATAACTCAAAATAAAAACTAAAGATACCACGTGTTTTGAAGTGATCTTAATCAATAACACTATGTTTACTTTGTCTTGGCCTCTGAGAAGTGAACTCTGGTCACTAAGAACATCTTATAAACACATCAAAGTTCACACAAGCATTTTTTAAAGCTTTTCAGTTTACCATAATCTCAGTAAACTCACTCCCTGGTAATTTTCACTAAAAACAGTCCTTATTAACTCACAAATTCAGCTGAAAAAAAATCTACTATCCGCTCCTCATAGCAGCAGCTACAATATGGCAATTAGTTTACCTCAGAATAGACATCAAAGGCTCAAAGGATGACCCTGCCCTAGAAGAACAAAATCTTTTAAAAGCCTCATTCCACTCAGTTTGCTAGTTTATAAGGTTTGCTAAAATCCAGTTTAATGATCATGTAGTTTCTTAGCAAGTCATGTGGTGCCATATTGTGTCAGGAATAGAAGAGTTAGTTCTAAAACCTTTTTGAACTTGCAGAGCTTTTCCGACCAGCTGATGCAGAACCACATTCTGAGATGGCAAATGAAACTGTTGGATGCAAAAGCCTCACCATGATTTTCTTTAGCTTCTTTCAGAAGAGACAAGTTCCCACACAACACATACAATGAAAGATTCAATAATAGCAATATATTCAAGTCCATATGGTGCAGTTATACCAGAGAGGCAAAACAGAGAAACTGAGAACCCTGAAAGCAAGAGGCCTGTAAGCTGTAGTGGAAAAAGCAAAAGCATGAAAAAACCCCTTAAGGTGAAACTGAATGAAGTAGGAGGGCTCACTGGATTATCCAGTTCTCCTTTTAGCTACAGTCTTTATATCCTGAGCTGCTCACAATTCCCTCCCTGACATGGTTATCAAATAATTTTTTTTAATGACATAAAGTTCTTTAATGACATAAGTTCTTTCAAAACCAGTCTGGCCCAGTGACCAGGTAACAACACTACAGGTTACCAGGCAGGTGACTTGAGCAGCAGTTTCCAATAGAGCCTCACAGCAATAACGCAGAAGAAACGAAATGGAAGGGCTGGTTTGGGGTGGGGGGGAAACAGACATATATGAAAGGGAACAACAGTAAATGATAATACAGGAGAGAAGGCTTCTTACCCTGTCTAGAATCAGACTTGAATGGTGAATGAGAAACAGGGAGGGGAAAGGACAAGAAGGGTCTGGTTTAAACATTTAGCATAGACTTGCCCCACCTCTTTCCATTACTGTCACGAAGCATGGCTTTTCCCAGCTCTCTTGTCTTCGTCTCCAACTCCTGAACTTGCTCCAGCAAAGTTTTATGGTAGGTATGCTTGGCGCTGTACCACAAGGAAAAGACAAAAACAAAAAAAAGCTATGTGAACATTTGTTTTGCTCAGGGGAGATGCACAGGGCCTTCACTTGAAGGATTTGGGAAATAAGGCACAGTGTATGCATGTTGGTTCAGGTTCACAATACCAGGGAAAATATACATAAGAAATGAGAAATTAGGAGGACTTCAAATTCAAGAGAACACTCCAAACCTAACCAAGCAGCAAAGAAAGCCACCAGACTACAGAGACCTGACACTGCTGCCGTGGGAGTGCTCAGGAGCCGGGCATTCAGACAAAAGGGCTGGGACTCATTGAATATTCATGGCAGTAAAACATGATTCCACTCTGTGATTTGAGCTATGTGCGGCACTGCTCTGAAAACCCTAGCAGACTCTCAGATACTAATTGCCATTCAAGCCCCTTGACTTTCATTTATTCTCACATGACTGGAAAGGCACTTCTCTCCCCAATGAACTTCCAAACTGACAGTAACAAGACTGGCTGTGTCCTACTTGCTCAGTTTGAGGATTGAAAGAGCAACTCACATATCACACCTGCATCCAAAACTTATGAGCGCAATGCCCTCTCCTAAAGAGACTTGGCCTTTTTTCCCCCCAGTTTTACCTACTGCTCCAGTCCTATTATACCTCAATTACACTGCTATAGGGAAAAGAATCTAGTCCTCTTTGTCTTGACATGTACAAAGCAAGAACATAAAACGCAGGGATTTTTCTTCAATGGGCAGTTTTTGATCAGTTTCCTCTTTTGTGTTACTTAAAGGAGGATGTGTCCCATGAGAATATATTGATTTGCATGTGACTGCACAATAAGCCTGAAGACAAGATGGAGCCAAGTCAGCTGAGACACTACTTGCTTCATGGCATTAAAGTAATATTCTTCAACTATAGAGATGGCAAAATTTCTTTACAAGTTTTATAAAAAAAATCTTACATGCAGACACTAAAATCTTCATCCAATGATATAAAACAATGTCAAACTCCCTCTAGGAGAAAAAGAGTAATTGGTGAATGTGTAATTAAAATATAATGAAGATGCCTTTATTTTTAAAAACTATGATACTTATAGCTACTTCCATGGGGAATAAGAAACAAAGACCACAAAATCTTTGCTGATACTATTTAAGATGCCTTGATATTAATACTAGGACATCCAAGTCCTCTGGTCTTTGTGTTGCTGAATTAGGCCCCAAATGTCTAAAAATGAGAACCTAAAATAAAAACCACTTTGAAAACATATATGCATGTCAGAGAAAAGAAACCACAACAACAAAAGGTGAAGCACAGCAAAATGTGAAAGTACAGATTATCAGGATGTACTTAGAAGAACATGCTGCCAAGCCACCAAAAGTGTATGATTTGTAACGCCAACATACTGTGTAGAAAGAAATGAGTAGTGATGATATTTTTAAAATGCCTAATGCTTCAACAATGTGAGACTACTAACAGCTGCACAGAAATTAATTGCATTCAAGTTGCTATAACTAGTTAGGCTAATGATTAGACTGGCCTCCTCTTTGAGGAAGGGAAAATATAGCTATTAAAATGAGAAAGCTTTGAGGCTATTAATTCTTATAATCTTTCTAGTTGACTTCACTATGGCAGTCTTTAATTTCAATAAATATATTGAAATTTTGACCTTGAGCTCCTCTCTTACCTTTTAAAGAGGCCATACCTACTATTGAAAACTTGAAGACTGAGCATGTTTGGAATTTTTCAAATCCTTTATAACCAGTTTTCCCCACAGACAAGAACACATATGTCCAAGTTATTCGATCTCTCACAAGGCTCCATGTTTATCTTGCCATACACCATAAGAGATGTTTTTCTTTTCCCTTAGAGTGAATATTGACTCCAAAACTTAACAGAATGCATCCTGAGCAACAAATCCAATTTGCACAGCACAGCTCAAGGAGGCATGGCACTGATGTGACACAGTGTGGAGAAAATACTGCTGGTCCGAAGTGGGGGGGTACTGAAGTGATTTGTAAGTAATGATGAAACACAAGGGCTCTGCTGGGTATCCACAAAGCAACAATAAACCCATATGTAGTTATGTATTGAGTCACTCCTTCACTTGGAAGCAAGATCATCCAGGGAAGGGTCAGTAACCAAGTATTTATAATTAAATATAAAAAGGGCCTGAGCTAACCTATCCAGATGTTCTCTCAAAAAACCCCAACCAACCAACCAAACAAAAAAACCCAACAAAATATGGTACTACAAATTGTCTCAGAGGCTGGGCTTGCTCCTATCAAAGTCAACTGCAAATATTGCACAAGAGCGCTGGCAACAGCGTTCGATTCTTCATGACTTTTTCACTACAGCACATTATAAACTTTTGATACACAGAAATACAGGTAGGAGTCTTAGATTTTAGCTTAGTACTTTATAAGTGGCCCTAGGTGCGCAATCTCTCAATAAATGGTAAGATCTTCAGTGTTACTATTCAGCTGAAATTTGATGCATTACATAGAGACAAAATCACCTTTCCCTTATACATTGGGATTTTAAGATCAGGGACTGTAAGAATAGGCAAAAGAATATCTTGGTATTTTGTGTGGCCCTTCCCCTTTAAAGCCAGGGAAGTTCACCACTTTGCTGCCCTAGGAGGAAATTTAGGGGATTCAGGAGACCAGAATTTGCCAGGAAGAAGCAGAGCAAGACTTATAAATGTTTCTCAAACATGACACCACCTCTATTGTGGCCCATTATTCTCACTACGATTTTATGAGTCTTGCACTCCAGGGACTGCAAGTATGTGCAAGGATGGGAAGAGCTCCTCACACCTTCTCTTACTTACACTGCAGATCTGGCAAGTGCAAAATGCTTCTTCCCCATGGTAAAAAAACCCCAAAAAGTACATGAAAATGTTGGTAATGAATGGAAGGCTCGGGAAATTTTTCACTGTAATTTAAGTAGTGAGGCACCAATTACAAAGAAATTCTTGCCCTCTTGCCTGATTTTGCTGAAATATACTCTGCATTTTTACGATTCCCACATAACTCTGTGGGCTCAGCTATTTTGAGACTTCCTAGTGCTGGTGACACGTATTGAAGTCACATGTGCCAGCTGTGAGGAAGCACTCACCTTATAAAGCTCTGTTCATTAGAATGGGGGGCACAACTAGGACTTGCATAAGGCAAATCAAGGCACTGAATTTGGGGTAGTGAATTAAATTTAATAATGTGGTATTGCAACCAAGTATCAATAATGAGCTTCTCTCTCTTTTTAAAGAGTTTTCCATGTTTCTTTGATTCATTTAGCACAGAAAAAGAAAGGGAAAAAAGTCTAGAGCGGCAGAGAACATGGGAGGCAAGCAATGTGTTGACAACTGTAGCCTGTGTGAAAAAGGGAACACCTAAAACTAGTTCTTGCTTCCAGCATTAGAAGTTTCAATAGTGGATGCCACACAGCAGTTTAGAAACAACAGATTTGTACAGGCTTGAAACACGTTACAATCAATGTTTTTCCATACAAAAAGTCTGTACTGTGTTTATGGTTTTCTGGCAATATTTTGTACTGCAATTAGGCATGTACCTTTTGGGTCACATGGATGCTCTTTTTGCAGACATATGCTTCATGTCCATAAGAAACTGAAAGGGATAAATTCCATGACCATGAGAAGTCAGAGTTGCTGGAATTTTATGGCCAAAACCATATTTTGCTGCATTACAGAGAGCAGTGTGGTGTAACCACTGCTGTGGAAATATGCCGGCTGATTTCCAGAGGCCTTAGGCTCCCGTTTTAAATGGCAAGCCTCTTGGAAAGGAAACAGACCTTTACTCCTTCCATATGGCAGTGCTGATAGCTGTGTCATTTCATTTATCCTAGTTAAAATGTTAATGGTGTTAATTTTTCAGTGATGAGCTAGGGAAAAAAAAAAAGGAAAGAAAAAAGTCCTGCTCAGAGAACAGATTTTTTGCTTAATGTTGATAGGAGCCTCCTGTTTAAAATCTGTTGGGAAAATATCCAGCATATCAATCATACACGTTTGTCTTGAGAGCTTCACAATCTCTGTGCATTCTTGTCTGAACCACTGAAAGGATTATGTTGCTGAGATTTCTCCAAGAAATATTAAAGAACAGGCTGAGTCAGTAACAGAGTTTAAAATGACTAATAGCTGAGGATGAGCCTGCCATGGTCTGGCCTTTTTTACAATTCATGAGTCATTTTTGCCAAGAACTGATAAGAACAGAGGACAACTTCAGGACACTCAAATATCATGAAAACATTTAAAAAAATTAAAGCATCATCTTGGACATCTATATATAAATTTGATTCCTGATGCTGCAAAGAGTTCATCTCCAATTTAGCTTTAATCACAAAAGTTCCACTGACTTCTAAGCAGATAATTTTAAATAATGCCTGACACAGGAGCATGGCCTGTTATGGTAAATGAATTTTACAACCTTTTTTTTTTTTTTTTTAACAGAGCATTAAAAAGCAGGTCACAGACACCATTAAGTTCCTCCAGTTAAAAATTTTGGCTTCAGTTTTAGAATTTTAAAATAATTTTCAATTGAAGAAGTTTAGTGAGTACAACAAAAAGCCCTCTGATATGCTGGACTACTAAATCACAGTTTGGGCCTGAAAAGAGTATGATAACTAGCTTTAATTTTAGCAGTAGCTCATGAAAATCAAGCTGAGGAAGAAACAGGAAAGTGTTTAAGTACTGCTTACTGGTTGGTACATTTGCCTACTACCAATTTAATTTAGCTGTGCTATCAACTCCATACAAATAAAACTCACATTTTTCAGATCTATGCATACGACTTGATTTCATGATAGGATTTGAAATGTGCCTTGTTATTCAGACAAGGCTTCTCCTTCAGATTCAGGCCTAACTATTCATTCTCTCACATTGCTGGTCACATTGGCAGGTGAGAAATCACCCCCACTTGGCCTTTTTTCCCCCCTTCCAAGAGTACCACCATTCTGCATTTATTGAAAGACTTTGGAGATCTTTGCAGAACAATACTGGACTGGACAATGTGTGCATACAGAATAATTCCCGTAACACCAAGAGGACTGGTCTGGGACTTACGCTGTCCATGCCACGTCTTTAACAAGGCACGCAGTGGGCACGAGAAACAAGCCAAACCAGAAGTATCCACATCTCAACACCATTCCAGCCTGTGAAGAAAACAAACAAATAGATCAGGAATATTTTCAAGCCATTACATGTTAAGTGGTTGTTTACAAGCAAAAAGGTAGAGTGATGGCATCAGACACATACTGCATCTGTGATGTGGGTGATGTTGAAATTTGGGGGTGGGAGGAAGCCTCATCAGTTAGGCCTTTAATGAGCAAACAGCAATGGCATTTTTCACTGCAGTGATTCCTTATGACCTCAAATTTCCTAGAAATTTTTGAAAAAAAATTCTGAAAAGTATTTTGACCAAATGCTCCACTGACATTAAGCTGTGGATCCAGGCAGACACATTTGCAGTTACGGAGAAGAGCACGGTAAGTACATCTAACCTGCCCTTCTGACTATCCTTTATGCCTCTTGCTTACTCTCTTTCTACCCACTGTCCTACATCTCTGAGCAGGATCAAACTGACATGAAAGAAATACATTTTGCACTAAAATGTTTCAGTCATATTCCACTTAAATACAGCACTTCCTGTTCAAACTACTGCTGCCTGAAACCCAGGATGGGAAAGATTCACTCCTGTCCCACAAATGGCTTTTTTTACAAACAAAGAGCTCAAAGTTTATCTTTGCGTTTTTCTCATTGTTGCAATGCTTGAAAAGCTTGGTGGGATTTGAGAAGGAAGATATCTGGAAACTCTGCACATGTCAGCATACACACAGAGTTATGGAACAAAGTTGAAATACAGCACTATTTACAGAAACGCTACTTTAGAGCATTAGAATTTTTTGCAGATAAATTAACAGTGATTAAGGCCCAGGTTTGCGACATGAAGACTTGAGACAACCTCACCACCTCTTGCATGCAACACACACACTTGCCATCAGAATCATTACGCTCTCCAGTACATTAGAAACAGAAAAGGTGGGGTTTTTTTTCCTGTAAGGACTTGGGTACAGCACACAACTGAAACAGACGCTGCAAGGTTTCAACAGCATTTCCAGTGTCCATAGAGATTTTGCTCTCGTGCCAGTTACGGACACTGCTATATCTCTCCCCAAACCTTGCCCCAAACACCTATCTATTGATGCTCACATGCAATGCTGCCAAAGGCAGGGAGGCCCATACCCATGGACCCTAAACTACAGCAGCTGCCTCAGCAGTGTAATGCAGGCTTGGCTAGCTCAGCTTTGCCTCACTACTGTGCATTGCAAGCCTGCAGTGCTGAAGTGTCAGGGCATTGCACACACAAACACAAAGCTGAGCTGCACACAACATGAAACTACAGAAAACACCTACTACTAACCTTTGAAAAACATTGTGAGAAGACCAAATCTGTAATTATGTTCTTTGTAAGACAAACATGACTAACCACAACAGAAGATTTCTGCCATTCACTACAGTCTAATTTCTAAACTGACAAAAGCCATCACAATGCCTTGCCAGGACATTCAGCAGTAGCATCCAGCACCTACTCCCGCTGTCAGTCTCTGCTTAAAGCTGTTTACCTAAAAACTCAAGTCACATTTAGCAGCAATTTGCCTTTGGATTGCCCAGTAGTGAGTACTTCCAAAAGAGTTTTTTTCATCTAAATGTTAAATCCTCCATGTCATTGCTGGAATGACAGATCAGTGGTAAATCTTGTACTGAAACCAAGAGCAAGCTAGACTGTGCTAAAACATTTATGGACACTTTGCCACCCACACAGACAGTAAGCAAACACATTCCAGTCCCAAAATCAGCTCTCGGTTATTTGGGAGCCCTCATGCCTGCATTCACATGAGAATGCCAGAAGCATACGGGTAGTTTTGATCTATGCTTATTTAAAGAAAAGGATGTGCGGGAATAAGAGGGAATTTGTAATTTTATTGTTAGCCAAAAAGCTGAACTGTAATAACAGTGGCAAAACTTAATGAGATTTATCTTCCTGCTTTACTCTTTGGCTGTGACTCTGCAAGTGCTAGCCGTCACAGAACCACATCAGCATTTCCACTGACCATCTTTCCACTGTCTTTGCTAATAAAGACTAAAAAAGGGCCATAGCATTCTATATGCATTTTCTGCTATTTTTGCTTGAAACACTTCACGTTCCACTTCTTGCTTTTCTAGCCGAAAGCAACTTGACACACTTTCAAAGTGCAGAACAATCTGAGTATGTGTTCAATAGAAGCTTAAATGCCATTATTGTTGTTATAAATGTTGACATCTCAATCAATGGCTATGAATTTGGACATGTCTCACATCAAAAAAAACCTCAAAGCCAAATACTTTTTTGCCTGCAATTATGTATTTTACTCAAGTATTAGTCTTCAAAAAACTTCACCATAACAGTGAAACTATTCATCTCATCTGAACCCTTCCAGACGCTCATTTTACTACTGGCAAGTCTTTTTCCACACAACCCCCATCAAGATCTTACTCCATTCCTCAGCTCATCTGGAAGGTTTCTTTCCTGCACATCTCTAGTTTCCTCGTGGAATTATGTAACTGCTATGCTGCTTGACAGTGAACTGGTTTGTCTTGCATGCACAGCTCTGCCTCTGAACTCAGCCTCCTCTCTGGCACCGTCTGCTCACAGGACAGGGGCTCCTCAGCAGGGGATTCACTGGAAATCACCTAGCACATGCTGGGGACATCCATAAGCAGCACTTTCAGGATAGCCTGCAACTTGTAGGATAGAGAGCTGGGCTATGAACAGAAGCTACAACAAGAACACCTATATAACCCGACAAAGCTTTTCTCAGGCTTCCCAGCTGTTGTTGTGCACCATTCCAGTTGCTCAAGCTATTCATGACACCAGTGAAGACAATACTGCAATACATCTTCTGTGAAACAGGGCGTTTTTATACCCAGTCCCAGTGAGTAACACTCTTCAGCTATCAGTTATCCCCACCCAGAGAAGAAAAGCAGAGCTACCAAACAGGAATCATCATAGGTTTTTTTTTTTTAAAGATCATCACAGGAAGCAGGAATAGAACTAGGTTGTTTTTTAAACAAATTCAGAATTTTGACCAGCTTTGTCATCACACAGGCCCCACAATATACAACCAAGTCATTTTTATTCTGTCTACTGATGTAAACATTAGAGACTATTCCATCCAAATCTAACTACCAGAGATCATTAATCACATGGCACCTCCCAAAAACATTTGAGACTAAATGCAAGTCCTCCTGCTGAGGACATTGTAACCTAAACTGCTGTCACCAGTACACTGCCTTTCAAACACTGATTAATCTGCCACAGACAAAGCACTCATTTTAGAGAATTGTTAAAAAGAAAGAATGGAAACAAGAAAGAAAAGAAACCGCTTAGCTTCAGTTATTTCACAACTGAGGAGGAAATAATTTAGGTCCCAATACCTTTAATCTCTTGTAAACAGTTTTTGTAAGGGTGGGTAGTTTCTTTTTTTTTCTTTTTAACACATAAAAGAATGATGATACTGGTCATTCAGAATGACCAGGAAGATCTTCTATGTACTATTACTTTAGAAAGCCTAGGTTAAGGTGTGCTTTTTTGTTTGTTGGGTGTTTTATTTTGGAGTTTGTGTTAGCTTATTTTAACTCAAGGACATTCTATGCACAAGTATATCCAATAGAGAATAAACTGTTTTAAAACAAATCTTAAATTGCAATATGGAATACATTTCAAACTCTTTTCTCCATTTTATTGCTCTTCCTTAGTATCCAAATAAGCATCATTCCTAGTTGTACTGTTCCACCAATAGGTGGTGCCGCTATTTTCAACAACTTTGAAGAAGAACAAGGCCCAAAGTGCCCAGGGTGGGAAATCAACACCCAGACTTCTTTTCGTATTCTTATCACAGCTTGGCTAGGGGAACCAGTAAATGATTCAGACAAACCAAACAAGGATCTCAATTATCTTATATCATTCTAGAAGAGCGAGGCAAAATTTAAATTCCTATTTTGAATAACAAAAGTTTTTTCTTACTTCATTTCCTCATATATCCATGCATCTTAACTCCGATAAAAAATGAACAATAAGAGCTTAAGATCATGATGGAAACAGCTGGCTTTATATTTGTAACACAATAAAAAGTATTACTGGAAGTGTGCCTGGAGCCTGACCACAGCCTTCTCCATGAGACATGGGTAAGGACCCAACAGACCACTCAGTTATGGTTTCATATTTGTTCAATGCCAGCTTTATAAACAAGGGATTCAAGTCCAACCTGCAGTCAGGTGATGGTATATCTTGTGTGGATGATAGCATAAAAAATTCTCTAGCAGCTCGTGGGAAAAGAGGAGTGTGGAGAAAGATGGCCACATAACTATTGTAAGGAATTCACATATGGTAACAGCACAAGAAATACTCAGTGCCATCACTGAGATACTGTCGATCTGGACTTCCAAGACCCTGAAGGATCGAGCCAATGAGATACGTAGCTGGAGCTGCAAGTACAGCTCTGGGAGCCTTGGCCCTGCTGCTCCATCTGCATTACCCTGGTCCCAAAGCAGAAAGCAGCACACCCCCAGCAGCAGCTAAGCCCACCTCAAAGGAGCCAGCTGAGATGCATGAGGTAGACATCTCTGACAGTACCCCTCCTCCATGAGTTCTAGACCAGTGACCTGGTCTGAGCACACGACGTGACAAGGGCTAAAGCTGGGGCAAGGGAATCCTCGAGGTTACTCTGCTCCCATTCCATGTTAGGCAAGTCACTTGGAAGCATGTCTGCTATTAGTCAACGAGGACAGTTTTCTTACAAGCCTGCCTCAGCCCCTTCATCTGAGGTGCTACTCCTAGGGCCTCACTCACAGACACTTTCCCACTGCTGCTGCTAGCTTGAGCAAACAATCCCCCTATACTTATCTTTCACTTCCCCTGCTTCACCTGAAGGCCTGGTGCATGGACAAATATGTTATTCTCCTTGAGAAGCTCAGGCATTAGCACTGGGACATGTTAAAGCAGTGCTCTGGAAACTTCCAGATTCCTGGGAATGACGGCCTTTCATTTGCTCTATTGATTCAATCAGGCTGATTGAGACACTGTTTTAAAGGTCTAGGAAATATTTTCAGTAGAAAGTAAAACAGATTCTACCCCAATCTTGAAATTGTTGCACTTCTAGTGATGTTACAGCTCAGACAACATTGCATACAGATTTTTATTTTCTTTTAATCCTTGCATAGGCAAACTTGAACCCTAAGTTCAGTAGAAATAGATTCCATGCATGAAAAAACCCTCTCATAGATTATGAAGAGTATCACTTTGAAAACTCCCCAGCAAATACGTATTTATACTCTGTAGACCATTATCCACCCCCGTTTTCCTTTACAAAATTGCACTGTGCAGGCTCTACATGTTTTGGGTGCTCTCAAGCCTCAAAAATCCTCAAAGTGCTACAAATATCAGACTCACCTTAAAGATGATATACATTAAAACCCAAGTGCAGAGAGATGACAGGGCTAGCTCATGGTCACACAACTCAACTGCAGAGCTGGGCAGACTGCCCAAGTCCCTCAATTAAATCACACTACACAGAGAATGAACCTCTTCGAGCCCAAATATAAAATATAATCAATATCCAAGAGTGCAGTCTCAAGGATTTTCCCTGTGCACATTGGATCACAGTCCAGACTCAACACGAGTTGGTGCTTAAGGACTTTTCCTTGCAACATTACTGTAGCCAGCTCCAGGCTGGACAGATTTACTAGACTCAGGGCTGAAAGATGTGATCAACAGATTTACCAGCTCCCTCTTCAACAAGTGTCTAGGCTGGAAAAGTGCCTGAAGAATAACTCCTTTGGGTTAGTGGCAAAGTGTTAAAAAATGAGGCAGAAAAATTTGATTTCCTCTCCTGCTTACACCACTGGGAGTCAGGAGCACCTCAGATGAAATCAGCGGAGCTCTGCCACTGAAAGGCTGGCTGGATATTTCCATGTCTGAAATAAAGATGTGCAATGTTTTCCATAACGCAAGAGTTTTCATTCTAAAATGACTCAGATGAAAACAATGACCTCACTGGCTGGCTGGATTTAACACAATGAGACACTGGTCCAGTCTCAAACCTGTTTCCTCCCTCTCCCAGTGTCTGCTCACACAGCCATATCCCCCTGAGAGCAGCAGGAGAAGGAATGAAAAGAAAAAAGAAATCACACACCTCACTCACACATTTTACCCCTTTCCCTTAATTTTGCCAGTCAAAGAAATATGAAAGCCTAGAGTAAGAAACCTCTCCACTGTCTTCCATGACATAGTTATCCAGCTTATTGGCAATTTTAATGTAGCACCTGCATATAAACACGGGAGGGACAAACAGGAGCAGTACTTTGAGCAAAGAGAGAAATGCCAACACAATATCACAAAGGCATATATTCGGCATTCCTACTAAAGCCCAAGGTATTTTAAGAGATAAGTCTCAAGCAAGGAACTTTTCATTAAAGAAATTGCTGGTTATGATGGATAAAGGAAAGCAGGAAAATACAAACTAAAGTACAGAAGACCCAGAAAAATACAACAATAATTCAAAAAAAGACAGATCACTTGCTTTAAGTTACTTAATTATCAGAAAATTTCAAGAATTAGCAATACAAAACTACAAAACAATGACTTACTATCTTGAAGGGCAAGAAAAAATTCACCAAAGCCAACTTGACATGTCACGATTTTGGAAAGACTAGTTAGAGCTGCAACACTACAGGAGCACACTGAAAACCTCAGATCTTCTACATCCTTTTATTTTCTTATCAGGAATTCTTATTCCATAATGGAGGAACACACCAAGTTAGCAACCTATTTTTATTATCTTAATGTAATTTACAGAAATTAATAACGGATAGATAAATGAATAATATCATCAGCCAAATGTGTCCCAAAGGATGTTAATAAGCTCTGCTTTGTGTTAACTAAGAACATATTCTACATACGTAGCCTCATTTAAGGAAGAAATTACTATATCTCATTACCTAATTAGTATACAACAGTACCAATTAAACAAGGAGCCTGTCCATGCTACTTTCCATTATTACTCTGATAGCAAAAAAATTAAGGAAATTGATCAGATGGCAGTTTAATTTGATTTTATGGTTCACTAGCAGTGTAAACTCTGATGCAATTTCATGCCGCCTGTAATTTTTTTTTCATTATTGGTTACAGTATACTCAACAAAAAACCCAACAAATTAGCATTTGTTTAAAATCATTTGGAGAAGACTGTTGGTTAAAAGTTAGTAGTAAAATCATACTCCATGTAAATGGATAAGTGGATCCCTGAAATTTTATTAGAAAACACATCTCGTTAACCAAAAAACCTTCTCCTTAAAGTGGATGAAACAACTCAGTAAACCTCTACTTAAATGGCATGAGACACCAATTATTCTTCCTGGTTAAAAAAAAATAAAAAATTAAAGTATAATTTTGTATTAGTCTGAGCTCCCCTAGCACAAATTAAAATCATTGAATAAAAGCAATTCCTTCCTTTACACGTTCTTGTGGACTATGAACAACTTAGGACAAAAACCCCAAGCCCTGACACTATTTATGGGAAGATTTATTTTTCCTCACCTGCATCAGGCTTGATACTACTCTGAATCATAAGATAGTTTGAGTTTTCTGGCAATTGGACAGTTGTGCAAGACAGTATAATCTTTTGTAGGAACTCAGCCTTGAAGATGTGTAAGAGCAGGCCCACAGGTAGGAAACTGCCACAGTGCTGTCATTTCATTGAGCTGAGGTAGCAAAGTGTGCTTCCCAGTACGAAAGCAAAGCCACTCCTATAATGCTTTTTTTCTAGAATCGTTGCATTTTTTTCCCCTCCTTCCGCCTCAAATTACACCAAAAAAGGCATGAATAGAAAGAACAAAGTAAATATGAAACGCTAACTTTGACAGACCCGACAATGTAACAGTTTGTCTTGTTCACTTCTCCATGCACTTTACTATAAACTTCTACTCTGCATATAAAAAGAAATTCATGCTTTACATTGTGGTTCTCCCCTTGAAGTAATGCTCAGCATGTAAACACTCTGCTTTGCTGTCTGTAACTTTCTGTGAAGGTTTTAAGAGCAACCACTCTTGAATAGTTGCTGCTCTTATTTAATAACTGTGCCTTTACCATGAAAGCTGCAGGGGAACAAATTGAATTTTAGAGAACCCACCTCTGAATTTAAAACTCCAAGAGAGTAATTACGTTTAGCAGAAGCTGCTGCTTGACAGTGAAGATATAAGATATTTGTACAACTTACATCCTGTAGATTCCATAATAGCTCAAGAATTTAAAAAATGGCTAATAATCATACAGCAAGAATTAGATCTGATAACTGCAGAGATCAGAGAAATATCTTTTCCATGTTTTTCAAACTGGAGCATAAGTTTACAAGTCAACAAGCAGGTTAAATTCTTACCAAAGTCAACAGCAGCTGAAAATAGAGGGACCATAGAGGGAGTTCTGCATTCGGAAAAACTATGGCCTTTAAACTCAATTTTAGAGATCTTTATCTGTTCTTATTCTATTATAGCAATGGTTGACTCATATCAGATAAGTCATTACTTCCCCACATTATATTTCTCCAGGAAGAGTAATTTACTAGCTTGGTCACTACATATTCACCTGGGATTTTATCTTCACTCAGGGTTAAATTCTTAAAACATATTCTCACTGCAGTGAGCTAAAAGTTTTCTCTATTGTCATACTGTCTCTCCTGGAGGCCCTAAAAGACTTGGGGTTATTTCAGCATGACCGCAGTTCAACTCAGATCAGTGAAGCCTTAGCGCAAAGATGCACTTACTCCCATAATAAAACCTTTATCCTTTTCCATCATTTTCATTCCCAGAGCAATTTATGTCATTGCTTGAGCACATGTGACCTCTTCCACCATGTCTCTGTGCCTTGCATTACCATGTACAAAGTACATCTGCAATGACTCCCACCGCGTTCTCTTGCCAAAGCCTGGAGATGCACCCTCTCTTTCTCCCTTCACTGAAATCTTCATAACAGCAGCACACTAGTCATGATTTATATAAATTATCTTCTCCACATCACAACTACAGACACCTGCTCTGAATCTATCATAAATGAATTGCAGCCAGAAGTTAGCTTGCCAGCCCCCAGAGGTGCCTGACAAGCCTCACAGCAATGTGGGGCGTTATTTGGCGTCTGTAGAGGAGCCATGTAGTGTCTCAGCACATCTTCTGCACTGGTCAGTCTTGGTCACCTTGTGCCACCTCAGTTTTTCCACAGATGGTTGATTTCTGAGCATGCAGCATTCCAAACACAAGAGGCAGCAACTTACCTAACACCTGAAGACAGGCAGACCCACAGGAAAGAAACATTCTCTTTATCATAAGCCACTGACAAAATGACGAACTGACCCCCCCTAAGGGCTAGTTGAAGGTGCAGAGGCTCCGTGGCCACTCAGCCACCTCCTGCCTCACCACCCTGCCCAGCAGGACAGACTGGGCAGCCTTCCCACCCACAGCATGTGAGAGAGAGAGAGCAACGTGAGGGCACCTACATTGCCGGCTTCTTTGCTGGGAAGAACGCTGTAGAAATACAATACCATTCGGTGCGCTATCTTTATTTTTTGGTATTGATTTATGCTTTCCCTTTAATTAAAAGGTACCAGGAAAACATTTGGTTTTGATTCAGACACTGAAACCCACCGAGACCCATTTTGGGCGACTCCTCAGCACAGGTCCAGCAGCCCTGTCTGCGTCTCCACAATGGATGGCTTCCGCCAAGGCGCGGCCACAAAGCCTCCCCGGATCCTTCCCCCTAATCCCCGACATCTGCTCTGTGTCCAGGCTGGGCAGGAGGGACCTGCCAGAGCCTGCTGTCAGCGTGGCCACACATGAGTAAACACACATCAGGCTGCGTGTGATTTCAGCTGAGAACTCCGGACACGGAGCGCGGTTCTCATTTAAAACGCTCGCAACGTCGAGGAAACACCTGTTAAGAAACTATCCAAAATAAATGTGCCGTGAGTCTTTCAAGGAAGAGAAAACCCATGATCGACAGCAGCAGTACAAGATCCGACAGCAGCAGAATTCAAAGCGCCATTGCAAACCCTGACCAATTAAATACACAAACAGCACCATTTTTCACTTCAGGGTAACAGTTACCATATCATTTCTCATCTTCCACTTAAAATAGATGCTTTTCACACTGGAATACTCAAGTTTGACCTGTGCTGACCTAGTTTATTTTCTTCTGTATGCAAGAATCCTACAATGCCATGTTGTGTGTAGTTTTAAAAGAAACACTCCCATGTGGCTACTCTTTAAAATCCCATCAGCTGCACATCATCAGGAACAGGTTTTAAATATTTCTGCCTGGCCACTAAAAAAGGTGGATTGATATTCTGCTTAAAGCCTGCAAGGTACAGTAGATGAAGACCAGCAATTTTAGAATTAACATGAAAAGAGTAGAAGTATCAAGATTTTCCAAAGCCTTATCAGTGACATTGGAAACAAATCCCAAAGTCCTTAAGTCTTTGAGTATCAGACAGCCAGCATTTTTAAACAGCTTGACAGCAATGTTTTAATTTAAACCATCATTTTCCACCTTCAGGGACTCTGGGGGTCTCCTTCAGCCCACAGTGGGTCCCTCCCCCTCCTCCCTGTGTACACATCTCACCAGCAATCACACTGCAAGCTGCTTATCAGTGACTGTGGTATTTTTCAAGAACACTTAAGGGACTTTGGAGCACGGGTCACACTGATGCTCAAATAGAATTAAATGAAATATTTAAAATACTTTGCATTTCCCAGTTTCTTATTTCAGGGCTCTCCAGCCAGAGCTATGCTGCTTACTAAAATGAGCGCTATACCATGCCTATAAGGTAGAAAACTTTATTTCTCATGCTGTGGTGTGCTGGTTTTGACTGAGGTAGAGTTAATTTTCTTCACAGTGGCTAGTATGGGTCCGTGCTTTGGATTTGTGCTGAACACAGTGATGATAACATAGAGATGTTTTTGTTACTGCTGGAAAGGGCTTACACAGAGCCAAGGGCTTTTCTGCTTTCTGTCCTGCCACACTGGTGAGGAGTTGGGGGTGCATGGGAGGCCAGGAGGGGACACAGCTGGGACAGGTGACCCCAGCTTACCAAAGGGGTATTCCAGACCATGACATCATGTTCAGTACATAAAGTGAGGGGAAGAAGAAGGAAGGTGGGGATATTTGGAGTGATGGCATTTGTCTTCCCAAGTCACTGTTACACATGACAGGGCCCTGCTCTCTTGGGGATGGCGGAACACCTGGCTGCCCATGGGAAGGGGTGGATTAATTCCTTGTTTAGCTTTCCTTGTGTGTGTCATTTGTTTTCCCTATTAAACTGTCTTGATACAACCCATGAGTTTTCTACTTTTTACCCTTCTGATCCTCTCCCTGATCCAGTTGGTGGGGGAGTGAGCAAGTGGCTGTGTGGGGCTTGGCTGCTGACTGGGGTTAAACCATGCCATGTAGGTATGGAAAATCACCATTTATAACAATTACGACAGCTTTCCCTACATGACAGTGCAGTTTTGGGCTAAGGTCAGGTGAGGCCACTGCCACCAGCTATTTCCTTGGGAGGCAGCATACCAGAAGCATCACCCTGTTACCGTGCCCACACCACTCAGTTCTGGGCAGAGCACACTGGGCTGCACAAGTGGTCCTTTTACCTAAGTCAGACTTCCTCACTGGATGACCTCTGTTTATACAGATTTACAATTTCTTCTTGGTCCAGCTCGATCGAGTCCTTTATCAGAGCACCAGAAAATAAAGCACCACAGGATAAGTGGGAAAGGTCCCCGCACAGGAGAATAGCCAGTTAGATAACACAAAGCCAAGAGCAGGACTGAAAATATGGTGTTCATAATGCAGACAGATCATCAGGGGAGTTTTACAGAAGGCTGTGCTATGATTTGTGCCCAGCCAGATAATCAAAGATGGTTTAGGAAAAGGGTGAATAGCAAAGCAATAGTTTGAGAGGATACTGTCTTCCTTTGAGAGCCTATAAAATAATATAAAATGACCAGAAACAACATCAAAGGGACATTTTGTGTAATAAAACAAAATTCAATGTGTTTCAGTAAAAAGTTATAGATGCAGGGGGGAATGATATAAGCAATAGTCAGCTGAAGGCCTAAGGATGCAATCCTGTCATTCAGCAGATAAAAAACCCCCAAAATCCAGAGTTAGGACTCACTAGCAATGGCATAGAAGAAATCTAAATATTTTGCTGCTACAGAAAAACCCCCAACAAGCAACTGTGCTTCATCTACATGTTGTCTTCATTCCAAAAAGGACACTAGAGAATTAGAAAAGGTTGAGCGGAAAGGCAACAAAAATAATCACAGTATGGCTTGGCTCCATGATGAATAATGACTAATGATGACTCTCATTGGAGGAAAGAGAGAGAGAGACTATATAAAGGCCTGTAAAGGCAAGAAAGGCAGAAGGCAGTTAAAAAGAATAACTGTTCCTTCAAGAACTGGGAACACCAGATCAGACAGCCAGAGGCAGATTCAAAACCATTTAAAGGTAATACACTTCCACCTATATAGCATATGAGTCATGCAGGTTGCTGTGCACCAGAGAGTGATCACAGTACTCAAAAAGCTTAATTTAAACTTAAAACTACACTTCTTCCTGGAAGACAATCCCACTGAAGTTTAGTAAAA
This sequence comes from Scytalopus superciliaris, assembly GCA_013400415.1. Taxonomy (NCBI): domain Eukaryota; kingdom Metazoa; phylum Chordata; class Aves; order Passeriformes; family Rhinocryptidae; genus Scytalopus; species Scytalopus superciliaris. The sequence continues at coordinate 209,015 of VXBX01002915.1, forward strand.
ACAACAGTATTGCTTCTGGGTGTTGAAATCCCTGAGCTGCTTACAGCTAGGAGACCACATCACAAAAATACCATTATATCTGCTTCTCTTCTCATACTCTTCCTAATCTTCTGCCACTGGGCATTGCCACAGCCAAGACTGTAGGTTAGGTACCTATCTATAGTGGGGCCAAAGATGCACTATTTACATAGTTTCAGCTGGAGGCTGCAGATAAAGGAGACACTCAGAGCTCTAGGGATACAACATTTTTCTCTAACATGAAATCAACTGGAAAAGACTGAGAGGATATGTAACACTGAAGGGCCCAATCCCCTTGACACTGCTGTGACCCCTACCCACCTTCTTATTCTTAAGTCTCCCAGATTCCCCCTGCTCACTCTACCTTCTAGAGCCCACTCTTCCACTACTCTCACATTAAATTTTGTCTCAAAGACTCATAATTTTTGTGTTTATCTTTCAGGTGGTGACACTCAGTGAGACCCAGACTGATGGAAAACCTGACCTGAGAAGATGAACAGAGTTGACAGTTCTCTGGGACAGTTACCAGCCGTTATCAAGGATGCTGGTTTCCACTGGCAGATGCTGACAAAAAGCATTTGATCCATTTATTCTAATGCACCTAGCCAGCAGAAAATGTTTGGCATGAGTACCTAACAGACGTAATAGTGAATAACCCCATTGTCTCAAAATGGTGACCATGTGGCATAATGTGGCACTACTCCTTTACCCCTTAGTCTCAGATGTGAGAAACTAAGGACCTTCTGCATATAGGAGCTAGAATTTGACCAGCTTCTCTCACAGAGAGGCAAGGCAGCCACCAGCCTCCAAGATAAATCCATTGCAGGAGTTCTCCAAAATTTTTAGTTTTGCTTTAAGACAAGTAAACTAAACTGATGATAAAGGAATGTGTATTTCAATAAAAAAGTGAAAGGAACAAAGATAAATCAATGCAGACATGTGTTATGCAGAGCTCCTTAAAGAACATTTTTAGCAGAGGAAAACCAATACCAGAGTGCCAGGCTCTAGGGTTCAGCTTCTTCAGAAGTGGCAAGCTTTCAGCCCACAAAACCACACATCGTGGCCAGCGCGCACCTTCCTATTAACTTGAACTGCAAAGTGGGGCTTTGCAATCCCACCCACAGAACAATTCCTTTTTCCAAGGCCGTGAACACACCTGCACAGGTAGAGTCTCAGGTAAATATTCAAAAGAATATCACTGTATCACCTCCTCACTACAAATACTTTTCAGCACCTCTGGGTGCAGCTTATATGGAAACGGGTGACATGGAGCCCATTCTTGGTCCCCAAATCATAACCTGAAATTCCTTCCTCTCCTTCTTCAGAGACTGACACACATGCACAGTGGAAGAGAAGGATGCTGCGAATCTGTGCTGTGCAGTACAAGGCTCATAAAACAAACCCCACAACCATATATAATTGAGTAATCCAGACTTGGCTTACTCAGGTTTATGAGAACCAAACCAGCATTTAAAATTCTTATTTTTGCTTTCCTTTAAGTTTAATTAAGCTTGCCTTAGGCTCGCAAGCCTACTCATTTTTAAGGTAACTGACCTGGAGAGTTTTCCTATCTGCTCTGCCCTTAAACTACGTCCCAAGTTCATTCATGCTCTTACCACAAGCCTGACAGCAATATGAAAACCTTATCAGAGGAAAAGAGCATTTTTTAAAATATTAGCTGATAAACTTTAGACATACCAAATAGTTTCAACCTCACTTGTAGCCTCAAGGGGTCCTCCTGCAAGATTCAAGATTAGGCAAGATAGGAGTCTTTACTTAAAGGTTATGCTCTCCTGTTTCTCTTTCAGCTCTGAAACTGGGGCTTTCTGAAAGAGTTCCTGGCTCCCACAATAAGCCTATTTGCTACAGGGAGCAGAAGAATTATCAAAGACCTCATTACAGTCATCAAAAGCCGGAGCTATTTTGCAACTGATAGAAAAAATGTGGCTTTGCAACACCAACAAATGCATCCAATAGCTTCTCCAGTCTCAAAACAAGCCACGAATTTGCCAGGGGAAAGAAAAAAAAATCCAGTATATTTATGTTAAACCTCCTCCCTCCCCCCCTCCAAACCAACCTAAGTCAGCAGGGCAGAATTGTTGAATAAGAAAAGGTTGCTAAACCCAGCACAGCACCAAGGCAGCACCACGCTAATGAAGTCATTCTGCTTTTGCACAGGCAAAAAGGATTATAAACCTGTGCAGCAGGGGAAAAAAAACCAAAACTGAAGCCAAATATTTCAAGAGAGATGAATCTGTAACTTTTTTTCCCCCCCACACTGTTATTACATTTTAGATCATTAATGAAACAATCCAAGAGAAAAAAATAAAGGCAATGCAGCATGGAAAGGAGGATACAGCTAGGGGAAGATTTAGAGTGCCAATTCCCTGCTAATGGTTCAGATTAATTCAGATGGGGTATGGTCATAAAGCTCTAGGGATTCACACATCCCTGCCTCAATTCAAGGCACTAAAAACCAATCAGTATTTTAGATAAGACTCTATAAATATTTAAAATTTTTAATCTTTTGAGTGCCAAAAATAACATTTCCCATCATGTCTTTGCCTTTCCCACAGCAACAACAATGAGATTTCTCAGCTGGCATTGCTGGCACCAGCACCACATCAGGTGGTTTTAATAGTGGCACTCAATTAACTTAAAGAGTTACATCTAATTGATCCATTTCCTGCACTGATATACAATTGTAAACAAATACTTGTCTTCAAAGGAACAGCTTTGTTCACAAATTAAAAAAGGAAAGGGGCCATCTGAACCATGCTGGTCATGGCTGTGTCAGGGGTTTTATTATAAACACTATTTTTAGGGCTCTAAATGAGTGATGTGACATTAAATATGAGCCAAATTCTTCCCCAATTTCATGTGACAGTGGTGCTTCCTCACACAACAATCTTGGCTTTTTCTCTTTTTAACCTCTTCTGTGTTACTGACAGCACTGTCTACGTATATTTACATTGTTTTCATTTTCCTAACCCATGTCCAGCCTTTCCAATTTATGCTCATTTTTGGCACAGGAAGCTCACTATCCCCCTTCACTTATACTTTCATCAGGTTCAGTGTCTGATTCCTGCATCTCAGTGGAACAACAGCCCTAGCAGTAAAACAAAACCAAATCACTTCTGTATCTGCTTGCAATTCCCCTTACAGACAGGCACCCACCCCCGCCATTTGTATAAGCATGAATTTTGTGGTCTTTTTCCAAACCTTTCAAAACGTAGCCAGGAAAAATTTCAGCATAAACTTCAGGCTGTTATATTGATTTGAAAGAGGCCACAACACACAGTTACTTGCAGCCTGCTGACACCTCCACAACCTTTACTAAAAAGCTGTGCTACTCACTGTATTTCACCCTGCCCATTCCACCCATCTGTAATTCTGTTTCTTGATCCACTTCATGAAAACGACAGTACAATCACAGAAGGGTTAAAATTGGGAGGGACCACCAATGGGGTCACCTGGTCCAACCTCCCTGCTCAAGCAGGGTTTTCCTAGAGAACACTGCACAATGATCATGAAGGTATAAGTTTGCCTCTAAATGATTTCAGATCCAGTGCTAAAGCATGATACAGAAATGCTTAATTATTTTTGCCACTACTATATTCTACTGTGGCAGTGAGCCAGAAATTCTTAAATCTGGGAGAGTAAAATTGCCCCTGTGACTTCATGAGCAAAAGCATTTGTTAAACTGATTAGGAAAAAGCAGTCTGTGACATTTTAGATTTTGGGATGGTCACACATATTTGTTCAGGAGTTCAAGCCTACTTTCATTAAGGTACACAATTCATATATCATTTGAACAAAAAGAACAAGTGATTGATTTCTACACTGTCAGCCACTATTTGACAGATTCAGGGTGTTACCACATCCAATATTACCCTGACTAACATGATTACAACCTAAGACAGCTATTAGCATGTCAATAACGTTTCTGAAAATGACTGCAGCACCACATATTGATTATGCATTTTCAAGAGGTAGGTGCCTTCTGCTAACTTTTCAGTCCAGATGCCTGTGGTTTACCTCAAACAGCTTAAAGACAAGACATCAAGCCCAAATGCAAACCGGCAAAGTAAACAGTATCACCTCACCCTGAGTGCCATTTGGCAATCAAGTTCTAGGCCATGCTTATAGGAAAAAGGTGCTGACAAGGCCTGAAAAGACCATAGCCAAGCTATTTTACCAAGCAGCAAAAGAGCTGCATTTGATTTACCGAACCATACTTAAGTATGGTATTTCAGGACTGTCAAACTGTAAGTGCAGAATTATGACTACTGAATGTCTAGAAAAAAAAAAATCTAAACAGCTGCTTACAAAACAAGTGAGTCTCTGCAAACTGGATTCAAACCAGCAGAATAAAGGTGTATCTATATACAGTGAACCTGACCATGGCAGGGGCGGGGGGTTGTAACTAACTGATTTTTAAGACCCTTCAAATCCAAACCATTCTATGATTCCACAGTAGATATACAAGCATTCAGAATCAATTTTGAAATACAATGAAAATAAACAACAACAACAAAAAGATATGAAACATTACAGTAATTAGGAGAGGTCAGTCAAGTCCAGGAAAATAATAAAATAACACAAGTCAGAGACTTCTGACTGACAGTGTTGGTCAAGTGCAAACAAGAGGACTCACTGTCAGGTCAAAGAAGATGGGATAGTATCATGTAATTACTATTAAAATAGCAGTGCTCCTTAGAAAACAAACAGAGAAGTGTAACATGGGGGAAAACTCATGTACTGAAAGGAACTGGCAAATAGAAGAGAAGTGAACCTGGTGCTCTCCAAGGCTAAAACAAACATGAAATATCCAGGAGACAGCTGCTTTAACCTCCTTCAGAGACATCACTGCTTTCAATCCCTGGCAAAATTTCTCGTGTTGAAAACATATCAGCAGTCTTGAATTCAGTCCCACTGATGGAATCCTGGTTTTCTTAACCTTCCCTCACTTGGAGCAGCCTCCAGTGCTTGCTTAGATGTCACTTTGAACCTGACAGGCTTTCTGGTTAGGCCTGTCTATAACAAAGTAATTAGTGTTAGAGCCTTCCCATGCAACAAGATCTAAATTAGCACATTCCAGCAGTAGAAGCTGATCACCTAAGTGTTCACGCACTCAGTGAGTTTGCTGTACCTGAAAGTAGGAGAGATCCCCAGAAAACACTACCTAGGGAAGCCAGACTGCCTGGGATATTTCCTGCCACATTCACAGTTCAGCAATCTAGAATTAAGTTCCCCCTTTGACAGGCCTTGCTCCAGAGTGCCTCTCTTCCCTTATATGATGTCATATATGGCCTTATTGCCCCAAGACCACCTTAACCCTTAGAGCACTCAGAGAACAACTTCACATTTTTAATCTTTTATTTCCCATACCTATAAGAGTGGAAATATATAAATTATGAATGGAAAACCAAATACCAAACAGAACAGCCCTAAGATCATTATCCCTTTCTGACTTAAGACACCACAAGACTTTTTTTCTTGAACCCACAAAGAATCCAGACCATGAAATAAGGCAGCCCAGTCAACATCTGAATATTTGACAGAAATATGGTGAAGATGTGAACCACTGTGGATTTTCCTATCTTTAGAAATCTTACTGACCCTGGCAGTCTCAAACCACCAGAGTTGACAGAACAGTAAGTACTATGCTCAGTTCTTAGAAACAGGTAATGCAGATATCCATGAGGACTTTTAATTTATTATCTTTTAAATATATTAGGTCTGAAAGAGGTATACATATAAGAAAACTAGGTCTGGAAATTCTGAATGAATGTAAAGAGGGAGACCTCTAAAAATGAAAACCCAAGTGAGAATCAGTACATGCATCTGAAAGCTGGTGAGGGGTGCCATGAAGTTTGAGTGTATGTCCAGGCCGTATTCCAAGTCCACAAAGGGACAAGACATGACTGTGCAGGTAACATTTCCTACATTTTAGCGTTCATGGAGAAGAAATGCTGGCGTGCACAGGCTGGAATGGAGCCACAGCTTATTTCAACGTTTCTGACATGGACAGTTAGGGTTCCCTGCAGACCATTCCCAAGAGCCTGCTTAGACTTAGTCAGTGAAATCCAAAATAGCGGAACATCACAGGGCTGCATTCTGTTCAAACTGCAGTACCTCTTGCTCTTTTAACTCATGGATCCCCGCTTTGGATTTTGCATAACAGACACAGTGTGACTGAAAGACATCCTAATGTAAGATCAAATTTAATTTGCATGCTGTTAAGGCAAAAAATACTTTCTATTTTTGACTGCAATAATAAAGACTTAAATTAGAAAACACTGCCCAAGATTCTATAGAAGAAATACTGTATGGAAAAGCAACCTAAAGGGAAAAAAAACCAAAAGGAAACAATAAAAGAAATTAACACAAGTGATCAAATAACTGGAAGACGTGCATAAAAAAACTGCTCTAGAAGGATATTTATAAATTACTTCCCTTTCTCAGAGGGCAACTAAATACCTCAAAGAAATGACAAAGCAGTCAGATGCTGAAACAGATGTGTTATAAAGAGAACTCAAACTAATAAACTCCTCATCTACAGCTTAACAGAAGGAAGTGAATTACAGGTATTAAAATTGCAAAACCAGAAGTTTAGTATAAAAGCCAGAGAAACTGCTGGATATGACTGGATAGCAGGGCTGGGGGAGTTCCAGACAAGCCTGGATGCTTCCTGGTACAAAGATCCTGCGGAGAGATATCAGTGAAGCTAAGAGCCCACAGAGCTTGAAAGGCCAACAGAGGAAGAGGGGTCAGAGAAGCAATTAAACTAATGCAAACACAAAAAGCCCCAAGACCACACAGGTTTTCAGTATAGCTTTATAGTAGAAGACCCAACATTCAAGGTACACAGTCTCTGCTTACTCTATGTGATGCATCTAGAGAGGGCAGAGGTTCCCAAAACCAAAAGTATGCCAGTCTAGCAGCAGAAAAATAAACAGACTGTCATGCGTATTGCACAGACCAATCTTGTCTCTGAAGGTGGCCGAAAAACCCCCTCAAAAAAAATTCTCCCCAGAAGAACAAACCCCCATCCTTCCTATATGGTTTAAGTAAAAAGGCTTCCTGTGGAATAATCTCTCAGGGCTGAGGCACAGGCAGGCAGAGGGCACGTAAGCACAGACATGAACTACTAGCAAAGCACACATAGCACAGAACTAAATACACTAACATATCTAGTCTGCTTCCAGATTGGCACTGACTTCTAACCCTAAGTCGAGCTGTTGAACCCACAGTTGCTCTACCCAAACACACATACACGTGGTGAGTGATGATGCTGCACAAACCACAGTAATGACAACATGTGGCTACTGTCTGTCAAAGGCTTCTGGAGACTTACAGAGTGGCCTTCTCTGAAAGTCTCTGTTCTTTAAGATGGGGCTTAGAAGCAACAAGAAGATTTGGATAATGTTACTAGACACCCCACACCTCCATCCCCCAAATTCAGCAGTGAACTCCACAGAAGTTCAGCTACAAAGAGAAGGAAGACACATGTGTCCCGGATTTCCTCTTTTATTCCTCACCTTAAATGAATTCCTGTTCCAGAAAGCCCCAGAAGAACAACCCACCCACTCTAAAGTCCCAGTTCCAATCTGACAGAATGTACAACTAACAAAACAGAACAAACTTGTGCTCCAGTCACGTAATCTGATACTCATAGTAAGCATTTTGACTTCTGTTATGAAATAAGGGGATGAATTTTAGTAACACAAAGTTTTAAGGTTTCCAGTTCTACTATAATTTAAAGTACAATGCTGAAAGAATCCGTAATTAAACAGCTCCAAGACAAACTAGAGTTTGTGTGGTCTGAACTAATCAAGTATGCACCGCTCCTAACCGCAGTCAGCTATATGAAATTAGTTTTCCTCTTGTTATTTTGAAAAGATTTTCAGGATAAAAGAAAAAGCCTACATTTTTCTTGGCTATGCACTACAGTAGTGGCTACAGGAAAAGGATAGAAATTGTTAAAAATTGCTCTTTGATTTGATATGTATCAACACAGTTATCAAAAAGCATTCTAGATACTAGACTAAATGGAACAATCAAATTCTGTCTGAATAGCAAATAAACTCCTAAAACCAATTATGGTTCCTGATTTCCTTTGGAAAGGCAGAATAACAATACCTACCGAAGGGCAATCAAAATTCTGTCAGGCAGTTACTACCTCCTGGGAATCCTGCTGACCATGAGGTTTCAAGTAAAGGCTGAACAATACGATACGACATACATATGCATTTCATTGTTTATTTCATACCCAATATCTGAGTAGATGCAAAAAGGCAATTACCAAGGAAATACACATCCTTCACATGTGGGATTTGTTATAAATAAGAGATGTCTTGGGTGCACTAAAACCAGAAAAACCTACTCTTGTAATCACACTATTTGGGCACATAACACACACAGGAGAGTGGGTAGAACTCTAAGCCAAGTCTTCTAAATTGATAAAACATTAAAAATTAATACCAAATATATCATAATATTAAAATGCCAAATTGACTTATCTGTAACTGAAGATTTATGACAGACTAATGGGAATTTCCAACTGGAAGCTATCTTGCTGGTCACTGAACTCCCACAAGCAGCAGAGTGTAATTTCAAGTACACATTTAGAAAGTTGTATCTAAAACCTGCAAATTGCTCTGCTCCTGTAGCTCCTGGTGCACCACTTCAAATGCACAAATCATCTGTCAGTTTGTCACCTCCTGAAAATGTTCATCTGCTCCTTACAAAGTAATTTCACCCCTTTTTCCTCTGCTACTGCTATCATTACTGGAATTTCCTCACCCTAGAAAGCAGCTCTTCAGAAGTATTCTTTAGCTGAGGTTATACAGGGCTTGTTTTGATCTCTTTGCATCAACACTGTACTGGAGAATTTTTGCTTATTTGGTACCCCATCTCCATAAATACATATATATTTAAAGTAGAATTAGTAACAGTAGAACAGTATTTTAGCTACTATTTCCCCCATATTTGCACCTCTGCAAAGTACAAGGCAAATTCCTAGTCTCCCCTGCCTTCCTTAGGGATTTCAGTAGAAACACTTTGCAGCCTTAGAATTAACTTGTCTTTCATGAGACTGCTCAGAACAATGCACAGTATTATAAACTGAAAAAGTTGATACTGCCTTCCTGAAAGTTTTGATGATTCTTCAAACTTAGAGTGAAATAGATGATGACAGCATCAGATGTGACATTTTCTTTCATAGGCAAGATGCCTATTGCACAGCTTATTTTATCATACACAGAATAAATCTTTGGCAAAAGAGAACACAAGCTTTGGTGGAAATTTACAACAGAACATCACTTTAGTTCTATACCTCCCTATCATCCTTATCGAAAACCACCAAGAACACCACTTCCACAGAAAGGTTAAGGAGGGAGCAAGTGGTGATGTTCAGAAGATGGGCACATCATGGATATTAGCACTGGGTTACGATCTTACAGAGAAGGAGGAAACATTTAGGGGCTCAGTAAACATCAACCTGGCAGCAGGGCAGAGAACAGATCTTTCTCTCTGTGAATGCAAAGTACACAGAGGCACTAGCTGCACTTTTACCTTAACTGAGAAATAAAATCTTGAACTCCAGTGAAAGGTGTTAATAAAAGGCAATATGAAAATCCATCCCACTCAGTTGCACAAATGTACATAGCAGAGCCCTTTTGGCTACTAATGGAAATATTTTCCATTGACAAAAGCCTTGGAAATTTCCATCTTGACACCATATAACTGTCAAACTGTCACAAAGCAAACAGAGATGAGGCTGAGGTAATGGGCTTGGATGTGAACTGATTATCAAGAGAGGGCCTGAGAACACAGTCAGGATCCTCAGTTCTTTCCAGGGTGTCTGGAAACAGAACAAGCTCATCTCCAGTCAGCAAGATCATCAGCCTTCTGTCTCCCACTGCTAATTACCCTTGGCAGGAGGAAAGAAAGGGCAAGGGGTGTTCCAAGTCAAGGAGGGAGCAGGTTTAAAAGTGAAAATCCATGCCACAGAGCCTGAAGAATGCACTGCAACAAGATCGCTTTGAAGCCAACAACCTACCGCAGTGTGAAGGAACCCTCCTGCCTCCACTGGCTCTTCTGGTATGAGGCTGCAGAGCAAGAGGGAACCCTCAGATTTCCTACTGGAATGCACCGTGCCATTAGAGGGACTGCTTAAAGCGGGCTGCTCCTCCCACTTGTAGCTCTGCGATGACTTTCTAGGACTGCCCAGTTGCTTTCATGGCAGTGCAGTATTAGGAAAATATCTGATATATTTTTAGCTTTCTTCTATTGTAGCTTAGCAGCTGGATTCAAGGAGAGCCAACACTGTGATCAAGCTGACCTGTGTATGGATCAGTAACATATGCCCTCTAAAACATGACAAAAAGGGTCAAGACAGGGATTACAGTTTTTAGGGTATAAATTCTCATGGATCAGGGTGTAAGATACTCCCCACTGCCATCCAGATTACTATGGTTAATTAGCAGCTTTTCATGTTTCAGTCAAACCTTGACGGTTCAATTCCTGTTTTTTGAAAAATACTACTACTACATGTAACCTGAGAGAAGACAGGACTAACTGGATTAGTGACCTGATACAGCAACGATTTGTATTGCTTGGCTTGCCATAAATCCTGTTTAAACACTATCCTCTTGCTTAAAGCTGGACAGTCAGTGATCCTCAGCCTGCTTGGCCTGTTATGGAAGTGACCAGAGCAAACCACTTCTGAGTAAACCAAATCCCTGCCTGCTGAGGTGACATGCCTTCACTTGGCAAGGTTGAGAAGGGCAGTGAAGAACATGGCTGTGCTTTAGGTGGAAATTTAATCTGTGCTGGGGATATTACCAACTGTGGAAACATTTGACTTAAAGAGTTACGCGTTTCCATATATTAACATACTTCCCACACTTGCTCACATCTGCCCAAATAAGCTATGAAATAAATATTTTCCACATTGTAAATATAGCACATATTTCTAATGCTCAGTGATACATCACTTAATCCAGAAGCCAGTTTTGCAACTAAGCCTTTCATGGTACAGATCAGCAGGCAAGTAAACAAGTTGAAAAAAATCTTGCAGGCAGTTTACTTACATTTCGTTTTGCGCTTCTCTTGTACATGGAATTTGTTTTATTAAAAAAAACCACACTAGTAGTAACAGCTTAACAGAGTAACACCGAGTGCACTTTTCTTCTAAAGGGAAACCTGTGACAAGAAGAGCAACTTCCTTACACTTATCTGCTTTCTCAGTATCAACCCAACGTCTGATGCACAGAATTAGTGAGATAGAATATTAGTGTAAAAGGTGACTTGCAAAGTAATTAGCCTCTTCATTTCATTATACTGTACTTTAACGTGCCTTTCTGTCTAGGAACCCAGTCATTGTTACATACAGCCTCCTTTGCTTCTGATAAATGATTGAGTATTTCAGAGACATTTGTTTAGTGAATTTTTAATGAAGATATTCTTTCTCCAAAGCGTGTAGTTAAATTTTAACTACATCAATTGGTGGGTTTTCTTTTTTGAATTTTAACATTTCTGACTCAAGAAATACTAGGTTACTGCATACATGTTCCCCTAGTTTTAGAAATTAATTGGATATATCCACAACATTACAGATGCAGTGAATAAAACAAAGACATCCCTTCTCTAAAAAGTTTAGTGAGGCAACATAATAAAATAGGGGCAGTCAAGTAATGAAATTGACATCTGAAAAAAAAACGCAAAACTTTTTCTGCCATGTAAAAACTTGAATAGAACACTATAAACTACTGGTATGGGAAAAAACCCCTCCAAAACCAAATAGTTTCAACCAATAGTATCTACATAAAGACAACCATAATAATGAACCTGGATAATAATTCTGAGCCTTTTTTCCTTGTATTTTCAGCTCTATACAGGATTAATTTTGAAGAAAAAAGATGTATTTGCTAGACAATAAGCTACTGGTAGAAAGCTGAAGCAACATTTTCCACGCTTTTTGCAAGACTGTGACTGAATGACAACTACTTGCCCTGTGTTTAAATAAAAATTCCACTTGCACTTTTCCAAAAACAGCTAGCACAAAAACTGTTGAAGTCAGAAGTCTGTTCAGGATATTGTCTTAAGTACTGCAGCCTGTATGGAAGGAAAAGGAAAGACTGATGTAACTGCTGCTTGGAAACAGGCCAAAGACTGTGAAAGGACTGATGGCAGGAGAATTCCTCGGCTTGCTTAGGCTAATATACTTGAAGGCCAGCAATAGTCCAGGATTTCTGTAAATATGACCATAATATATGTTACCATAACTGCCATACAGCTTAGTTAGCTTTGTTTACAGAGCAAGCGACCAAACAAACTGAGCTCCTTCACTGATTATGAAATACATTCTTGAAAGAGTTTTGTTGCTTTGACATTTTTCATTTGTTTTCTCTCAGTTTTTTGTTTGGTTTGTTGTTGCCTTTTTTTTTTTTTTAACAGACAAATATTTATCCTCACAAGAATTTACAGACTGACCATGCTTTCTCAGTCAGGGTTAGTAAATACAGCATTTTACTGAGTTAATGCCAATTCACTAGAAATTTCATTGCAGCAGGATTAAATCCTAACAAACCAGTCTCCAAAAAACCCCAACAAAAATCACGTTTCCCCATCAGCTAAGTGATGACAATTGTAGAGTTATGGCCTATCCCCCATGCTAGTTAGACATGCAAAGAGCAGCAAGAACTGAGTCTTCTGGCAGTATAGTTTTTCACATTTCATGAGGCAATGCTCCACTTCAGTCACCCATGGCAGTAGATGGGCCTTGGGGATGGCCAGCATTAGGCTGTGGCAATTCAGTGACCTAGACACTGTGTAAGAGTCGCAAGAGGAAATACACTGATAATTCTTGCAGAAGTCTGAAGGGAACTGAAATGTTACTCTAGGAGTCACAGACTATATGTATTTTCACAATTTCTATAGCAGTACTGCTTAGATACACTGTTATTGAAGATTGGTTTGATTTATTTATTTATAATGCCTCTCAGAGCAGCACATGATTTGGGGTAGTTTGATCATTCTATAGAAAAGGGGCCTTTCATTAGCATTTTGATCTCACCAAACACTCCTATGTTTTTGCAGGGTAAGATAGGCAGAAGACTGTGCAGCTCTTGCCTCATGCAACAAAGTGTGGTATTCACTTGCCAAATGCTCTTAAAAGTTTTCTTCTAGGTCAAATCATCTTAATCCTCTAAGTAATTTCCAGTTCCTTGGTTCTGGTATTATTTCATGCCTCAATATTCAAGCTAAATCTATCCAGAACCTGTCTGCTTCTTCCAACCAACATCACTGCCCATTAGTCTGATACCTCCTCCTGACCAGCCCTTGACAAACTGCTGGTGACTCTTCTGTCCCATTTGTGTGTCACAGAGACCCCCAAGTCAATCCCTCACTGATTTTTTTCTACCTCTGTACCAGTCTCAAGAACAGGTGACTTTTATTCCATGATCTCCTTCATCAGCGTCCCCTCTGGATAAACTTGACACACTATGCCCTCCATCATCTCTGCCTTAAAGCACTGCTGTGTTCAGGTCACTTTGCTGACCTCATCTCAATCCTGCTTCCTACATACACACTTGCTCCAACAGTTTTTAATCCATGCTAGCACTCCATCTTGGGTTACATGGCTATTTATTTTCCCCAACAGAATCTTGGGAGGGACATTTTGGAAAGCTTTCAGGAAAGTCAAGTCATTTGTCTCATCCAGGTTGCCTTTATCTTCCATCAGCTTCTTCAATAATGCTGATAATATAAAGGACTACAATTTCCTCACCAAAGCCATGTCATTTTGACTTAAGTTACATTAGCCTAATTTTCCCCTTATGCTCTTCACGTATGAAATCTCTGTGGGCTGAACTCCATATTCACTTACATAAAACCCTATCAGGAAAAATTTAAAAGATAATTGATGGAGTTATTCATGGCTATTGCAGTCCTAATAGGAAAATTCATTCCTCAATTTCATTTCCAAGAGTTCAAGTAAAATTAAGTTATATCTAATTCTTACGCTTTCCCTTGAAGAGAGACTTCATTTGCATACCTTTAAGGTTTTCAGGAGCACTTGTTAAAAAAGAACAGGAAGGGATTTTGAAAGTGCTTACTGTGTTCCATTCATACAATAACTGTTTTATCAAGGAGTTTACAGAATACAGATTTATTGTTCTATCTTGTCATTATCTCCACATACTATTTGAGTGATATGCTACTCTTGAATTTTCAATAGATCTTCTAACTTTCTCCTAAAACATTAAGATTTGCTAAGGTCACACACTGATTTCCATTAAAAAAATGCCCTTGGAATAATAATTTCCCCTTCATCTTCCACAGTGAAAATAGATGTAAAATAATTCATAACTTCCCTGCCACCTCATCATCTACTTTAGCTATCGCTCAAGTCTCGGTGCTTTAGAGCGACCAGCCCTACAGTCACGGATAAAAGGAGGACAATGATCAGCTGATATTTCTGCCCACAGAGCACAAGGGAAGATAAAGCTTTATAACCCTGATCTCCTTAACTCATCATGAGGGCAATCTCATGCAAACATCAGCGGGCACATGCCAATCTCTCACTGCTTCAAGCCCCACTGAAAGGGGGGAAAAAAAAAAAAAAAGAGCTTGAGAGAACCAGCAGGGCACATCCTCAATTTATTTGAAGCTGCTTCTTGGAAAATGCTATCAAACCTGTTTCACTCTCTCCTTTCACTATCCTGCCTCAGAATTCCCCTTTCCAACCAAATCTGTGTGCTCACCTCAGTAGTGCATAGACAGCCCTCGCCATGTGCAATACTGCATGTTCTCTTTGATTCCCCCCTTTCTCTGATGCTGAATATACACAGCACACTGCAGGCACAGAGACTTTTCCTTTGCAAGCCTAGGCCTCCTGAGTGCTCTCAGGAGTTTTCAGCAGTATGAGTAAGCACACACTTCAGAGAGGAAACCAAAGAGTGAAAGGGCCAGGATGCTCTCAGGATTTCTCAGGTGCATGGTACCAGCTTAAACTCCCTACTGAGAAAACACACAGCCTCTGTAGGAGTTTAATACAAGCTGAAAGCACAGCTTAAACTTGGCTCCCACTTCAGAAAATATTTATATCTGTTGATCATGTTATGACGTACAACCAGCTCCCAATTCTGCTCCCGCTGCTGTGCTGCCATCCCACCCTGATCTGAAAGCCTCTTCAAAGGAGACTGAGCTCTTCAGAAGGATATAGTTGGGTTTACCAGGCAAAATTTATCCTCAGGCCTGCTCCTCACTCCTGCCCTGGCAATCTGAACATATTGAGTCTGAGTGACATATAAGGACAGATTAGAAGGAACACTGAAGAGCACATTTAAATGGAAAGAGCTTAATGCGACTAATGTGTAATTAATCTACAACATTCTTTTTCCATTCATATTCAGCTTATCAGGCTCTGACTGAAATATTTCTTCTGTTATGCTAAACCTCCTCTGGACATCCATGCTGTTACTTAAGGAGCACGCAAAACAAGAAGTGTCTGCTTAAAAGAGCACCACATTGGAAACATCTTTGAACTAGAATATATTTTCTTCAGAATACTGATGTGCCATGCATGACAAAAAAAATTCCCAAAGGACAACATAGCAGATAAACTGAAATGAAATTCAGCTCAAGGAGGCAATTCCATGAAATCTTCGTGGTGACCTTACAAACACAACAAAAAGTGCTATTCATACATCACCTAGCCAAGTCAATATTTATTTCCTTGCTTCACACATGCTTTGCAGGAGCAACCTTAATCATAAAAGCAAGGCACTAAAAAGTGTGATTTGGGCCAAACCTTGTTTTGGCAGGCACTACACAGATCTCCCCAGGTAGGTCTGCCAAAATATCTCAAGCCAAACTTGCAATAGACTGACCCAAAGGACAAGAAGGCTGTCAGGAGGGAGACTACAAACAGTTCCCTTCAGAAGCATGCTGTGCGCGGAGACTCTTCCCATGTTTGCAAGGGGGAGGGGAAGGGATTTTCCATGTCTCTATGTGTTTTCCATATATATTTGCCAACAGTTGCTAGATTATCCCCAGAGCCTATTCTGAACACTGTTGTAACTACTCTGCTGTAACCTGTACTTCCTTTATGAACATGGAGACTTCAGAATAGAAGGCCAGATCTTGATTTCTGAGTTATTCTGGGCACACTAACAAAATAAATGAACACTGGCTCTACCTCAGTGTTATGGCGAACAGATCTAGCCCCTCCAGTCTGCAGCACCTCCTGAGATTCAGGAGTTGAAAAGGAAGGCAAGAGTAAGAATAGGAGAGCAGGTAAAAACACCCTTGGATTTGTTTCTTCGCACACACACAAAATGCTTCACATGTATCAACTGCTTACTTCAATTTTATTCTTGGTAAGTATAGTGAATATAAACTGTGATGAGACAGAGATATAAATTAGGGTAAGGCCATACACCCCCTCTCATTAGCCCCCAGTATTCCTGATGAAAATATGCTCTTAAAACCCCCATAGACTAGAAGAAGCTGCACAATGCCTGACTGTCTGCCTCATCCATGCAACATTCCCTCCATGTAAGCTGCCAAACTACCAACCCAATCCTTTTTATTTCCTTCTTTGTCTTCATAAGGGTAAGTCTAAAAGCTTTTAGTGCATTTCCTCTCAGTTAAACTCAAATTAGTCCCCTCCACTGGACTCCTACCGGGATGCCTTGGTCTATCCCAGAGCCCTTGCTGAGAAAAGCCCTTTTCAGTCCAGCAAATCACCTCGGTACCTGCTACTCTGACAAGGCTGACGCCATTATTTATTACATAATAAGCTCTCCCTGTTGAGGGTCAATTATACCATTGACTGGGCATTACAATAATTCTTGGTAATTAAAAGCGGTACTTATGTGAATCTGGATGCATATTGAAAGAAACATTAGTCCTTTTGTTATCTTGGCAAGCCCTTGTTCCTAGTCCGGCCCAAGCAATTAGCATCTTTTGGCAATCCCTGTCAGCTGGGGTTTGGAAAGCCTGAAAAGAGGGTCACTCAGATGCTAATTTAGATACAATTGTGACAGCAGAGTTTAGAGGGAGCTGCTCCAAAGGCACCATCAGGGTTTAATAAAGCAAACAGCTTGGGTCCCAGTGACCCTGCTGAGGTAATTAAAAAGACTGCTCTATGTTGCTGTGCCAAATGGGAGAGTGGCATCATGAAGCCCATCCACAAGAACCATTTTTAAAAGACATATAATCACCCATTTAATCTGCTCATTAAACAAATCTCTCATGCGGACTTAACAAGAATTAGCACTTTCTAAAAGGCAAAAACTGACAGAAAGCAAACAGCTCAAATTATTCTAAAGGTCATGATTGCTAAACGTTTCCCCATTATTATTATAAGCTCATTTAATGTTAATTTATAATATTTGGGGATATCGGTGTTTAAAACTATCCTTTAATGCTGTCTTTATGGGGGAAATATGAACGTGCACTTCTCGAAGCTAACAGGCTGCAATGACATGGCTGTAACAACAATAGGAACCGCAGTCCTACAACAAACGGTGTAAATAACCCCACAGTCAACCCACAGCAAATTCTGCAGAAGGGCTGCTGACACTTCGGTTCCCAGGATGCATCCCAGTAAGAGAGCTTTTGCACACAACTGCAGGCTCAACCTCTAACACACAAGTAGCATTAAGTACCTTCTCATATCCACTTCTTGTCTTTCTCCAAGGGTGTTAAGAGATAGAACCATCATTACACACAAAAGCATATCACCTGCCCCTGCTTCAGAAAAGGATGAGTAAAAGGAAAAAATTCCTCCTCTTCTGGGCTGGAAAAAAGCCCTTAAGTTACAGAGGTTATAGGGCACTGAGTAAAGAGTAAGGAAAACCTGTACTTGACAATGACCTGATTTGTATCACCGACAAGCTACTCAGCTCCATGCAGAATGTAAGATTTTTATTTTGGGGAAGCTATTCTGCTTTGGATTGGGGCAACAAAACCAAAGGAGGAGAAAAACAGTAAACGAGAAGACAGACAGTAATGCCAGCTGATTCCCACCCCCCGGTTTTAACTCAGTATTGGAAAAAATTGTACAATGTCACATTTTACTATGCTGCATTCAAACGCATCCTCCAAAATGCCTGTCTTCTTCAACCTCCTACTGAGGGGCTGAAACCTCAGGAAGGCCAACTTGGCACCAGAAAGAAAAACAAAATCATTAAGCATTGTAGCATGCTCAACCCAGCTACTAAACTTCCTCAGACTCATGAGGCTCTATACTGTACGTGTTTATCACTGACAAGCTGATGTTCTACTGAAAACTTTAACTAAGGACTAGAGAGGGTGCCAGCATACCTTGTATCTGTAGATGCAACTGATGCATGCACATCCTTCACAGGGCAGAGTGCCAAGCTGGAATGACAGCCTCAATTCCACACAAGCTCAATAAAGTTGAATCTACTTGGCATGTACATCTTATTTGGAAATGAAGTGCCAAAAGACAGATTAAAGCCCTACATGTAGGTAATAAGCTAGAACAGTGTTTCTCATTTTGTAATCTGTGGATTGGTAAACCTGAGACAAGTGTGTAATTCTTCTTACCTCTCACTTAGCACATCCCAAACAAGATTCTGGTAGTGGAGACATACACCAAGTTATGACTTTCCCAATGGTGACTATAGAACAGAGACTGACAAGGCAAAGACAGACACCACTGTTCATTCTCTGAATGCTGACTCGGTTGAATTACTGACCTGTGAACATCACTAGTTCTCAGCTCTCAAGATCACCAACATGCTGCAGTTAGTGACATGCCTGGCCACTATTGCTGACCTGACAACACCTTTAGCCCTAAAGCATTACAAAGCAGGAGAAAAAAAACTCCAGAACTTCTCCAGGTCTGCCTAAGACAGGTGACAGAGGAAGCAATATCCTACCTTGGGAAATTTATCTGTATATAGAAATACATATAAATTACACAAAGTGATGCATTTTCCTCCCTCCAAGAGGCAGCATATGGTATGGAACAGGCCATGTTAGAAATCCTGAAAGAAAAACCAGCCACCACCTACCATTTACAGGACTTGCTGCAGTACAGTAGGAAAGACTTGGACACGAAACTAAAGAATAAGCACAGAAGTCTGCTACGTCCCAGGGAATCACCTAAAGAAAAACCTCATCTATATTCTATAGGAGTACACCCAAGTTAATTAGGCTAAGTAAGAAAGACAATATAGGTTGTA
This sequence comes from Scytalopus superciliaris, assembly GCA_013400415.1. Taxonomy (NCBI): domain Eukaryota; kingdom Metazoa; phylum Chordata; class Aves; order Passeriformes; family Rhinocryptidae; genus Scytalopus; species Scytalopus superciliaris. Next base: position 228,262 of record VXBX01002915.1, read on the forward strand.
ATTTTTATGCAAATTCCATCTAGATCTATTGATATCTGATTATTATTGCATGTTATTTAACTTGCCTTAAGTTGTTCCTCAACCAAACCATCTATACCTGGAACAAAGCTCTTACTCTTGAAAAGAATTTCAGCACCAAAAACCAAAGCTTAAATGGGTAGGGGAAAAAGCAGTCTTTTCCACCATGAAACAAAAGCTGAAATGGGTATAGTATGGAGCGCTAGGAAATAAATCTAGAACTACTGGTTTTGACTAGTTTTTTAACTCATTTAGACTCAAGCTCTTTTTTCCTTAACTCAGTATGGGAAAGAAGGGGGTGAGGAATATGAAAATAATATGAGAAGGACACAGAATATAAGAAACAGCAGAAGGAAGAGGGAGGAGGAAATAAATCATCAGAACTTTATAACCCTAGAGTGCCTCACAGAGGAGCACAGGAAAAAAACTAGACCATTCATCTTCAGCATGTTTGCTTATTATCTCTTGGGAGAGCTTACAAGGCAATAGTTGACACCATTATATGTATGTGCAGTTAACCTCAACATATACTATTTCCATGTACCTTTGCAGTCTTATACATGCACACAGGTATCTTGTACTGATAAACCACGTCTAATTTCACTTATTACTATATAGAGAATAATTCTTATATAAAATGATCACAACTCTGCCTTAAAGTACATTTTGATACTGACATTTGAAAATAGCTCTGTCTAGTTCTATACACTTCCACTGTATTCCCTACCAACAAGTATACTTCCTAACACACTTGAGAAAGTAATTCAATAGCTGAACAACTACAACTACACTTTCAGGTCTATTTAAAACTGCAAAAACAATGTGTGCTTTCTCTTGGGAGAGCTATGCTACCATTTGGTCAGACAGCAACACATTTTGGACACACTTCTAAAGTAGTTGCACGCATTGAGAAGATTTATGGTTGGACAGGGATCAAGACAGGGGTACAGCTCCCTGGGAAACACTGACATCCATCCATAGATGAACCATCACAGACAAAGTCACAGATGCAGTTTCCTGACCAGTTTGGTTGTGCAAGAAAACAGGAAAATTCAATCAACTAGTAAATCTTTTTTTCTTGAAATGAATTTTCATGTCACAAATAAATGTGTCGCTTTGCTGCAATATGTAATATTATGTTTACCTCTGCTTCTCCATCAGCATATGTGACAGTCATTCCAGACATTCCTTCTACAGCTTTTTGTTTATTTTGGGGAACATTTAGAATGCTTTTGTGTTAGTCGAAAAAAAAAATTAAAAAGAAAAACCTATTTTTAAAAAAGCCCTTAAAACTATCAAGGACTCATCCATACTAGAGCTTTTCAAAGAATAAACACAGCTGCTTACCAAAGAGTAAAAAGTTATAGGGGAAAAAACACTAGTAGGTCCAATTTTCTAATAAATCTTAAGGCTGAGGCTGTCCTTTGATTCTTGTGAGTTTGATTTTACCTCAAATGTATAGTTGTTTCTTTTTTGTCACAAGAAAGTTTTTTTAAGTAATGATGAAAAGCCAACTTTCCACTAGCAGCTACCCATAGCAATAAACATAAACTACTAATATTAGCAAAAGCTGACTTATTAAAGGCATACTTCAGAAAAGAAGCATTAGTTATGCTTCAAGCTCTCAAACAGAATTGAGAGATTGAAGACAATTTAGAAAGAAAAGCATACAGGTCAATTTATCCTCAACAATGAATATTCATTTATTTCTGGTCACTGCATAAATCTGCTTTTCTAATTCCTTTATTTAACTGTTGGAGGTTATAAAGATATAAAACTGAGATCATCTTATTATTAGGGACACAGTTAAAACATTTTAAAAAATGCCACAGGGATACAACTAGTATAAGAACATATGTGCTCTGTGTTTATTTCCCTTTGGTAAAACAACAGTGTCAACTGGAATTTGAAATGTTTTCTTTATTTAGATCTTGTAGGCTGAACAATAAGCCCTGACAGCTCTGTCTCAGCCCTCTCAAGGCCTGTACCAAATGAAGCCTAAACTCCCCATTCAGCAACTGCACCGTCTATGGGATGTCTGGAATTTGTTGTGTGCACTCATCCTTAAAATGGAACAGCTGCTATGAAAAGCTGTTACAAGACACCCAAAGGGGCAAAAGGTTCCAGTGACACCCTTATCTATAACCTGATATGAACAGCTTTTGCTGCTACCCTGCTCCCATCTCTAGGTGTAAAGTTACACGATACAAGGGTCCAAAACACTCCCCTCAGTAAAACAGAAAACCGTACAGCTTCTGTTTCTTTTCATGCCATTAACTGTGCACATGATTAGATCACCTATAAAATGTATTTATTTAGTGTAACACATCAGTATATCCAGTTTAAAGACATGCATTTTAGAAAAATACATTTCTACAGCACTACTGCCCCCCACTCACATCTTAGTAAAAGCAGTCCTTGGGCTGTGCCTCTCGTGCTCTCTGATTGACTACATAGCCCATAAACCCGTACACGAGTTGCATGAGGGGCTCAACCAGGATTGGGCTGTTAAGGATCAGAAAGCAATAGCAATACAGTAAAAGCAGCTCTCAGGGGAAATATATCTTTTTACTGCCATAAAGAATATTTTTGTAAGAGAAGCGTTTCTGTAATTCTTATTAGTCAAATAAAAGAGTGGAAATAACCAGAAGCATGAAGACCCAAAGGTCTGAGCTCCCATCAGAGTAAATGGCAGATTTCCCACTGAATTCACTGGATATGCAATCAAGACCAAATGTGGTATACAAAAAGGAAATGATCAGAGGAAGGACTCTTATTCAGAAATGCATTCTGCATCTGTAAAGTTTGTACCTGTGACTGAAGGAAGTTCATAAATGAGACGGGTGTCCACACACAATACAACTGTGACGAGTTTTAGTTCTGGTGGGAAAACCCGAAGAGCTACTTCTATTTTAAAAAAGAGAGAACACAGCTTAATCTTCACAGATGCACAGCACTGGGTAAAGCCCAGTGTCTTAAAAGGTATACTTTTCCACAGACTTCCTCCTCTCCCATCCCCACAGCCTCTGCTTTCTCTGGGGCTTGCTCAGGTGATCCAGAGACCTGCAATGCTCTCCAACCAACCTCTTCCTTCCACCAAAAGCAGGTACTATTTCTTGCTCAAGTTCCTTTGTCACATCAAATCCTGTTTCCAAACTTTTTAACACAGAGATTAAATAAGTCTGTAATAAGACAGGAAACAGTTGCCTCTAAGCACTTTCATGTCTGCATAAACGCTGCTGTAATTGTAACTTCAGCCAAAGCTCAATACCAGCTTGTAGATGCACCTTTTAACCAAGCCACAATTTGTTATTTGGCTGTGTGAATGAAATCCTATTTTTCCCACCTCTTCACACCTACCTTTGGGATTTTAGTTGGCCAAATTTCCTTCCATTGCTCTTCCTAAGAGCAATGATTCTCAGCAGCATACAATCCCACCCTCTACCAATGTTCTGGCCCAGGATTTATACCCTGAGGTTTATATCCTATATACGCTCTCTTGTGGGACAAAAGCCTTCCTTTCCCAAGATCATGAATAACCTGGTCTTTCAAGAGGAGTCAGAAGTTAGAATTCCAGAACAATAATATCCCCAAGAATGTCTCAGGAAGTGAGGACGAAAGAAGAATCTGGGGAAGATGAGACTAACAGACCAACATGGAGTAGAACACAGCCAGGCATATACAACAGTAGTATTTGCTGCAACAGGGATGAGGGTAAAGTGAACCTGACTTCTATCCATCAAGAAACAGTGCAAGCCACAGACAATACTGAGTTCTTCTCCAGAACTCTCCACTTCAGGATGACTTATCCATACCAAAAGAGACAATCCCAACACAAAAATCCCCCTCCCTCTTTGAGACTCCTCTCAGGAACCATTACACTTGCCAGGGTTCTAAGGCAGGTAGGTCATCTCAGAGCAAAGGGGGAATGAATTAAACCCCCTACTATCCAAACAGAAGCTACCTGCTTTGGGCACATCTGGAAACATGGCTGTAAGATGGCTGAGGCAACTCTCTTCCTTCCCCGTCACAGACCACTGATGTAATACATTCATTAGTCATTCAGTATTAATAATCACATTTCACATGCCCAAAAATCAGTCTTCCATCTCAGGTTTGCCATATTAAAATTATCTTGGACTAGGCACGTTCTCACAGATTTGTCCAATTGGCTACTTGCTTCACACTTACAGCTCTTGTTCCTTGATTCCCGTGATGCCATCTGAACTTCAATTCTTTAAGGTACAGTGTTGTATTTGGATATCATGCTAAAAATTCTACCAGCTTTTTGCATCTTCCTGTTTGACCCACAGCACATCTGAGTGTGAACCAACTCTTGAGTTTCTACTGTTGAGCTTTGATTGCCTTAGGTATTCCTGCTGCTTCAATTGCTATGCTAACCATTCTTCTAGATTCAGGTTACCCCATCACCACGAGGAAACATCCACTGGTATCCAGACACATCACCCTCTCATTTTTAGAGGTCTCTTGGTGTTGTTTTCATAGTTCAGGATTGTCAAAAGGTTCAAAACTCGAGGGAAAAACACCTACTAAAATAAAACTCAAACCCAACTGCCTAGAGCGCCACTCCCTTGTTAAAACAAAAAAGGATGACTTGGCCTCCAGCTGTTCCTTCAGCCCTACCACAATGAAATCCCTACTGAAACAAAGCCCTTGAGACAAATCCTATGAGCTCACTACTGGAGATTTCTTAGTTTCACGTGTGTCATGTGACTGAAATATGCCTTTCCTGTGATCCAGCAACACACTGTACAATCGGATTTGTACTGCATTTTCCTCTTTCACTCTTAGTATTAATCCCCCTTCTTACTTTCTCCTGCACAGCTATGCTGGACTTGTATTTCTAGCTAAACAGATGTAAGGTAAACCTTAATTTTGTGTCTGGTCAGTGAACTTTATGACTGTTCTGTTTAATATATACTATTTTTTGTGGCTGCCACTAGACTTGTTGTTTTACATCTGTTTGCATTAAAGCCCGTTTTCCACTGAATGACTCAGACACTTAAAAGATCCCAAATCCCTCTGAATAGGTTCACATAAAATGAAGTGGTTGCTATTCCCTTACTCTAACTTCAATATCATCAGCAAGCATATACTATGAGCTTAGATCTGATATTCTCATTCAAATTATTTACATATGTATTATTAAAAAGATCAGTCCCCTGGAGTATGCCACTAGTAACCTATTTTCAGCTAGCGAAATTATCATTTGCAGACATTATATGTAACCTGCTTTGAGACACTTTTAAAGCCAACAGACTACTTTTTGCTCCACAGACCATGACTCTGTGGTTTAACTAGTAAGCTCCTTTATGAAAATTTATAATTCGTTAAAGTGCCATTAATTCAGACAGTTTAAATTTTTCACAGTGTCATTTTCCTCATAACAGGAAAAAAATAGGACAGTATCAAGATGAATCTGAAAAATCAGAATTGAATGTGTGCTTATTTCTCAAGATTCCCAGTTTTCTGTGTATAACATTCTTATTCTGACAACAAATATAAATAAGCTATTTAAGGGAGTTTCAAGCACACAAACATTACCTTGTTAAACTTAGTTCTCCAGCCCTTTTTGCTCCATTTGCCCTGAGTTAGTGTTTTACTCACTTTTACTTTAAAATCATCAGCATTTCTCTATCTGACAGTTGGCAAGTAGGAAGGGAAATGGTTTTAAAGATCAAATTAAGCAGACCTGATTGAGTAATTCAGATTTGCCATGGGACTCAATTATTTCTATTAGAAATCCTTATTTTTAAAAGGAAAAAAGGTATTTTCTTTGGCATCCAAATAATTATTTCTTTTACTTCTGGACACATTGAAGTAGCTGTTTCCTGAGGTTTTACGTGTTAACTCTTTCCTATTTGTCCTGAGGTTTTACCTGTTAACTCTAGCCCGAATCAATGACAGACTATCCAAAGACAAGCATAAAATAGGTAAGAGGTATTTTCCTCTTTGCTATGAAAAGCATGATATAAAATAGACTTGCAAACTAAACCCACAGTAATAAAACAAACCTGCCAAAAACTGGATGGGTTCTCTTACAACAGATATTTCTCCCACTTGTGTGAATGCATTTAGGATACAGTCAGCCCTGCTGCAGAAGACTTGCACGACTTTATGCCATGTCAATGCACTGATTAGCTGCAAGTCATTGCTGTCCCCCTGTCTCTCCATGGCACAGAATCAAGGTTAACAGCAACAGTGTCAATAAACTGAGGCAAGGCAGCATCATGTCTAACCACAAAAATTCCAGAGCCACGGTAGCACAGAACCATCTCCAGATGATGGATGCACTCATCCACCACTGTGAAACTGCTCAGCCCTGCATCAAGGGCTGCAATTCCTGAATCCTAGGCAGCCTGCAGGATCCAGTCACACACTAGGACTGTGCTGCCTTTTTCAGCTCCAACTCTTAACTATAGCAGCCCAGGAAACAAAGAGACAAGTTATGTAGTCCACATCCAGGGCCTTATGAAGAGGACACCAACTGAAGGGCCTTGAGAATAACTGAAGGCTGGTTACAAACCACTATCAACGGTACACAATGTGCAAACTGTCTGGAAAAGCATTCCTTGTATCAAGTAAACCAATTGTATCAGACTTGATAGTTAATCTCTCAGGAAAAGCAAACCCAAGACTAGAAAACCTAAACCAAATCAAATCCCCCATATTCACCCAACTTTTATTTAAAGCCAGTCCTGAGGGTGGAAGCTTTCTGTCCAGAAGCCTGCTTGTGACTGCAGAGACACATAGCTATTGCCTGCTGTCCTCACCCCATCTCTCATCTTCTATTCCCCTTTTCTTCCAGGGCAAGATGTCAGCTAGATGATATGGAGTCTCTAGGAAGTTACCTAAAGCATAGAGTACAGAGATGAAAAGGTAACTGACTTTGCACTCAATAGGTCTGTGTTCTTTCACAATAAGCCAGTTAAATCCTCTCATTCTCAGTTCTGCGCATTTATACAGAGATATTTTTTTTTAAACAAGAACCTTCTTAATTAGGTCATGCCTGCAGAAGCATGAGGCAAAAAAAGGCCCTGAAAGTTTGAATTTTTGGAGCAGAAACGTTGTAACTTTTTAAGTATATCTGAAAATATTCCCAGGTTTTACTGAGAACAACAAAACTAAGCATAAGATGTTTTTTCCAGTTTACAATTAACATAGATTACCTTTGTCGTTAAATACAGCTCAAAAAGGACAGCTGCAGCGAGAGCAAAGCCTCTGGAAGAAACAGTGCCATTAAAGCACTACATCTAACAACTGCCAATGAAAACCTCAATCAAATGTTCCAGAAGTGTTTGGACAATGCTCTCAGGCACATGGTGTGATTCTTGAGGTTGTCCTGTGCAGGGTCAGGCGCTGAACTTCAACAATCCTTCTGGGTCCCTTTCAGCTCAGGATATTATATGATACCATGAAATGGCTAGATAGGATTCAAAACTAAAAGTAATTAACAAAAAGGCATACTACTCTGTACAGTAGGTATATTCCTCAAGCAAACCGATCCTGTCACTACAGGAATAAGCTCCTACTTACTGTGATTTTAGAAGTGCTCCAAAGACCTTGTTCCAAGTATAACATGCTCCTCTTTGTATTGTACTGCTGTTTCAACTACCGAGAAAGAAGTGCTCCCCCAGTTTGGGGTACCATTAGGAGATTCAGTAACTATTATCTGCTACACCACTCTTACTGTGCAATACAGAACAGTGAACATCTCTCTTTGAGAAGCACCTGAACTAAGCCAAAGGTGTGGAAGTGAATAGGTAGAATTACTCTGTCAAACGATGAGAAAACAGTACAGCTTTTTAAGACACTCTGTGACCTTGAAGAGGACCTCCTATTTAGAGGTAATGGCCATGTCTAAGCTGTGCAGAAAGAACAGGCTCAGCAATTTGTCTAGGTTTGTAAAATTTCATGACCTGTTTTCCTTCTGCATCACAGGCTACTGACTTGTCTTTAAGCCTCTCTTCTTAATCATGCTGGAATTCAGATTTCATGCACCTCCCAGGAGTCTTGGCTGTAATACATTCAGCCCCATCCAGAATCCATACAATAGCATGAACTCATGCTCAGATAGCAACTGCCCCTCTTTGGAGGGCTGTTAACTTGGCCCAAATTCTCACCAACATATTTAACTGCAAGCAATATGAAGACTGACAGGAGGACCAGAACATGAGAAATCATGAATCCCTCAAGGCAACGTGCACTCAGTGCAATTATGCTTATGAACCTATCAAAAGTACCAATAAAATAACCTGGGATGTGCAAAAGCCAGGTATTTATCATCTCCTTTTCAAACCCTGGTCTAAAGAGATAATGAAAACAGTAACAACAAGGCATGCTGAGGTCAGCAGCATGTCCTAGTGGGGGATGAAAGATGATTCATTTTCAGGGATGCAGTACTGTTCTGGCAGACTATCATCAGGGCTTCAAAACACAACAGCAGAATTTAGTGCTGAGCAAGTAACACGGATGTCTTTTCAGTCTCTGTGTTAGGAGTAAGAATTAGGTTATTATGCCTTGTTCTGTCTGACTCTCCTTAAACTTGGGAATATGTTGGCTAAACTCAAACAAGTTTGGCAGAAGATCCCATCCCAGCAGTAGTTAAAGTTCACTCAAATTTCACTGAAATAGGAAGGCAGATAGAAAAAAGATGTTCCAAGTGCCCCAGGAAGGAAAAAGCTGCAGGGTAGATTCATGTGTTGGACAAATAACCAACAGGGGAGTGACTCAGGTACAAACTAGGGTTTTGAACACAGTGGAAATAATATTCCTTAAATAAATTGCTTCAGGACATGAAGGTCAAAGAAGGTTTACTCTCCCTAATGAACAACACTGGTAACAACAGATGGGGAGAAGACTGAGTTACTCAACTTTTTTGCCTCAGTCTTTAATGTCTAGCTCTCTTCCCACACCTCTTGAGTGGATAGACAGCAGAATAGGGACTGGGAAGTAAATTCCCTCCCACTGTAAGTAAAGATCAGATCCAGGACCCCCTGAGGGACTGGAATGTACGTAAGTCTACGGAACCCAATGAGGTGCATCCCAAAGCCGTGAAGGAATTGGCTGATGCAGTTGCCAAGCCACTCTCATGATATCCAAAAAGTCATGGCAGTTAGATGAAGTCTCAGGTGGCTGGAAAAAGGGAAACATAGCCATATTAAAAAAGGATCCTGGGATCTACCAATCTGTCAGCCTTACCTCTGTGCTTGAGAAGACCATGGAACAGATCCTCTTAGAAGAGGATACTACATGTTAAGGCACATAGAGAACATCAATGTGATTTGAGACAGCCCGCACAGTTTCACCAACAGCAAGTCCTGCCTGACCAAGCTAGTGGCTTCCTATGATGGAGTGACTCCATCACTGAACATGGACACATTTGGATGTGTCCAGGTTCCAGTCAGGACAGGGTTAATTTTTGCAGTAGCCAGAAGGGGGCATCTCATGTCATGGCCAGGGGCTTTTCTGAGGAAAAGGGTCTCCTTCTGCTCAAGTAAGCATCACAGAGAGAGCAGTGGGGTGGCCCCAGTTCCAAGCTGGAGGGAGCAGCTGGATAATGCCAGTTTTGAGCCAGAGGGAGCAGCTGGGTATTGTCTATTGCCAGGTATCTTCACAGTGTACAGTAACCTTGCTTTTTTTGTAGCCTCTATCATTATTGTTGCTGTTACTGTCATTTTCTTACCTCATTGCTGTTCCGAGTAAATTTTTTGTATCTCAACTCATGATCTTCACCTTTTGTGCCTCCAATTCCCTCCATCCCACTGCATGGTGGGGGAAGAGGGGGAGCAAGCAAGCAGTGCATGGCTTGGAGTGCTTTCAGTGGGAAGATTAAATCAGAGAATACCATTCCTAAACCACAACAAGATGTCATTTATCTGGACCTCTGTAAAGCCTTTGACATGGTCCCACACATGATCCTTCTCTCTAAATTGGAAAAAGATGGCTTTGGTGAGTGGACTGTTAGATGGATAGGAAAATGATTGGACAGTCTCATCCAGAGAGTAGTGGTCAACAGCTCAGAGTCCCACTGGGCATTAGTGACAAGTGATGTCTATCAGGGGTCTGTATTAGAACCAGTATTATTAAATATCTTGATTAATGACATAGACAAAAGAACCAAGTGCTCCAAGGTGAGCGGTTCAGTTGACAGACCTGAAGGATGGTATGCCATCCAGAGGGACCCGGATAAGCTTGAGAAGTAGGCCCATGAGAATCTCACGAGATTCAACAAGATGAAGTGCAAGGTGTTGCACCTGGGTGGGGCAATCCCCAGTACCAATACTGGCTGGGGGATGAACAGACCAAGAGCAGCCCTTCTGACCAAAGGACAGCCTCAAGTTGCTTGTAATAAATTGGCAAGAATTCCCAACACTACAAACAGTGCATGAGGAGCTTGAGGAAGATTTAAAACAATGCAGGATTTGATTAATGGGCTAAAAGGAGAATTTTTGATGCTGAAGCCTGGAAAGATTGCAAGTATGGTTTGGGAATTAGAGATAACAGTGGAATTTTGAGTAATCAAGGAAAGAGATAATTAACATAGAGCACATCTTTGAGCAGCAGACACAAGGGTATACAAAAATGCTTGTTAACTCTAAGATGCATTTGCAAATCTGAGTGAAAATCCTATTTTACATCAGGGAATAATGGTCTGAATCTGCTTTTAAAATTAATCCCTTCCATTCTATATTTAAAAAAGAATAGGTGTGTAAAGTTATTTAGAGTGCACAGGGGCAGTTGGCTGATAGACAGCATCCTTGCCCTTGACTGATTGTGAGTTGTAGTAAGAAACTTTGGCACACAGAACGGTGGCATAGTTCAGCCCACACATGTGGAGACTCAGGATGACTCCAGTCAGACCAGCGAGATGCTTTTGTACCTGTACTGGAAAGGACAGGGGATTCTTTTTCATGGCAAGAAACACTTTGGAAAGAGGCTGGCACCTCAGATAGAGGCAGGATTATAGTTTTACAGGAGAGGAAGATGGCCTGAGTGCCAGAACCTCTTTCACAGCTCTGCAGAAGGCCCCTCAGCTTACTAGCAGTTCCTGATGTAGACCTTTAGTGCCACACTCAAATTAAAGGATTCAGCATTAAGAGAACAAGATGTTATTGACTCTTCTTGGAAAAGTGCTATTGATCTAGTCAGTGTTACAGTCTGATCTGTAACATACGCTGGGGCAGCCTCAGTAAAACTATCAGGGCACACATAAAAGCATGAACTTGTTCTCAAACTCTTTACTCTGCACTAGTGATTCCCACATTACAATTTGCTGCAGTAAAACCCCCACTGTAGTTGAAGCAGGGCCTGCAAGCTTAAGTAATGGGCTGGCCTCTGCACCATGCTTTTTAGACCAGCTACTGTAAGTCAAGCATGATGGGAAATGGCAACCTGTTTCCTGATCTCTTCTGAGGAAAGGAACACAGGGATTGACAATGCAGATAGTCATTGTGATGGACAGATGAAAGATGAGGAGTAGAGAAGGGAAAAATCAAGTGGAGGGGAAATTATTTTCAAAAAGAAAGTCTAATCCCTTCAGGTGTTCACACTCACCTACTTGTACCTACACCTCTCAGCTTACCCCAGCATACCTGTGACAATACCAACAACTACACGGACATCATATTCTGCACATACTGCTACCCTGCTGAGCTTGCATACTGTCTGTTAGGAGGCCTAAGTCCAGATGTCTGCTTGGTACAAGCCATGGAAAGGGAGATTCAGTGACACGGTATTAAAGAGATTAGCTTCCAAAAAAAGAAAAAGCAAACTGCTTAGTCAGAGCAGAAGTCTCTCCTCTGAAGTTATTTACTATCTTCTAGACTGGAAGTTTATTCCTTTTAAAATCCAGTGTTGCCCTGCTCCTGTACTTTCTCTTCCCTTGTTCATCCTGTGGTTTGTAACCGTTTGGAAAACTTTAGGGGCATTCCTAAGTGGTTACAGATGTGCAAAGGATGCACACTACAGGCCACTTCATCAAGAGGATGACATAACCCAGCATGCCAGCTTCAAAAGTAGCTCATTTAATACGGAACCCAGAGACACAATTGTCCCAGACTTGCTGTGTGCCTGTTGAGAGTGATGGGATTATAACAGCAGCTGGCAGTGCTCTGTTCCAAGAAAGCTCACAGCATTATTCAGTCTTGAGCTCCCTCTTCCTCTGTGGAGCCATTTGATCCTTAATCTCTTTTATGGATTCTTAACCCTTTTGATGTACTTCTCTGCTCAACATAGTTTGACACACACATCTTTATGCCAAAATATGGGTGAAGACTATTAGAAAGATGTCACAGCTGCACATCTATTTTGAACGGTACTTACAAGTACTTCTCAGCCACGCATTTGAATGAACTGTGTAGCGTGTAGTTTATGAAACTAAGTAAAGAGAAATAATATTTTAAAATCCACTGCACTGCTTTTCCCGAATCACACTGTGTAACTGGAAAACATCACCATGATGTTGCACAGTACCTGTGACCCTGGACTACTCATACAGCTAGTACCCTCTATCACAGCAGGGTCTGCCATAAGGCTCCCACACAGAACAAAACACCACTCCTGCTCAAAAAGACTCAAAGTCAATAGTTGTTAGGAAACTTCTGCTCTGTCCATTACTTTGTCACTATTGTGCTGGGACACTCTAGTCAGGCCCTACGTTCTCTCAGCAGTGCCTTTTATAACTAAAAGACAACTGAACTTGCTGTTTATAATCAGATTTCTTTCCCACATGAACTGAGGTGGCAAGACACCAACATGATAGCTTGGGACAAGTGGTGGCTTCTATAAAGACAACGATATCAGAATTGTCAAGAAACAGAACCAAATAAGCACCAGTGGCTTGAGAATTAGTCAAGAAGGTACCAGTCTGTGATAAGTAGATGAACTGGACTAAAGACATTCTGGCTGAAGAGAAGGGGAAGCTGCACAAAGGGTCATCAACATTACAATGAATAAAGAAACAACAGGACAAAAAGAAGTATTAGGTGAGACAGGTAGAAAAACCAGTGTAGTTTGATATATGTCAGCTGAAATCGGTAAGACTGAATAAAAGGAAGCCAATGGCCACAAAAGAGCTTGGGACACAGAAAACAATGTGCTTGGGGCAGGACTGCTGGAAAAAGCATAAGAGGACAATGCTGCTTATGGCAGAAAAGAAGACAGAGAAGCTATATCAGATCTTGATTTCTCCTTCCCTTAAAGATTTTGAGTAAGGTGGAAGGGAATACACAGAAATCAACATTGACAAGTAGGTAGAGAGATGGGAAAATAACACAACTGAAGCAGTAGTTCAAGGCTGGGAAATGGCATAGCCAAGGGAAAAACAAAAGACCTTGAACTAGCAGTACTGAAGTTCCTCTACAGGAAGAGTATTGTACAGCTGAAGTACAGCATTTCAGTACTGTCATTAAAATGTTCCATGTATATTGCTTAAATAGAAATGTTATTCATTACAAGGATTTCTTTTTCACCACCCGATCATTGGTATATGCATATGCAGGTATATCCCCCTGTAATTCCACCCCTCCCCCCATTCTTGTCTATTTAGTCAGTTCCTACTATCAAAAAATACAATACATCTTTATTGAGTTAGACTTATATATGAACATATCTCCTCTCCAAGGAACACATTTTAATAATTTAGATGGTGGCTCTGCACTGCCATTTCTTTGACTTCAGGGGTTGATGCAGTGGGCTAGAGAGCTGATTTAGACAGGCTTAAAAATTACCACATTTCCATGATTATCCTATATTCTAGTATTCAGTTTGGCATATTTGTGTGTATGAATGATTACTGCACTCCACACCCCCTAACCCCCTCCCCAGAAGATTCCAAGGAATATATCATATCATCTTGCAAACAGCACACTAAGTACCACTATCAAACATGACACATGTATCCAAGTAATGGAAAAAAATGACACAGCACTGCAAGCTATTGTTTGAAGGCAAATATGCCAGTACAGTAGCAGTCATGTTGCAAAGCACACATCGATGGTAGTATTAAAGTCACCGTAAAACCCACCCAAGCCTTACAGGAACACTGCTCAAGCCCATAGCAAGATTGATTCTATGGGAAAGCTGAAAGCTTCTTGGGATCTTTTCAGTGTAAGAATTCAACAATAGGAAATTTGGATTACCACAGAGGGGGAAATCCCCAGCTTTCCAGTGAGAGGCAGAGAAAGGTCACAACCTATTAGTCTATAAAATCACAGCAATAATTACTTTACCATACTAACATTCCCATCCTCACAGCCTTCTAGCCTTGGCCTCCAACAATGAAAGCCTCCACTTTCCCTAGCCGACATGAAAACTATTCTCAATGGAATTAATTTGATTAAAAACATCCCTATCAAGTGTTATAAATGGCCTGACAACACTACGTGGTAGAAAGCATATATTGGTCCACATGCAAGATAAGACACTGGTGAATCTCTTCCTTTCCCATTGCTATCCAATTCAGCTTCTTGGTTTATGACGTTAAGACAGATTTCAAACCCATCACTGGCTCAAGACTAAAAAAAACACCACTTAATTTGAGATGCTGGCCAGTACAGATTAAAAGCAGGAAGTTCAACATTTGGAAAAAATGCACAGAGAAAAACGCTTTGGATGTCCAATTTAATAAATAAAAATCCCCAAAACAGGCAGACCACGGAGGCAGAACAGGAGGCTCACTGGGCTTTGGAATGCTAAATCCTAACTGCAGAGTGCAGCTGTGGCAAGGAAGGGCTCTGCATGTCACTCTGACGACCAAAGCACAGCAATGCAGCCACATTTGAGACTATCAAATGGATTTTTCAGCTTAAGACAGCACTAGCTGTTTCTCATGCTTCATAGCTGAGTTCTGGCAGAAAGTCTAAAACTTTCCAAACTGTTTAACAGATTACACAAATGGCCATCAGTAGCTAAGCAGGGAGAAAGTGCTCTAACTCAGTAATGTATTCTACTGTGATAAATTCTGTTTCAGACAGGCTGTGATTCCTGTCCTAGTTAAGTCCCACTGGAAGAAAAAAGAAAAAGGAAGGAATCAAACATAAAGCAAAGAACTGACTGAAATGACTCTTCAGGGCCTTCCCTGCAGTGTTAGCACTCAAAGCTGGACCTGGGCTCCTGTAAGTCTTTAGCCACAGCAACACTAATTAATTGAGGGCACTTTGGCAAATGCTCTTCAATCCCATGCTGTGACTGCTGGATGGCTCACAGAATTGCTCACTCAAGTCCCTTCTGGTCTTTTGAAGCTCTGCTGGAATATGCAGTGCACAGTCTGGGGCACAGGAGCAGCTTTCACTGGACGGGACCTTCCTTGAGGTGGTTAACTGAACAGGTGTGAGGGGCCCAGGGAGCGAGCAGGAAAGCAGGACTGTGGCTGCCAGCCCTGCGCAGCTCAGGGGCCCTGAAAGGAGCCCGCCAAGGAGAACAGGAATCAAACCTGACACTGCAAAAGCTGCTCCTCTTCTGTGTCTGAGCCACAAGAGAGTAAATCTAGCACATGAGAGAAACAAAGAGAAAATCTTGCCTACAAAGCCATGCAGGTACAGTAGTAGAAATTAAGTTCTGAAGTGCCATATGCATCCAAACATACACAAAACCCACATGGTATGGAAAACAAACACAACTGAACTGAAATGACTGTGGCTGCACCCAGGTGTACCTGTGTGGGGATATACACCTGGGTGCAGGGCAGAAATGGGTAGAGAAGCAGGAAGAAAGCAAGCATGTCAGAGAGGCTGTGTGCAGATTTTGAACACTGGATGCCCCTCTGTATATCAACAGGGAAGCTCACAAGAGGCAGAATACAAATCAAAACTGATTTAATTCCAGCCAAAACTAGCAGCAAGCAGAGACTTCCAGGGGACTTGCACATGTGTGTTCAGACTCACTGTACTGAGACTAATGAAAGAGTGTTCCTTATGCTGCTCTTGACAGGAGCAAATGATTAAAATTCAAGTTTCTCAAGAATGGCAAAGCCAGCCAGAGGCTACTGACCCAGAGGCAGCTATTGAAAGACAGCAGGTGTGAGAAGATTTTGCTGCTCTTCTATTGCTAAATCACACATTAGATGATGTTTGAAGCTCGTAGTGTCAAGGGTGAGCTGGGCTGAAAGGGGCAATAACAACACTGGATGTAAACAATAGCTTAAAAAAGAGTGGAGCATAAAATAATGTACTAAATGTCTCAGCAGTTTGCCCTGAGTTTTGACCACCACTTCTCATGCACATACTTTCCATAGTAAAAGAAACTGAAAAATTACAAGTTTATAATTAAACTGTCTGAAGGATCAGTAAACTTCTGTGTGCAGTTGTTTTTACGCCACTTTCAGCAAAATAAATGTCATATTAGCTATGACCGGGTCTGTCCTTGCTTGACTGTTGGGCTGCCTTTTTCCAGTTCCCTGTTTTTATGACCTACGTTTCCAAACATCCATAACTGCTCCAAATTAAAAGGCACAACATCTTCAGTCTGTTTTGAGTTCTTTCAAAGCAGTAAGAAAAACTTGCAATGTGTCAGTAGATGTGTTTAATGTAGCTCTACTTCTGCTACAGAGACACAGCTATTTAAAAAAAAATCGTTGCCAGTTCAGAATCCAAGCAATTCATTTGTTTGTGAAAGTCCCTGGACGCGTTCTGGTTTATCATCTGCAATACACAGGTGCCGATACTACAGAAAAATGCAGTGGTAAAGTCAGTGTATATATATATTCCAAAGTGCTATTTAGGAAATATAATTTCAAATTTTAAAGTGTTATTGACAAACTTTGTTACATGAAAAAAGTTACAATTAAATACAACATCACCTTTGTTTGTACTAATTTACCTAATGTGCAAAGGAAGGAAGCTATTCCAAAAACCAATGAACATTCAGGTAACAAAGCAGCATTATTATTGCTAAGGTCAAGTTCTACCATTTGCAGCCTTTGCTTTATAGTTCTGACCTTGCTAGACCTCGTTTTCAGACTCCCTTGCTAGCACGCTTTTAACAAATTTCTGGATATGGAAATATTTGAAGACAATGGAATCAGAATAAAAATGAGACCCATGCTGAACAGATGGTTTCCACCTTAGGAAAAAAATCTTGCTTTTTCATAGATAAGTAATGTAACTACCATATTTTAAGTGTTTGGTAAAATACAATCAAATAATAGTTACCTCTAGTACTGTTATTAAACAAGCATTCATCTGGGTGCCTTTAAAATTCAAAATGCTTTAGTTTTAGTTGACATTGTTATTTAAAATTCTACATTCAAGGCAGCAAAACCAACCATTCTCCTTTGGTCAGGAATTGTTCGTGGTGTTTGGGATTTTGGTTTTTTTGTTTGTTTGTTTTTTTAAATGTAACACTGATATATCAAGCTCATATTCAAATCAGTTTCAAACAAACAGCCACTGCTGCTACTAAAAGAAATACAGCTGAAAAATCCACTGATCTGAGAATCCATCATCACTTGTTAAATGTTGCAGAACTGTCTCTCTCCCATACTCAGCTCTGCAGGACCCATTGAGATATCTGTCCTCTGAACATTTTGGTGGGCACACACATTCTAGGACCATGTGAAGTGATGGGAATGCTGTTACAAGCACTCGTGGGGATCCAGTATCAGGAAGAGGACCAAAGACTAAGCTCCTTGGAATGCAGGCCAGTTTACTGAATGTGGTCAGTATACCTGACTTTCAAGACACAGCACAAACAGCCACAGTACCTACAGACAATTGCTTGTGAAATCCAGATTCTCATTACTCTGAAGACACTGAATGGTACAGCCACAGTTCTCATGCTCCATTCTGAGGCTGGATATTTGGAACATGAATAACGCCATTAACCCAGGAGAATTAGGTAAGCCCCATGGTTTTCCAATGACTTAGTTTTTGTCTGCACTAATTTTACCTCCAAATCTGCATGTCTGAAACTCCACACTCTTCAAGTCTGCTTAAAGTGATTACGTCTTCTCAGTAAATCTTAGATTGTTCTTTCTCCTGGCTGCAGAGCTGTCTGCCTGCAATTTCTCAAAAGAGAGCCAGGATTTCATATCCATTGGCCCCTGCATTCCTGCCAAAGCCCTGCAGAAATGAGAGCTGCTGCAGCTGCCAGGGTTTATTTACACACATTCCTGCCTCAAATTGAATTAATGAGCATAATATAACTCAGGCAATGTCCTCCACAGCTCTTGTTTCTCTTTGCCCCGCTTGACATTTCTTTCTCTCACACAACCCCTCTTGTAGTCTGTCTTAAAGCAGTATCCAAAGTGATTCTGGTGTAAAAGTAATTGCAGAACACATTTAAGTTCATAGACTTGAAAATGCCTGCTTACAGCCTCCTTCATGGAAAGCCCAGGATCCCCTTAATGAGTATCCAGAAGGTTAAATTGAACTTACTTGTTCTGTTCAATCCAAGTTTGTCAGTTTAGCAATAAACTTTGACATATAATCACTCATAAAGACCCAGCCTCAGCAAGAGCTCTGATGCAACAGATGAGAGCAGCTAATGTTACAACATACCTATAGCCATTCATGTTCCCACACTATATTTAGTAAGTGATTTCTACAGGTGTCTCCAGCACATTTCCACCCTCAGAAGTCTGAAATTCTGCACCCACAGCAGAAGGGGTCCCACCATAAACAAGCCCTGTTGGCACTGTATGGACACATCACAGAGGAAGCTTCTGTTCTGCTGCTAACCAGACCAATGCAGTGTTTCCAATGTGTTATGCCAGAGACAGAGCACAAAAATGTTTCTCCAAATATTCACATCCATGTGACTAAAAGTTCATTCTCCTCTCTATTATCATCTTGTACAGTGTGTTTCTCTCACATACTGTGCATTTTACATGAGGCTGGAAAGGCTTAGAACAAAAGGCATATACTTCTACCTGAAATGTTAGAGAAAAGGAATAAAACCTTTAATGATATATTCATTTGCCACATCAGCACTTCACCAGTAACATGCAAGAACATAGTTGGCAACAGATGGGGTCCACCTGTCTCTCAGGGGAGAAAGGACCTTTGCACAAGTAGCAGATCTCACTGAAAGAGCTTTAAACTAGATTTGAAGGGGCAAAGGGATAAAATTAGGCTTGCTAAATCTAAGTCTGGGGGTGGCACACCAATATTTAAGTGATGTTCTTTGGTCTGACATATCGGTGGAGGCAGGGGATGAAGATCCATGAGCAGCCAAAACGCAAGTGTTATTGATGTATTAGAAACTACAGGAGCTCCTGAGGAGGGTCACACAGGAATTAGTGCTTCTGCCCCCCAAAAGCTGGAAGGCTCATTAGCCCAAGAGAAGTGCATTTACACCAATAACACAATATTGTATACATAAAATTCATGTTATGCATCTATAACAGGATGAGCTGGAAACAGTGGCAGAGCAGGAAAGTGTGATGCAGTCATGGAACCACAGTGGGATGACCACACAACTGGAGTGCTGCAACAGATTGCTATAAACTCTTCAGACAAGACGGACAAAGAAGGAGAGGTGGTGGGGTAGCCTTGTATGTTAGGGAGCTTTATGAATGTCTAGAACTTGATGGTGATGATGGGGTGGAGATTTCATAGGCAGGAGTCAGGGGAAAGGTCAACAAAGCAAATATCCTGGTGGGAGCCTGTTATAGAGCACCCAAACAGGATAAAGAGGCTGACAAAATATTTCATAAGCAGCTGGGAGAAGTCTCGCGATCATCATTCCTTGTTCTTGACTTGAACTTACCAGATGTCTGCTGGAAATATAACACAGAGGAGAGGAAACAATCTAGGTGACCTGCTTAGTGGATGAAGGAAAGACCGTGGATCTTGTCTGTCTGGACTTCAGTAAAGCCCTTGACACAATTTCCCACAGTATTTCCCTGGAGTATCTGTCTGCTCATGGCTTGGATGGGTGCACTGTTCACTAGGTAAAAAATCTGACTTGGTGGCTGGGCCACAGGGTGGTGGGGAATGGAGTTAGATCCATCTGGTGAACAATCACCAGTGGCATTCCCCAGGGCTCAGTACTGAGGCCAGCCCTATTTAATATCTCTACCAACAGTCTGGATGAGGGGAGTGAGGACACACTAAGACAGTTTGCAGATGACACCAAGTTCAGTGGGAGTGTTGATCTGCTGGAAGGCAGGAAGACTCTACAGAAGGATCTAGACAGGCTGGATTGATAGGCCAAGGCCAATTGTATGAGACTCAACAAGGCCAAGTGCTGGGTCACACGTGGATCACAACAACCCCCCATAGTGCTGCAGCTGGGGAATGTCTCTGCCCAGCAGAAAAGGACCTTGGGATGCTGCTTGACAGCAGCTAAACATGAGCCAGCAGTGTGCCCAGGAGGTCAAGAAGGCCAATGGCATCCTGGCCTGTGTCAGCAACAGTGTGGCCAGCAGGACCAGGGCAGTGACTGTCCCCCTGTACTCAGCACTGGTGAGGCCGCACCTTGAATCCTGTGTCCAGTTCTGGGCCCCCCACTGCAAGAAAGACATTGAGGTATTGGAGTGTTCCAGAGAAGGGCAATGGAGCTGGTGAAGGGTCTGGAGCACAAGTCTTATGAGAAGCAGATGAGGAAGCTGGGGCTGTTCAACCTGGACACCTTATTGCTCTCTACAACTACCTGAAAGGAGGTTGTAGTGAGGCAGGGGGGTCAGTCTCTTGTCCCACGTAACAAGCAGTAAGGAAAAGAAGAAACCACCTCAAGTAGTGCCAGGGAACCTTTAGATTGGGTATGTGGACAAATTTTTTCACTGTTGTAGTGGTAATGCATTGGAACAGGCTGTCCAGGGAAGTGGTGGAGTCATCATCCCTCGAGTTATTTAAAAGAGATATGGCACTTGGAGACATAGTTTAGTGGTGCACTTGGCAGTGCTGGGCTAATGGTTGGATTCTTATCATCTTAGAGGTTTTTCCCAACCTTAACAGTTTTATGGTTCTATGACTCTATTAAAGCTTCAAGGCAGCAAAGAACTGGGGAAGGGGGGGTGTGCATCTTTCAACATCCAAAACTGAAGTTTTGAACAACTAAGCAGAAACCTGCTCTGGTTGCAACTGGCACAGGCTGGTTGTAAATTTGGTAACATTTGGACTAAACGTAAGTTGCATATCCTGAATCCTCTAAGAAAGAGATATGAGACATTACCCTGAATTACAAGGCACATCATGTGCTTTGCTTCTGCATATAGACTATTTATGAGGAAAACCAGGTATTTGGGGTTCCATGCCACAAAGAAGCATCCATGAAAATAAGTGGCTGTCTTAAGAAAAAAAAATGGGGGAGAAAGTCTGGAAGGAAGGTGAAGATGCTGGCTGCAGGAAAGATCCTGCAAGTGGCAGAGGACCCCAGAGAACAGGGACATGCATAACCATGAATGCTAAGGGATGGCCAGGAACTTTCACCAGTAACACTTGCAGGTGGTCAATACTGACAGCAGTGGAACAGCAGGAAACAACTCAACTCTCTGCCCAGTTTTCCAGGCCAGCAGTGACCTCCCTGCAGGGATGACAAGTCGAGACCTACGAAATGTTAGCACTGTAGAAAGAGACTGCAAATGAGAATAATTAAACAGGGTAGGAGCGTTAATCTCTCTGGCTCTGAAATAAACCACAGTATTCAGATCCAGTAGAGGCTCTCATTTACTCTGTTTTGCCTGTGACAGCCAGCAGGCTGCTTACACTAGAAGCTGATGCAGACTATATAAGTCTTTAAACAACTCTGCTTGTTTGCAAAGAAAAAGCATGATGAATACTTAAAAACATGATAAGCTACTGACTTTCAACACCAAGGGACCAGACCAAACCTACTCTTCACAGTTCCAACTCTAAATTCAGTAATTTTTTTACTTGAAAGCTCCCTCCTAGTTCCCCCTCTAGCTATTTCAAACCATTTGATATAATTTCACACTTCTCCCTTACATACAGTTGATACCAGATACATTTGTCACTAAATGTTAAATGAGTTGTTGGAAAAGATTTTGGTCTGCATGAGGATGCCAATGATTCAAGGGTTCAGCTATTGTTAACATACATTCTGAATGGAAGAGTAGTGTTGAGACCCATCAGCTCACTGAGATTTTCCCTAAAGGCAAATGACAACAGCACTTTTTACAGGCACCTAAGGAAAACTAATTGACAGAGCTTTTTTTCTAGTTGTTCTGCCCCCACCAGATACCCATCTTGTTACTCCATATACTCACTTCTCCCTTCTCCATTAAAAAAAATAAAATTATATTGGTATCCAGTTTCATAAAAATGCAATGAAAGCCAACTGTATAACACTATCAAAGAAATTAGTGATTTCTGTTTCAGAGTGGAGAAACTTCACTTGAATTTGGAAATGCTTTCTCTGAATGCACCTTCCCAGTTGAAGCAAAGTTCAAGTGGTTACTACTCATGCCTCTCTGATACAGAAATAGCCTAAAAACATCCTTTTTGGTACATCTTTCTTACAAATTCTCTCAGAGCCCCATAACAGGCATATTTATTCCACACGTGGAAATGGAATGCCTAACACTGGCAGTTCTACTGAATGTACATACACTGCTGGATAACATGCTCCAAGTAACAGCTTACATAGATAAGATACAGGACCCAGAGGACTCAAAGAAATACCTAAAGAAAACCCTTCAGCTGTTTACTTAAACAGATGCCTACTCCAAAACATTGCACAAAAGAAGTCCTTGCAAAGGGGATACTCATTTTCTGCAGCATCTAAAATTACACTCTGCTAACCATATCTTGTCTTTGAGTCAGTCACACATTTTCCACATCCACGTAAGGGAAAGCAGTGAACTGAGTAGAGTGTGGAAACATTCAAAACCAGTGTTTCTTCATTCTACCCTTCATATTTCCTTGCCCTCTCCAACTAAGAATTCCACTCCCCCAGCATCTCCTTTGCTCAGTACTGGTGCAGCTCACAGGCTATTAGAGGTGGAACTGATAGCTGGTAGATATTCATGCTTTTCCTTCTCAGAAACTGCCTGAAAATAACAAACACACAATTTCAATCTAAACGAGCCTATCAGTTTAGAGAATGAAGAAAACAGAGACGAAAACAAGCTTGCATATAATATTGTTCTGGCTCATTTCTTTGAAAGGAACTGGCATCTCCCAGATACTCAACATGGTAAGAAGTGGTAAGCAGTGCCTTCAGAGAAATGAGAAATGCTGTTTGACACCATGAATTTAGGATACTTTACTGAAAACAAAAAAAGCCATTTTGGGTGAATTCTAACTTTCATTCTACAGTGCAGCCTGTATCCTGCCTTCTCCTCCCCCAGCATTCTCCATAAAGCACTCTACACTACAGAGAAAGGACTTGCTTCTTTTGTGTGACACTAGTCCAAGCTTTTCCTGCACTGGTCTGCTAACTTACAGTAACCATGAAACTGCCTTCAGTTATATACTGGAAAAAGGAGATGTGTCCAGAGCTGCAAGATGGAGCTCTGTAAGATACTGAGCAAGATGCTGCAGCTCTTAGTTGTGGAAGAAACTTGCTTCCCAACATCAAGCTACTGAGAAGTGCTTTAATGCTACAGAGACCAACAGGGGCACATCTGATCATACGTGACCCCTTCGCACCTCAGGCATTATGTTATGGACAACACCTGTATTATTCTGTCCTTTACTCCTATCAATCCTACTGGAACATGTACCAATCTAAAGAAAATGCAGCTCCCTGGAAATGTGTGTACCTGCTTAGCACCAATTTTTTAACACTATGACTTTTCCACACTCTCCTTCCTATACTTTCCAACATGGTTTGCTAGTATAGATACACCAACTCAAGTGCTACAAATACCCCAACAAGAAATTACACTCTACAAGCCAAAGAGGTGCAGTTTGACCTCCTGCACAGACCGAAAAGCCCAAAGGCACTCTGAAAAGTTACTGCATTCAGATTAAAATTGATTTTTGCCTGCCACATCTGCCTGTAGAGAGGCATCAGGAGATACCATCGCTGCCGTCAACTCTCCAGTGAACAGGAAAGCCATAGGGGACAGCCTGTACAGGCTGACCTGCAGCACTGGGCAGGGCACTTGGAAGGGCTGTACTCCTTCTAGCCTCACTACTCCTGAAGCATGCGTACTCATGTTTGCCTTAAAACAATATAAGGGAGATCATTTCCACTCCTCAGGGCTTTTTGGATAAAATTTTGACATAATACAATTGGGGGAAAAAATGATCTCATGAAATGTATACTGTAGGGAGGAAAGGGAATAAAGGTATGTTTCAAATTGATCTGGAAGTATTTTCCCATGGGAAATAGTTATGCTTGTCTCTTTCAAAAATGCAGTCCAACTAGTGTAGGAAAGAAACAATGGCATGGAGTACAAATTCAGCTAAACAAACAAAAAGTCTTTCACAAACAAACCCCCTTTATAATACGTAAATTCAAACAAAAACATAACATGACCCTTCGGTCCCCAAGGAACAAAGGTGAAAACAACATCCCAACCAAGCCCCAAATATCTGCTATCCGCGCTTCCCTGCATCCATTAGAAAACAAAGTGACTTAAGTGTGACCAAAGAAAGCCATAAAACCACTAATTCCAACCCACAGACAGTCACCTCCTGCCCTCTGGAATAGATCCCACCTGCTGCTCCGCTTCTTTCCAAAAGGAGCCACCGCTGCATTGCTATGAGTTTAAGCACCTTTTTAAAAACCATCTGACATCCACAATTACCATCTTGCTCTCTTTTCTGTCCTACAGGTCACAAGAATGGCAGCATATTGATCTACTGATCTACTTCCATGTCCTCTCTCTCCTGCCCCTCCTCATCATGCCAGACCATTCAGGCAATAAGCTCCACATAGGAAGGGGATATTTGATTCCTTCTTGCTACCTGGAGCCGTGGATGGTTCCCACAGGACAAGCTCATGCCGCAGTTGCTCGGCAGTGACCGCATGCAGAGGTAGACCCAAATCTCTTGGCTACGAAGCCTGTCGTGTTGCCCTCCAGCCCACCCTGCCCACCCCACTATGCAGCGCACTGCCAGCCTACAGCGTTCATCTACAAGAGATGCCGCAGAGGCTGAGTGCTTCACAAGAGGCATAAAAACTGTCTGGCTGCTCTCCAGTTATGCTATCCAACAGGAAAAAAAGCTTTTTCCTTTACTGAGATGCACACGAGCCCTTGCCATGCATGACAAACCCACACTGCAGAGCTGTTTGGTTTTTCTCCTTAAGTTTCTAATGTAGAACACAACCTACGTCAGGAATGCTCTGATCCAGTATGGCAAATCATATGTTCTCAGTTTGTCCTTGCGTGTCAACAGGGCTCCAAAACACAGACTTTTTTTGTAGACAAGAGTATTAGTACACACTGCCTCTGGTACAATACAGTAGCTGCTCTTCTATATTTAAAAGCCAGCTGTTTCTAATTAAGAAAATACAGAACAGGATATCTTCCAAACATCTTTCCACAAGCTTGCAACAAGGCTTTGCAACTTTTAATATATGAAAAAAGTTACTTGGGTAAATTTTGAAGGACATGAAGCTACACTGGACACCAAATTGAAAAAGGATGCAACTTTTGAACCACAGTCCATTACCATGAGATGATAATTCTATCCTGAGTAAAGGATCTTGTTCCTGGACACAGCTACCACTCCACTCCAAAGCCAATAAATCTGGATAATCAGCCAATTACACAGAAGTGTAAATGTTCTCTATTTCTCTTTAAGCTACTGAGCAGCACTTGAACTTGTTAAGGCTATCTGATCTCCAAACAGACATTGGCCAGACAGCAGGGCTAGCGTCCAGGTTATATTGCTACACTGAAGGAAAACCAGCTGACCTCTTATGCACCATCTACACAAGCTGCAGGTAACCATTCATATCCACTCATTTTCCTACTGCTCCCCCATCTAACACACTCACCTGCTAGGCACAGCTCTTCTGCAGGGCAGGAATCAAGATGGAAGTGAAGGTGAGCACACGAACACTTCAGAGAAGTTTGAAGGTCAGCTGGCTGCCTCACTCTGCACTGCCACTTCCAAACCAGAGTGAGGCTTTATGCTCATGGCTTAACCCTATTTTCATATGGCTCTAAATAGGAAATGCCAGCACAGTGCTGGGCACAGCTGCATATACAGTCTCACTTCAAAGCCTTCATAAAGTATTTACTAAAGAGAAATCAAGTCTGGGACATCCTTTCGGAATATTTAGGACAGGTTTGCTGCAGAGCTGCCAAATAGGTAAAGGGGCATGTTTTGAGAAATTTGCCTCCGGAAAATAAGCATGCTTAATCTATTAGTTTCACATTCAGGACTTATTAAAATACTCATTTATCTCCATTTTTTTCAACTCTGTGCTGTATGACATAGTAGAAGACCATGCCAAAGATCTAGAAGTGAAAGATTAATTTCTGAAAACCATGTGTGGCTCATAAAAACAACAAACCCACTCCTTCAACAGATGCTTAAAAATCTATGCATGCTTCATTAGTCTAATTTGTCTGCTCAGAGCCTAGTCCAAAACTGCAGAAAAACTTCCAAAACCACATCAAGTGCCATTGAGACCTCTGTGCATAATAATAAAAACAAACACGATCAGCAGGCATTAAGGACCTCAATCTGCAGGCCAAGTCTGATTTGCCCATAACAGCTGGATGAAGCATTTTCACCAACCAAAACACTGACACCGCAATGTAATGTACAAGCAATTGCAGACAAACAAACCACAGTCAGAGCAGCCAATTTTCTAACTAGCACCAAACTGCAGAAATATGAGAAGCCAGAGAGAACAACAACTGAGACCTCTGGAAAAAGATTCAAATGTAGGGAGAAAACCAAAAATGTTCTGGAAAACACGAAAATGTACATTAAGCTGTCAGTTTTGCAGAGTGGATTTGAAAGAGCAGTAATGTGAAACCTGTTTATTACACTGCAATAATCATTATCTCGCCTTCAGGATTTTTTGGTTTTGTTTTGTGTTGTGTCCAAGTCTAGTAACCCATGAAGTTTTCTCACACGCTTTAGTAAGAACTCAACTAGAACAATCTCAGAGAGCTTCAGACCAAAGGCCAGCTACAAAACCAACTCTGCAACCTGAGTCCATCACAAGCTCTACGTGACCTCTGTCCCTCAAAAGCCAACCACAGTGCAATAGCCAAGGCGAACGGGAAGCTTTGCTAAAGGAGGAATAAAGGATTTCTTAACAAACCACTAATACAGGCAAGTCCTTCTACTGTCACGTTACATGGGATCAACCAAAGATCTCCGTCACTGGGATCTTTAAAAAAAGCACATTTTAATGCAGGTAAAGCTCATGCACAGCTTCTTCAAAAGTCTTTATAAGCAGACAAATAACACAGCAAGAATTTGACAGTTCAGCTGAAAAATAAAGAAATATCTTCTGTTAAGAATGTAGAGAGCACTAGGAAATAAAAGCACATGTGCCATCACAACTATGAAAGTGGCTCTTCCATTGAGCTGTTTTCAATATGCTGGTGGTACAATTATTTAGACTGTGATTTGATGAGTTTTCTCTCAACTATAAGAGGAACTGGGAAGTGCAGGAGCTCCAACTTAAAAACTCCCAGCCACAAGATTTTGATGAGATGGGCTTCTTAATGACATCCTGAGATCAAGATAATGGGTTCTAAACTCACAAAGATTGTTAAATACCAGTTTTGATATGACCACATAGAGCTAAAAGCAAAAGTAAAACAAACAAACAAACAACAAGAACACTAACCTGCACTTGAGAATAACCACAACGACCCTCTCAAAACCAGATGAAAACCCCCACTCTTTTACCCTTTTCCTCCAGCCAGAAAGAATGAGACTGATACGCATCTTCCTAAAGACATTTCCTTAATGGTAACAACAATTAATGAGGAAGACACAAAACACAACACTTATATTAAAGTAAATAAACTGGAAAAAAACCCAAACAAACACACCTAAGTAGTACTCCTTTCATCAACAACAGCAGATGCTCCAGAGAGGTGATAGCAACATTCCTTCCCTGCCAACCCCACTCTCCCTTAAAACACTAAATATTTCAGCTCAGGGTAGGGAATGAAGAAATCTGTTTTTCTTCCTCTCAGATAACATCTAGATCAAGACTGAAAGCATGATCACTTTCATAACATCCTCCTTCCCGTACAGGCTTTCAGGTACAGGTATTTAGGAATGTGTGTGGGTGGAAATACCTACATACAGGCTTTGATGCCATACAGTGCAATGCTATTCCATAAAGTATGCTTCCATTCCTACAAAGAAATCCACACAGCAACAGAATACAAGCAGCTTATCTCTCACACCATGTGTATGACATATGGAAGAAATAATGTTAGCACTCACTGTTCCCTTCAGGACCCCAAAGCCCCATCCCCTAGCAAACAAACAGAGAATACCCAAGACTGCAAGGGGGCAAAACTATGGCTACTGTGCTGGTAAAAAAAATACCACTGGGTTATGAGCTACAAGCCCCAAAAGTTCAGGAAAATGATCTTTAAAAAGGTACTCACATCCTTAGTGCAGTATATTTCCGTACTACTGCCTCTTTTAATTAATGAGTATCAAAGATAGCACTTGTTGAGAACACAGACATATACCTGTTTTCAACAATCTGTGGTGGTATATCATAACTACCAAGAGGTGGGAAAGGATTCATGTATCATACAAAGTATTGCCATGTGGAAGTGCCCATTCAAACACAGTCACTTCCATTTAAATATTCTGGCTCCAAAGGCAAGACACAAAAAAAACGCATCAACTTTTTTCAGTGTCACTGTTCTCCAAAAATATAAAAAGAACTTCACTTGAAAAAATATAAATATTCAGGAAAGCCAAATGAGCTACCAGAGGGCTTCCTTGTTCTTATATGATTATTATTTCTGATACTACTAAACAAAAACTGTGTGGCTGAAAAGGTTCCCCTAAAGCAGCCAGAGAGTTTACTTCCAAAGTACCAGATGTCATGCTATTAGAAAAATTCTATTAAGGACTACTGAGATTTTAATCACAGCTTTGACTTATTATGTCACGTGTATTCCATTATGAATACTGTACCAGAAACAGAAGAAATATATTGACTCTTTGACAACAGAGAATAAGTAACTTGCTTCCCTTTGCCCTCAAGGAGGAAAAACTGTATTATTTTCCCTGTGAGAATGCTCAAGGTATTACAGGCAAGACAAAGAAATAGTGCAAAAGCTTTAATAAGCCCCAGCAGAAATAAAGCATCTTTTCACATACTTGAAAGTTTGCTAAGGTCCATGCTGGCATTCGGTGAATGGACAGAATACAATGTTTTACACTCCTATGCCTTCTACTGATGGCACAAACTCCTGGCTGGCACAAATGCTAGATGAGTATTACATCAGCTCCCTTTGAGTACTATTGGATTTGCATACCATGAGGATCTAAAATATCCTGGAGTTTGGGTTTATTTGAAGATAAACACACCAGCAAGATTTAAAACAGAAACAAAACTTTTAAGATACCCTGCTTACTTACAAATGAAGAAAAGAAGATAGGAAGAGTAAAGGAATTGCTTAAGTCTGGGAAGCAGCAGCGCTACTCATTTCACTGACTAGAGCCTAGCACAATCCCAGCTCAGCAAGTGATTACTCAAGAGACTTTCTGGCAGTTAATGCAAGTGGTAAACAAGCTCCCTTTACCTTGGGAGCTTTCCCTGATTTTGCAAAAGGATAAAAGAAACAAAACCCCCGCATTCTTACACTGCTGCTCCTTCTCTCAAAAACACCAAAAAACCTGGTGGAATGATATTGATCTCTCCCAACACACACTGAAAGCCATACAACAGCTTATTTCTGACTGCTTGAATTCAGAAAGCACCTTTGTAGAATGGTGACCTATTCTTAACATTTTTGATTGATAATTACTGACCCAGGGGCACAACTCCATGAATACTGGACCAGACACTCTATCAGTCAAAGCAAATGTGTTCTTCATTAAAAAAAAAATTATTTTACATTATTTTCAACTTGGCAAGATCTTAGCACCCCTTCTTAAGTCACAGTGTCAAAAAATCAGAGCACAAAACCAAAGGTTAAATAGGAACACTTTCTAAAAACATATTCAAGCAAAACCAAAGCCTTATTAACATGAAGCTTTTGTCCTGAGACTCATGGGTTTATATGTTGATGACCAAAACAATACAAATTGTGCTTATGTTGCAATAAAAAGTAAGAAAGCTACTTTGAGGGGGGGAAAAAAGAAGGAAATACCAAGCTAAAGCCAACAGTCTGACCCTTCTTGTATAAAGCAACATCTCACAATACGGTTTGTATTTTAGAAGGCTGACATGTTAATGGCAGCATTACAAGTCTGCTGTGGAGGACAAGTCATTGATGGCTCTGCAACAATACTGAAGTAAAATTTCTGCCCAATATATGAAAACATAAATTAAAAGTCACCGATGCTGTACATGCTTTGAAACACACAAAGATCACCACGAAACATTATCAGAAAATTGAGGCTTTGTCTATCAGTCACTTACTTGCTGATCCCAGCCTGTCAGCTGTCAGTCTCTGCTGTAAAGAGCTGTCCAGGAAAATCTGCCATAGCCTCCATTATCCTCAGTGTTTTAGCACATGGTAATAAAATATGTATTAAGCCAGAACAGCAACAAAATCATGCCTGACTGCTCTTGTGGAATACAAACACACTGGAATAACCTCAAAAATCTCTAGCTGGCTTGCCAACACTTGACTTTTTTATTATTATTTTTTAATACACAAGGGTGGAAATCTAAGCATATACAGCTAGTTTGATAAAATTATTAGTTTGCTTTTCTTCTTTTTGTATCATAAAGAGCATCTTTCCATTAAAGAAAAGGTTAAATTGACTACAAAATACATTTTTATGGTGATTTGGAAAGCCAGTTCCACTTCTACAGAGTAACATTTTACCATACATTTACTAAGTCCTTAACTGTTCATGGTAACCCGCTATTTTAAACATGCATGAGGTTCTTGAGTGATTTTGATAAGCTTGCGACTCGATCTTCTCACCATGGGTTAAAATGATAACACCAAAGGAAAAATTTCACCACCTGGAACTCAGCTGACATGGAAGGAACAGATCCAGAACTCCCCTAGTATTATAAAAGGATCAGTACCATAGCAGCTCCCTTCTCAAGGAGATTCTGTTTATTTTAAATGACTGAAGAAAAAAGGAACAACATGAAAGCAAAATACATGGAAAAGAAAGAACTCGTGATGATACAAAACCCCCAACCAAATATGGCATTTTGTCAAATACACAAAATCCTACCAGGAAGGCACTAAAGAAAGAGCCAGCCTCACTGCTATTGAAATTAACTGAGAATTGCCATACAGTATCCCCAGTGCACACAATCATGTATGATGTCACTTCTGGAGAGAAAGAGAGCTCTTCTAATGAGGAGATTAAGCTGAATGAATGCAGGGATTAAGAAAAGGTTCAAATGAAGTACAGGCACTCTCAGTAGAGCACAGTTCCTTTCCGAGCACCGTGTGAGTGTTGAGGGAGCTGTGCTGGGCAGCCCAGTGCACAGCCCAGCATTTGTACTGACCTGCCCCAGCATGTCTGGCGCGATGGGAAACGTGGGCCAGATGGCTGAGTAGACCCCGAAGAACACAAGCCAGAGCAGCATACTTCCCCAGACGGCCAGGTGACTGAACTGTCAAGGAAAAGGGAAAGGAGAGTCAACACAGGGCACTTCCACCGTTCAGCCAACCTACAAGCGTTGCCCTGTTCGGGTCTCTGTCGGTCTCACTCAGGCCTGTCTGCTGCTCTTGGTTTCAGGCCAGTAGCACAGGTTGTTCAAACATCACAGCAGCTCCCTTTAATCTTTGCCTCACAACACGGCAGACAGATAGTCCTCTCAGCCAATCTATCTTGTTTGGAGCTCCAGAACCCCATCAGATTTTCCTTGGAAGTCTGATTTCTCTCATCTAGTTCCTGCAGACTGCATGCCAGATTCAACACATAAATCATGGGGGAAATTTTTAAAAGCTCAGGCTTAAAGTTCACATGGACAAATCCCTTATGGCAGTGTATGCATACGAGGCATATGCATTACTCACCTGTCACAGACAGATTCAGTGCTATGTAATACACTACTACGATTAACATTTACTGATCAACTTTGATTTTCATTGTTTTAAAGGTGTTCTAAGTAATTTACAGATATGCAATGCAGTTAACATCTTTACTGGTTCTTTAGTCTGTAGACTCAGTAAGAGCAAATAAAACTACTTTTAACAGTGACCAAGAACACATCCAGCACAGACTTCATCTCAGTTGCATTAAAGAAAGTTATTTTTTTCTACACACCCAAACTGTTTTTCTGTTCAGGATGATTTAAGTTGTTTTACGCTGCAGTGGATGGAATCAGTAATTTCTGCTGTAACAAGCAACTGAGCTCAGTATTCGCTCCAGCTTTTTTGGATGCCAACAACTCCTGTGGCTGATGACTTTGGCTTCAATTCAGAGAAGTACCTGCATAAATCTTAATTACTAATTACACATGAGTTTAGGAACATGGCAATGAATTCATATACTGGTTGCTGTGGTGGACACAGCATGTTTGTTCAGTTCTCAGCTCTATGCTTTCTATTCAATGACTGTGTCTGCCAATTTTTTGAACAGTATGTCTGGGAACCAAAGAAGCATCTGAGTATTGAGTTCTGCCTGCTACGAGATAGACAGAAATTTCTGGAAGAAGGAAAACATTGGTCCTACCCTAGAACCACTTAACATCCTTGGAAAGGACAGCTTTCTCCAGCACAGGCAGAGAAAACAAGCAGGAGCCTGGAGCGCCAGTACAGACTAGTGGGTAGTCAGGACCAACTAGAGGCCACCTTACAGCAGAAGCATTCATACAGCAAAATGTCAGAGGCAGTGGAAAGAACACTCTTCTAAGCACTCTCAGAAAGCTGGAATTTTGTTCAGCCCTAAGAGCTGCTGAGCCAATGAGCAGGACATGGCACAGGTACCTTCCTGGAGAGACACAGTGGGCAGGAAGATTTGGTTTTGAATTTTGCTATTTATTCTGTTTCACCCAGGAGATCTGATCAGCAACTACTTCATTGAAAACAAACAAGCAACAAACAAACCAACCACCAAACAAGCCAACCAAAAAGCTCCAACAAAATGAACAAAAACTCAAAAAAACCCACACATGCACTTGATTAAGTTTTAATGTGAAGCAAAGAGACTGAATGATTTTTTGAATTTTTTTTTTCTTAACACTTGGCAGAAGAGGGATTTTATCCTTTCAGTTTACTTGCTTTTCTGAAAACTAGGGACAATTCAGGTCAAGAATCTGACCAAAAGCCCTGCCCCAGTGAACAACTGTAGCGCTCAGCTTCCCAAAGCTCAAGTACTGCAAGGCTTCTGCAATGAGACTCATCTTTTTGAAAAGTCAGTCCCATGAAACAGAAGAATAATGCCAGCACTGCTTTCCAAAAATGAACATGATACCTTCTCTAGAGCCACACCTTTCCTCTCATGCAAGTGGATAGAAGGCTCAGGATAGCTTGGACCAATGCTTCCAAGCTGGAAACTCCTGAACTATACAGTAAAAATAAAATCAACCAGAGAACCCAGTCTAAGACGTAGCCTTATTTTGTAGGAGGCATAGTTATGCTAATGAAGTAACACCATTTTTTTGTCTCACTGAGGGTTTTTCTCTGCAATCTGATAGGGCAGTTTTTGAGTTTTGCAGCTCTTCACTTTGCCCTTTCTAGCTGAGAAGACTTAGCTCATTTGATGTTGTCTTTATTTTCTCCTCATAGTTGTCCCAATCATCTCTTCATCTCAGGCTTATGCCTATTGAATTGCCCCTCAACTTTTAAAAGAGCTGCATTCAAGAAGAGCCCTCCTTGCTATGCTTGAAAAGGTTCCTTATGCACTCAGCCCACCAACCTTTTCACTGTTGATTCTCCACTGATCTCTGTCATTTACCCCTGGAGAATTCATGTGCAAAGCAGAAGTGAGTCCATCAGATGGATTAAATGAATGACAGCCAGAAAGAAGAAATTAAGGCTCTCACATAAAAACTAGACACAGTGTATGGTTCTCCCATGTGTCCTGCTTACCTGAAACAGTTCAGAGTGGTAAAGCAGTGAAGAAAGCTCTAAGGGTTTGGGAAAAATGCTGTTGCAATGTTCCAGATAGGTAACAAGTAACATGAAGCTGCTCCACATCACTTTAGTGTGTGCATTTTGTTATGCATCATGTTACCACTTTTCCAAAGTCTTTCTTTCCACACCAATTTAAATATATACCAGGCTTCCAGCCACTTTGACTCTCCATTATTTATGTAAAGCTTTCTGCTGAAGCCTTTGTGCTGTCCCAAGTGGCAGTGTTCCTCTCAAGAACAAACTGCCTGTAACCAATCCACTTGATGATGGAGAAGAGGCTTAACTCAATGTCGTACATTTAATACTATTCAAGTAACCTGAAGATTCTCTGTGTTGATTCACTCACAGCTGAAACAATAACTATAATCAACATGAGATTCCAAGATGAGAGTCACTGTTCCAAGCAATGAGGCAGGAATTAGAAGTGTATATAGAAAAAAGTTCATTCTAAACACAACGACTTTTCTGTGCATAACCATTTCTCTATAAAATGTCAGTGTTAAACAACACTGAGATCTACTAGACATTACAGTATCCTTTAAAACAAAAGTTTAGAAAAGAGGGCATCATGATTATCCCCCAGTGACTGAAAAGACACCAATTATCCAAGGAAGAGGATAGATAAGGAATTATCATATAATGCACAATACAAACAGGATCTAAGCAGGCTCACATGCCTCCAATTCAGACTTGAATATATCCTCTTCTAGTGCATGAGGGATTAAGTATTTTTGCATTTTAAAATGTTGGTACACAACACAGAACTGATTCATAAGCAATGGCAAAAAAAGAACAGATTTTATTTTCAGATGAGAGAGCAAGGCAGAAAATATTAGCATCTCCCTAACAATTAAATAATCCATACAGATATAATTTCATCCATAAAATTCAGAACAGACATCATCTCATTGATTTCAATTCTCCTGTGAGGAACGAAATAAAACATTTTACAACTAACAAAAACAATGAGGGTACAAAATATAAGTCATGCCACTATAAGAAACTGGTAAAGCAAGACTATATTGAGTCCTCAAAAACAGCTTGGTCTTGAGGGCAGAGTTTCTTCATAGGTCATGAAAACTAGATTCCTATAAAGGATCCTACTGGTGTGAAGAAAGAGGGACTATGACCAGATTTTAAAAATTAGAGTTTGAGAGGCTGGGAGAAAGAAGAGGAAAAAGGTATTGAAGGTTCATCAGCACAGAATTCCTCCTCTATCTCCTCATACTCTCTGAAGGTCACTGCTCTCCTGGATTCTGTCACCTACCAGTAACACTGGTATTCACTGCAAGTAAATAACTCAAATCTAGGAATCAGCATAATCATTTAAGTAACACCCTGATTACACTAAGTTACCAAATACAAAACTCTCAACCAATGTGAAGTCACTATTTCTTGTTCAAAGACGTTTTCAAAGCCCAGTTGTTTATCTATGGGCAGACATATTTCATTCCCTATTGCATTAATTTTAAAGGAGCTACAGAGTACAAAAGATAATTTTCTTGATCTATTTTCTTAAGCAATTGCAGTAGCATGTTGATTTCATGCAAAATTTTCTCATGTTTAAGTAGAGATGTTGACACTTGTAGTGTACTCTTGCCACTTCTGTCAGGCTGCCCTTTTTCATCACACATATCATGTGATCTACGAGTTCATTCCTCTCACATTCCTGTCTTAGGGAGCTTAGCAGTTTATCCTTACATGAAAGATCCAATTAAAACTCTGAAGTCTCAAGTGATTTTTAGTACTTCTTTTCTGTATTAATACTCATTAGGGAGGAAGGTGCACTGATAAAACAAACGATACTGGAAAATACTTACTCTAGTCCATGCAGTTGTTTCTAAGCCAGCTTTCAGACAGACAGTGACCACAACATACTGCAGGGGGGGGAAAAAAAAGACAACTTCATTACTGACACACTCAAATTCCAATATATTAATGGCTCAATCTCCCCTTTACACCTGAACAGCTACTACCATTTAGGTAGGATGGCAACCCAGGCACTTGGCAGTGTGTGGGGAAGGACAGGACAGGGGCTACAGCTGGTGCATGTCTGAAGAAAAAATTAAAAAGGAAGAGTGGAAAAAGCAGGCACACAGCATCAGTTTGATTTTACTTTACTCACACACTTTCTTCAGGTTTACACAGTTTTCTGGTGGTATAAAAAAGACTAAAAAAACTCTACCATTCAAAAACTGCTAGGATATACAAACTTACAGTGTAAACTATGTTTCCAACAAATAAATAGTCGATTCCCTGGCCATTTGTGAATACTGCATCTGAAAGAGGAACATAAAAATAATCACATTTCTCATCAGTTTATCAATAGAATGGATAAAATAACAAGAGGATTTTCAGGAGAAAATAGCTGGTCCCAACCTTGCCTTTTGGAACATCTAAAAGCACTTAGAGAAGCTGTGAGATAATGGCAATGCAGAAGTTGTGCTAAGCCAGGCCTCATACACAATGCTCAGATAGAGTGTATATCCATAGTCCTGGTTGCCAGAAGCTGGCCTAGCAAAAAGGGGAAGTGTTTATCACACTATAACATGTATTTTGCCTCTAAGAGCTGAAGTATGTCAGTGTGTCTTTTTCTGTCACTATCTGTCCTGTACTACTTATTGTCACCACTAAAAAAACTCGTTATTTATGTGCTTGTGATGAAAAAGCCAGTAAAAACCCCAGCAGATTTTTGGTAAAAGAGAGCTGAATTAAGAAGAGACGTGCAAGTTTTAGGCATAAAGGACACATGTAACATCTAAAATACCTGCCTGGATGTTAATTCAGTAACTGAGCAGTATTCAGCCTTCGTGCACTCTCTCTCTAGCAAAGTGCGCACAAGGGTAAGTACATGTTAATCTCTCATGTGAAAGTGCCAACCTTGGCAATACTTCAAATGTCATTTAGTTTTTCTTAGCCCTTGCTGAATAAAACTGCAACACCACCAAAATACATTCGACTGCCACACTAATGCCAAATCAAGTTGAACTCACAGGAGTTTTCAACCATTACTGAAGCATAAAAAGTACTGTTATTTTCACAGGTTTTAAGACAACTGCTAGAGAAATACACAAACAGCAGGGAGGAAAAAGGCTTAAGATAAAACCCTGGACCCGTTCCTGAACACATACCGCCTAGTACAGTGTGCTTCTACTATGACAGTACCATTTTCTTAGTTTTATTTGCAAAACTGCATCTGACATTCTTAAACCAGGGTCATGTGTTCCAGGATCAGTAAATTTTTAAGCCTAGAAAGAAGCATTCCTGACAGCCTGACCTCTGAGATGAAGACTCTGCCCAGCTTACAGGTAAAAACCCCTACTTACTTAGCAAGTGCAGTTAACCCAAGCTAGTTGTTTTTACTTCTACCCTGGCTGCATGTGTCTGTCTCCAAAGAACTGACAGGTTGTAAGTATTTTCCAGAAATTGCTAGTTCTGTATCCCCACTCGCTTCTCTCTTTTGAATGTTAACTACTAAGAAATGGCAGAAGATAGTCACGAACAGTGCAACAGGAGCTGAAGCCTGAGACAGGTGGGTTAGGAACTGGTTTGGTTTCTAGCCACTGGCATGTCTATCAGCCCAACTCCTCCCACAGTATATGCTGTGGTGTCACGCATTTCTCACATCATTCAAAAACACATGTTGAGTTTTAACAGTCATTTTGCTCTTTACTCTGATGACAATCAAAAAGGTGAAGAGCACTAGAGAATTTAGTCTTCTATGCCCAGTGAACCCTGTTGATGCCAAAACTCTCAGTTTACTTAGAAAAAAGGTATGCTTAGATATGTATTTCTATAAAATAAGCTGTCATAATGACTTGGCCATGCTCTTGTGTAACATCACAGTGCACATTTAAATAATTGACTATATTTTGCTCTAAGTCTCAACTTTTAAAAAGTTACATTTTAATGCAGTAAGTTACTGTATTTTTTTCCCCAGTGTTCCATGACCTTTAACTTTGGGAGGCTATGTGGTCCTGAAAGGAATGATATTTCCGTTAATGAGAACAGCAGGATGCTCAGTGAACATTCATTTCTGAAGCTATACAAGTGCCCATTCATGGACAGTATGTACCTCACACACTAAGGAACTCAAGAGGTTAAAAACATCTCAGTGTGAACGGCACATTTTTTTGTCTCTGGCACTGAAATCCCTCTTGCACTTGAAATTGCAAAGAAACTTGAAAATTCAATATTCATTCCTCTTTGCAAAGCAAGCTAATCAACCTGTTCAAAAGAACCCAGAAAGTGACCCTTTGAGCTGGCATTTCAGTCTCGTAATTTTATTGTTGAAATGAAGACTACATTATCTATTTAGGAATTAGTAACTATCTAGGGAAGAGTAAAACAAAACCTGTGATATTCTTTAGTTGTAACCACTACAGATGTCAACTTGAAATTTCTCAAGTTGCATTTTAAAATGCACTCTTCAAGATTAACATTTCTTGTAAGAACAGCGAAGCAGAGCAACAAAATGCCTCAAATCAAAACAAAAAACATTCAACCATAAAAACCCATCTCCCATAAAACAACCTTCTCTCAGCCCACATATAAAAAAAAGGGAAGTCCCTTTCTTATATGGCCCATCAAACAGCATGTCAAACTCCCACTGAGGAGACGATATTGACATTTCACTCAGCCAGGCAGAGAAACATGAACCTGACTCCCACAAATATCTTTACCATCGTGTCTCTGATGTGAGCATTCATCCTCCCTCCCTTTCAATTTCTTTCAACTCCTCCCCAATTAACCCATCCCAGAGCTGAGATGATTTTCTTGAAACTTGTGTTTTCCAGGGAAGTGTTTAACTTGTGAAAAATTTATGATTTTAGATCAATACTATTCGCTTCACCACCATCCCTAAATTCCTCACCTGATCTAGTCCTATTTCTCACCACAGTAAAAGAACAGATTTCCCATGGTATTTCCCTCCCACACAACTATATTGTGTAAAGCTCAGTAGGAACCATATGGGATTTACTGGGCCCTGAAACATCACAAAGTTGCACTACCCTTCATGAAAAGCAAAACTCAATAATGCTAATTTGTACAACAAAAAGTCTCATTTCCCTAATATCTCCGACTCTTGACCTGGTTTACTTTCATTTCAGTTAATTAATTTCCCCCCCCCACAAGAGTTAAACAGTAGTGAAACACCTCTTTTTTTATCCTACTGTTTACAGTATACTGTGTTATTGAATGGGAAAGGTCCAACAAGATACAAGCAAATGGTTTTAAGGCAGCTGCTGTAAGAACATGATGCAGTTAAAAGTTGAGTTCTCAAGTCACCACCCAAAAAGAAAAAAAAAAAAGGGGGGGGGATTTGATAAAACATTATTCAGTATTTGGCTAAGACTTTTTTGCAAAGCAACAGCTTTATTTTTCACATTTTAAAGTCCCTATACAAAGAATAACTATGCCCAATTAGAATAATTTCTGAAAGCCACGAGATAACTAGCCAAGTTCAGCAGCTACAAACTATTGAACTGGCTACGTGCATTATTTTCTTGGGACTTGCCATGACCCCCCCATTCTGCAAACACAGTGACTCTGTAACACTGAACATCAGTTACTGACGTAAGAAATAATGAAGCCCTTACCATGCTCCAGCACTTTCAGTGGAAACCAGAAAAGAATGATGGAATGGATGAGGGCATTGATGCAGTGACCCCAGAAAACCTGAGGGAAAACAAACCAAGCCATCAGTAAAGTCCAAAACTCTTGACCTCTCTCTAACTCCTAACAAACACTTCATTGTGTAGTTTAGAGTCCGACAACGTTTGTCCTGAAGTAAAATACCTAAACTTCTGCAGGATCTATTTCCTCCTACAATTTCTGCTCTTTCACAAGAAAACACTGGTCCAGTTCCATCATTTTGTTCTACCAATTTAAAACATAATACGCAAGCACGCTTGCAATTTTAGATCTTTATCAAAATACAGCACACAGATGTAGTCAACCTTCTTTAATTACCTCAGAGTGATTTTAAAAGATTGGTTCAGTACTATGAAATGTTCTAATTTCTTTCAAATTGTGCCCCACAGTTTGTACCTTGGGGATAATGCCAGGTCTGCACAAACTAGAGCTTTATGTACTCTACGATTTCCTCTTCAAGCAAATCAACTGTACAGCTTCCTTGATTCAGAAGTAAATTTAGATGTGCTTGTTATGAAATAAAGATGGAATACCAAAGGCTGGCATTTTCCAGCATTTAAAAAGCAAAATAAAGTAAAATGCGTTGTTCAAGTGTCCGAAGTCCAAATAAGCCAATTCAAATTTTACTCTCTGGACGAACTACTGGAATAGTATCTGTGAAAAAGCACCCTAGCACAGAGCATTATGACAACATGTATATTAAATAAAATTCAGGTGATGTTATCTAGTTCCTATTAAACAGTACACTCATGACTTACTGGCAGTTGTGAGTTGAAAAATCATACTCTGATACAAATCTTACTTTGCATCAAAGTTTACAGATATTTCAGGTCTGGTTTCAGCTGAAGCCATAGCAGAAACCCATGATTTATAAACAAGGACTTGTTTATTTGATTAGAAAAGGAATGCCCTTAACAGAACTGGGAAGCAGAACAATCTTAATCTCAGTGGCTAGCATAAAGCAAAAGTAACAGTTATTTTCTAACAATGAAAATCTGGTAAATAAAAATGTCCATAGTTGTTCTTGAAAAAAGAGACTCTCTCTTACCTTTGTGTTGAAACCATCTGCATTTTGAGTAATTTTGTATAGCTGTGGAAATCTAAGCATGCTATCTTGAGTACACGATCTTTCAAAAATTCCCAGAGTAAAGGGTGGCAGCGCTGTGAAAATCTGCAGGGAAAGCAAATACTAATTAAGAGCAGTTATTAGTCTTTAGTGGATCTCAGATAATAATTCATTATATAGGAAACAGCAAAATTTCCAGACTTCAGTGAAGACTTACTTCTACCTGACATGCTGTTTGACAATTTTCAAAAGTCCAAACATGAATTACAGCAATTATAACTCTCAAATGAACAAAAGAAACATGGAATAATATTATGAACTGATAAACTCAAACTCAAGAAGTTAAGCATCATTAGTTTCTGATGTAGCAGCTAAACTACTGAGGGTCAAACACATTAGACTGCAAAGCAAAGACAACATATATTTTTACAAAATAGCCTTGTAAGAATGGGTTCCAATATAGCTGCAGTTATAGCCATAATTAAATATGTAATATGCTTCCCCAATGCAGACAAAGCAAATGTGGAAATCACATTAAAAAAGAAATCTACTAAAAAACAAAGGCCATTCTGCATTATGGTACTTTGGGGGCTCCCCTGGCAGGCGTGAAGCGATAGGAACAAATGAGTTGCAGTATGTGCCTGTGCTATGGGCAGGCTCTTCCATGACCAAGCCTCGGAAGCTTTCCAAGAGAGGCAGCAGGACGCCTTGCCAGAAGCAGAGTAAATTAGCCTCTGCTGACTTTGACACTGCTGCTCTTAAAGTGTTTCCAGGATCTGAGGCAGCTCATTTAAAGCCAGCCTGGGTATCCGTGTTTCTCGCAGATTGCAGTGCAGGCACAGAGTGAAAATAACACCAACAGAAGTCTGAATACTAAACTTCATTCAATTCCTTGTACATTAACAGTTTATGTCACAAACATCATGACATACATAGATTTTTAACAGTTTGAGAAGTGTTCTTGAGGTTAA
The DNA here is from genome assembly GCA_013400415.1 of Scytalopus superciliaris. Classification (NCBI taxonomy): domain Eukaryota; kingdom Metazoa; phylum Chordata; class Aves; order Passeriformes; family Rhinocryptidae; genus Scytalopus; species Scytalopus superciliaris. The sequence continues at coordinate 270,071 of VXBX01002915.1, forward strand.
AAGAAGCAGCTTGTAGTTATGAATTGTTTCTAGTGTGTAAGCATATCTGAAAAAGTTGGGCTGTGGTTCCCACCAGGAGCGAGCTGGCAGTCAGGGACAAAGAACAACCCAAAGGGATAGAGACTAGTGAGAATCAGTAATTATAACCCTAGATCCAGTGGGAATTGTGTGGCTTTTGCTCATAAAGTGGTAAACCAGATGGTGAAAATGGCAGCAGGCTGGGGGCAGGGAGCTGAAACGAAGACCACTGGTCCAACATATTCCAAAGGCGGCCATGTTCTCATACAGCTTTAATGCATTTCCCCAGTTTTCCCGCGTTGATTGGGGCATTTACATTCTCACTTGAAGCAAATCTTCTAGTAGTTCTGTTTATGAAGGCAAACCTCCAGTGTGAACCAGTGCAAAAATCAGAAATTATAACACCACTGTGCTTTCGTACACTTGGTATTTTAATGAGACTACTAATGAAATAAAGGGTTAATCTGCACAGAAGAGAATGACAAATCTGAAAGCACTTTAAAATCTAACCCCTTCAAATTGTGGGAGTCCCTAATATCCTACTAGCACTTGATTCTTCATGAGTCCACACAACCAGTTCTAATTTTAGAAAATACTGACCTTACAGAAGAAGGTTTAATTTCTACTTCACTGGTTATAGCAGATGAGTTTCATCAAGAAGCTTTAGGTAGGGTAGGTAGATTCATCAAATGAGGTTTAAAGATAATAGATGCAAATATCTAAACACGAATGACACGGACTGAGTAATAGGAAATTAGGGTGAATAGAATCAAGGGAAGGATGAATTCTTGAATAAATATCTTCCACTAAGAGTATGAAATTTTATGGAATATGAGGGTTTGTGCTATCATTTTTAAAATTAATGTGACAGAAGTTAAATGTTTCCATTAATACTACTCAGTGATAATTTGCTGGCTTTGGCTGTATTAGCATATATTTGGAATGAGTTCTCTTACAGAAAAAAAAAATTAAATTCTTTCCCTGTGAAGAGAAATGCAAAGGACTCTTCAACACCGACAGTGTCCTAACAGCTTAAAAATTCCATGCACCAGGCCACTCACCAGTAACATTACAAAGGTAACACTGTCAAATGCTAACATAAGTCCACAGTATGCTATGGAACTTGGTTTCAGAGACCTTTCAGACTTTTATCAATGGGATTGATTAAAATAATAAAGTCATACTACACAGTGTGGCACTCTGCAGACCATCAGAAATCACTGCTAGACTGGCACATCCTGCTCTTGGTTCAAGTGAAAAATGCTGGTTACACAGTGATGCTATTTCTTTCTGCACCTAATGTAGCACGGGTCAACCCAAAGCATCTGCATGTCATCTCTCTGAGCATCTAACACTTACAGGGTCTGAGAGGAAAAACAAATTAAAACTCAAAGATTACAACTCTGTATTTTGAACATGAACCATCAGCAAAACATTCAGTACAAAAGACTGAAGATGCTTTCAAAGAAGAAATTGAATTCCATTTAAAATCTGCAGTTTTTATCCAGGGCATGTTAGGCTAAACACCTATTTTCAAGGCATTCTCCCAAATTTATTTCTGTGATAAAAGCATAATTTCAATATTATTTTTTTTTTAACCTCAAAGTGGATTCAAAATGGCTTTTATAAATCAACTCACCTTTCCTGATATATGTCTAAGACAGTTACCTCTGGAAAATGGGACACAACAAAATAACATACAAGTTGCAAGCATTACCAAGCCAAAACATGCAGCACTTACCACATTATACAGACCAATGCACCATCGCTCAAATAAGATCTGCCCAGAAAATCCATTAACAAAAGCAAACCAAAGCTGAAAAAAAGACAAGATACAATAGCTTTAGATTACAACTGCAGTACATGTTTCCATTGACAGTAGACAAGGATGTGGAATACAGACCACCATCTGGAGACAGCTGGTTGTCATGCTCTAAAAATAATTACCAGGAGTGCCAAGCAGTTACACTCAAGTCTTGTATTTTAAATACTCTCAGAGTACTTCTTGTTTAAAATAAAATACTTGGGTGATGGAGCAATTTGCTATATTTACATCCTTACTCTAAAAAAAAATAAAATAAATAGATGGTCTCAAACTATTTCAAAATCCTTATCACTGGCAAATTAACATGCTTGAAGGCAGAAGTCAGCCTCATTTCTATTGTGGTCGGTGTGTTTTGATGGATGCTCTGCTTGACTTGTGTCCAATTTTTGCAGTCCCAGAGTTACAATGATATCTACTTGTCAGTTACATCATCCTGATTATATGACAATTTTATTGCCTAAATGACACAAACACTATTCTTTAATAAACTACCAGCTTAACAATTAGAATTGGAAGAGACAGCACAAAGAGGTTGTGGAGTCTCCATCCTCTTAAAAGTTTACAAAACTTGCCCAACTGGGCAAGCCCTGAGCAACCTGGTTTGCATTTAATGTTCACCCTACTAAAATATTGGACTAGATGGATTCCAAGTTGCCTTGCAACAGATTGTGTAAAGCTGTGATCCCAGGAAACAGCTGTAAGCTTCAGTGCACAAGTAAACTCTTCCGAGCATTTTGTTGGACCCAGCTTCCCTGAGCCTACTAATCTTGCTTAAGCATCTTTCTAAAGCACAAACTGCTTTACTGGGCTGGAACAAAGTTTCTTAGTGGGCACTGAAAGACGCTTAGGAAAGAGTATAACTAAGAAGGGAAAGAATTATCTTTTTCCAATTGAAATCTGAAAGAAAAATAGCAGTGTAAGGGCATCCTGAGACAGTATGAATGTGAATTATTACATTTACCAGATACCAAAGGATTTCTCTAAGTTTGTGGCTATAGGCCCTTTTAAAATCCACAGTACACCATGTTACGTTGTTCAAAATTAATTCAACATTGCAAGTGAGAATACTGTGCCTACCCATCCTCTGTCAACATATTTGGTGTTGCATTTAGTTCACAAGTCACGTTGCACTGGATGCACTAGGTATCGCAGAGCACTAAAGTGGCAGTCGTGCCTATTCCCTTTGCAATCCCTGAGAGCTCATGGCACTTACTGCCAGGTATCTTTTCCTACACCATTCTGTTGCTCACATGGCAGCATTCCCCTGCCAGCATCATTCATTCTCTGGCTCACTTGTGCAGTACTAGTGTCCTGGCAGAACACCTCACATAATTATTTAACTGTATGTCATCTGATCTCTTCTCTGCTCCCACCCAAAATGGAGATGGAATAATTAGGAAAGAAGACAAGAGAAGAAAATGAGACTGTATCAAGACCTACCACTGTGTTCATAGATGCAATATCTAAACAGACTAGGACTCTTTAGCATGGGACAGAGGCAACTTAATGGAAGATTAAAATATTTACATGACTGGCAAGAATACCAAATAGCTGTTCAAAAAGGCAGTGCTGCAAGACATGAAATTAGCAAGGAAAAAGTGAAACCTTTTTATACAATACATGGTTGATCTATGGAAATGTCAGCTAGAAGATGCTGTGGATGCAAAAGGCAATTAGGAAAAAAAAAAAAATCGAGAAAGGAAAGCTGGAAACCAGATGAGACCAGAGAACTATCCCTGTTCATAAATAAGAAACCAGGTTAGTTGAACTCTTATTCTGATTCTCTACAGCTGTTCTTACAGCTATTATGTTGCCATTCTTGTTTAAAATTAATCATCAGTTCTAATGTACTCCCCGAGTGTTCAAAGTAAGAAGCAATGACACTGATCCCAACTCATCTGTTTATAGCTATACCTTGCACAGTAGGTCAGCTACTTAAACTTATTTCCTACAGGTTTTTTTAAACTTTCAGCTGCTCTTTCTGGTAGGGAGTTTTTATTTATTTCACATTATATTATTCTGAAGTTTGCACTTTTCAATACCTGCTGCCCTTCTTGCACGTTGTAGTTTACACGTGCCCTTGTATGCTTAAGGGCCAAGAGCTTCACTCCATTACCACTTAGTTGAAATGCACCAGCCTAGCATATACTGCAAAATATTTCTTAGGTTTGTTACAAATGTACCTCTTGCTTTCACACTATCTACCATGCACTAAATTAAATAAACATTTGAACAGAATACACACTCTACATCACAACTTTTTATCATCACTTGTACAGTACTGACACCTTGCACAAATACACTCTCTAAATCTCGCTCCAAGGGTGCAATTAATGGCCCAAAGTAGCATACTGACCAGTCACACTCTCACCCTTGCAGTGTTTCAGCCAATTGTATAAATCAGGTCTTCAAATGAAGCATAAGAAAGATCTGGGGTAGAAAGCCTCAGGTTCCAAAACCAAGCCACAGTTAATTTGGGGCTGTGAAGTTAGGAACTCGAGGGTTTCTTCTAGGAAGAATTACAGCTTCGAAAAAGCTTACTCCCAGATATTTAGCAATAATGATCTAAGCATTTATCATCTCCAGGCTTCTTGCAATTAATTGCAACAATAAATGAGGGCAGCAATTCTAGAAACCATAAATAGCTCACCAATCAGAAGCCTGTCTGGCTTAGTTGGCAACTCAGACTGTGCTCAGTTTTTTAGATCCCACCGGGCAAAGCAAACTTGAAAGGTTTGGTAGCAAACGATGAGGTCTTTTATAACATTGGCTCATGCTGCTTAGGAAACAATTGCTTTCTGAAACCATAGCCTCCCACAACTAGTCCTCCAGCAACAGACATTGCTGATTTTCCATTAGAAGGGTAAAAACAAAGCAGCCAGGCTTTCTGTAGCTGGCCCACGGCTAGAAGACAAGCCCTAAATGAGGCAAATCTAACATCTTAGATTCTTAGATTTACATTTTACCAACAAAAATATTAGCAATAATGGCAGAATCACGTAACACTTGGGAAAAGCATAGCTGTTAAGTTGCCTTACAAAGCAGCAGACAGACTGTCAAAGTAGAAGTGAAAAATACCCACTCAACAGCCCAATTGTTTGCACTCAAAAGGTACTACCCTACCACAACTGTGTGATGCAGGATTCATTAAAGACCCTCCTAAAACCACCTTAAGACGAGTGAAATACTATAGGAGAATACTCAGGTGGAGGTGTCTGAGTGGGACAAATAGTCTTCTGCAGCATCTTACAACATGGAAAGAATTTTCTCTAGAAAAGTTTTCTTCTTATTTCAAGGCTGATATAATTTGGACAGGCAAGAACTGACATTTAGAAAGTTCAGTGGTCGGCAATTTCAGAAGTCCAGTCTGAACTCCTTTTCTTTGGCAGGATCCATACAGGTGAGAATTCGAAGCATGAACATTCCCAACACTGACACATGTCTGTATGCACCACAGGCCCCAAACAGAAGGCAAAAGCTGCTGCTGTTACAACACGCTGAAAAACAGTGGCTATGCTTGGTTTTGCCCCAAATTCACATTATTGGATGCCAGTTGACAGAAAGACTGTGGGATACTGTCTTATACTTCCTCAATACCTTAGCATCAAGAGTAAATCAGATACTCTGCATAAAATATGTATTCTGAATCTAACACAAGCCATAAACTGTCATGCATGGTTTAAGGACCAGCTGTTTGCAGAGAGAGTATGGTACACTTTAAGGTCAGCAAAGGGAAAAAACCAAAACCCTCCACCTCAACGTTCCTGTTAGCAAAATGTACTAAATATATTTGAAGTTGCAAAAACCCATGCTTGACTCAGACTTGGTAAGCTGGTAGGAAAACTTGCCAAGTCTGCCTGACTTGCCAAGCTCCGGGGGTTTGCAAGGCTCAGCTACAGTACTGCTATGAACAAATGGACCCAAAGTTATTAAACCTCTTTTTCTGGCTGGAAAAAAGAAATCTCTTCACTTTAACTATTACCTAGCTGCCAAAAAGCTGGAAAAGCTTATTTGTAACTCAGCTACAAAATATATATTTCTATTCCAAGGAACGAGAGGTTCAATTTAAAAGTAAAGAGATTCAGACCTAAGGCTGACATCTGGGTCGATATATTGCTGTGCTTGATTACAGCAGATATAGCAAAGACGTGAAACCAGTAGGTAGTGCGCAAAAAGAAACTGGAACGTTGCAAACTGAAAACTAGCCCATGTTTCCTGCCTTGAAGTGTGGTTGCATTCTTTAAGTAAGAAACCCCACTGCTGAAGCACTCGATGCCAGCTGTGATGTGGGCACCCTGCCACTAGAGAAAGGGGAGAGGGGGAATAAATCAGAGGTCAGTAAAAGCCAACAGATGGTAATACTTGGTTAATATTGACTTCAGCTGCAGGCAAACTGAAGATCTCAAGGTAGAACAGTCCCACACTGCTGTTTTAAGCCACACAGCCCATCCACCTGCTCTAGAGTATATTTTGAGAAAAGATCAAGTATTATTTTCAAAAAATATTCCCACTCCAGCAAGTTGGAAGGCAATTTTAATTGCATTATTCCTTCATGCATAATTACTGCAAAATTAATGCCTGAAATAGTAGGAACTAATTTATTTAAGTGCTCTAAGGCATTGGGATAGCAAATCATCTATTCTAAATGTGTATATTTATGAAGTCTTGATAATAGACAGCTTAACGAGTACTAGAAATGTTTTCCCAATTCTGCTAAAGGGCACAGAAAGCTAATGTAGTCAGGGTATCAACAATTGCCACAGGCACCAATTATAGCCAGACTGGATGCCTTTACTATTCAGAAATTAGTTAAATTCTCAAAACACCCTCTCTCAGCACACACACATTTTGTATGTTCTTACCAAATAGGCTCATTTACAGTTTGCCCAATAAAGCAGGTTTGTGTGTCTCCTGTGCAGTTCATTAATAATGTATCCTGATTTAAAATCTCTCATTACAGATGTCTCTCTCAACACCAACCTCTTATTCCTGCCCAAATGCTCACAGCCTTAAAATAATCCCTTCATTAGAGAATGTACAGCACCAATTTTATAATACAGGTAAACTGTCTTAATAATATGATTTGACAGGGTAGGCATGACTGCCTGAGACTCAGTTCATTTGCTGAGGACGATTTCCCTCACGCCTTTTATTCCCCCCAGTGTTTATTAACTCTTTCCTGAAAATGGATCAATATTTTACAATAGAAAAAGCATTTGCTTTAGGCCTGAGCACCCCAAACAAGTGCCTATTCAAGGTTAAAAATCATCTCTAGTCTTGTCTGCCAGCGTTCATTATTTCCAAAGCTTCATGCTGCCTTTGTGTCTTTAAAAAACCCCTATGCACTGACTACAACATTTTGTCCGATAGATACTCAAGCAGCCAATACAACAGATTTCCTGGCTTTAAACATTAATTTATTAAATAAGCCTAAACAGCTGTTATTTCTTCTATTGCTGACTTCATATAGTTTATATGGCAGAGATTTTATCAGCTGTGTCTTCCTCCATTTACAGAAAAGGCACATGCACAAAATTTTATTCCTTGCTTATTATACAAGCTGTCTCTGTGCTCTTCTAACCGATCAGCTGCCAATATCCTTCCTACAAAGCACAGGTAACATTCAACAGGCCATGCAAACACCTTGAGTGGCGGCTTACTGCTTCTGTGGTCCTTGGGTTACATGAACATCTAATTGCTATGCCAAGTGTGCTTTTAATGTTTACATCACTGGTAAAATGAACACACAATCCATCAGAACAAATTTAACAGAGCTGTAACCTAACAGTTTGGGATTTTTTTTTAAACCTTATGAAACCAAGTAGAGAAAAGGCAGCTTATTTCTCCAGTTCTTTTGGTGTAAAGTATTCCAAGGACTTAGTATTTGCCTAGCACACTAATTGCTACAGAAGCAAGCATATGATAATGTGATTAGAAATGGCCTGCCTTGGCAAAGGGCAGATGTACTTGCCAGAAGATGGGGTTGAACTTAGCAATTCCTCAGAACACTTCTCTTTTACAAATAGAGTCAGGTCTATTCCCAGTTTGTGTTTGATCCTTCCTTATTTTTTCTGGAGTATCAAGAAAGCTGAGACTGCTACACCAAGATTGATGTATAATGAGACAACCTTGAAGTCACAGGACTTACACAGTGACTTTTCAAAAATTCTGAATTAAAAATCAACATGGCTCAGGACAGTTCAGTGAAGCCCTATCAGGATGCAGAGTTTCAGCATATCTGCATGGTCAAAGTGATCTAAAATCACAGCCACAGCAAGGCTACCAAGACTGATGATGCTGGGCAATTGCCAACCATTTTCCCATGAAGCCAGCAGGGTGTCCTGCTCTGGCTGGGAGTCACCCTGAGACAGCTGGAAGGTACCAGCTGAGAGGAAACACAGCAGGAGCACATTGGGTACATCCTCATCCCATCCCTGCTTGGGGAGCAAGGTGGGCTCAGCAGCTTGGTTGGCAAGCTGGAAACACGCCACCACACTGCTGTCTGCTGTCAAGCAATGGAAACTCATACCATTAACTCCCAGTACCATCAGCCTTCCTTTACAAAACAAATACTACTTCTAACACTACTTATGTAGCAGCAAGAAAGCAACTGTAAAGAAAGGTTTCCACTGACATGGAAGACATGCTTATGCACACAGGAACAGTGACTGCAGAGCTGGAGTCAATTCAGTAATGTTAACATTTGAGAGGTGGATGTTTGGGGGGCTTTTTGCTTCCCAGATTTGCCTAATCAACTTCAGTTGCCCTTGAGTACTAGCACATCACTGTGCAACTGCTAAGTACTACATGACTATTAATAGCTTATGGTATGTCCTTAGCAGGTAATCGTGCCAGACTGGTCTTGATAGAACTTCCACAACTGTGTGAATAACCCACACCTCACATAAAAGATAAGGACATGCTAGTACATGGTTTTAAATGACCTGCTGGCTTTTCTGAAGGTAAGTGGTGTCTTTAACCAATGATAAAGTAATAGATGTGCTTTGGGTTTGTTACTCTCGATTCTTCTATAGTGCTGAAAAACAGATCAAAAAAGAAACAGAAGTTTAACCATTTATATTAATGGGTGAGAAAACATCAACAGTTTCAGGTAACTTATCAGTATGAAATTTTGCTAAGCACTTGGAATCCATTAAGAAAAAGTAAGTCTGAAAGCAAGGTAGCAGTATTTGAAATAGAAGATTTTGGAACTGTAGAAGAAAGGATGCTATTACTATAGCCCCAGTAAGGGCAATGAAAAGAAAGCACAGAAACAGCTACAAAAAACATCTACCAGTCTGACACTGGACAAGCAAGCAGAAGGAAAACCAACAAAACACGCAGCACTCCATGAGTGAAGCCTGATAATGCCATGGCTCCCAAGTGAGGCTAAACACACCAAGGGATGTACACGAGGGCTCACTGCAGCCTGAATACAACACACCACAGACTGTAACAATAAAATATTTCAATGCCTCTCATAGTAAAATAAAAAAACAGAACACAAACCTAGCCCTAGAAATAAGCACAGAGAATGCAAAAAAAGTTTCTCGAAAGTCATAGCATCGTATTTCCACATCCAGTTAGGTAAAACAAAATTAAATGTCAAATGCAGATCTAATTAATTTACTAACCCAGGATGGCATCACAAGAACATGGGAACACGTAATGAAGACTTGTTTCAATCTACAAGCCTTAACCACTCAGTGGTAGAGGTTATCAAGAGGGAGCAAGATAGGCATTGAATTAGAGAAAGGACTGTATAGAATGATGTAATTCATTAAGAGAACAGTACTACTTAGTTTGCTTCTTCTCATAGCATTATGTAGCTGGCAGTTTCCATTTAACCTATATGTTGCTTACTAGAGTTACCAATCCACATACAAATGCATTCATTTGTACCTGCATATGGCACAAAGGGCAATAGGATAAAAATTAATAGGGAAATCAAAACTCATTTAATGTACCTAAAATATAGTGCATTCTTATTTCTTGGATATGAACCTCAGCAATGTCATAGAGTAATGAAGATTATTTTAAAATTTCCAAGGACCAGATGCGATCCCAGAACTGACTGAATAAAGCTGATGGTGACCAAGATGCTGTCACTACTGAGCTCCTATTTTACAGTACATTTCACTTCAATTCTTTCCCTTCTTACTTTTATTTGCAGAAGTCCCTTATGTTACAGTTATAAACGCAGGTTCACAGACTTTGCTTTTCTTGTCACCACATAAAGGAATCCTTCTGCAGAGCTGCTGAATTAAGTGTAATAGGAACACTTCTGTAGCAAGGTCATTTTAGGTCTGGAACCGCAGTCCCCTTAGGATTCCCTGTTATGGCTACATGAAGTGCCCGGTTCCCCTTGCAAGTCTGTTTTTCCCCCCTTCCCCTCTATGAAATAAAATTCAGTCTCTGTAAGACCTTGAATTAAGCTACTTTTATCCAGGAAGTTTATATGAAGTTTTCTGACAGCTTGGAACCCAAAGAAAATAGCAAAATTAGCAACAGAAAAGCCAGACCACTACAGAAACTGCAGCTCATCTTGTGTCATACTGACAAGACTAAACCTTTACAGGGGTAATCCCAAGAGCAGCCCATGTTTCTCATTACCCATAACTCTATTAGCATTTCAGCATGGAGACAGCATTCTAGCCCAGAACTACCAGGGCACACAATGCAATCTTAAAACCTTCCTAGTACTTTTATTGTGTTTGTTCCAGTTTTAGTAATGGTTGTCTTAAACCACCTTCTTGGTCAGTGGGACAGTCTAAAAACAGACAGGACTTAGCATTTTCTTTTTTAAATGGCTGCTTTTAAACATGCTACTCCTTCCCTTAGGGCTCCAAGACTAGTTCACAAGAGGTCTGTCCCTGCTCTCCTTGCCTCTGTTCTCATGTAGAAAATACACACAATATCAGTAACTTTAGTCTGAATTTATTTCTTTACGTGCTGGCAAAAGCTAAAAGAATTGGATCCTAAACATCTTTTGCCAAAATACGCAGCACATGGTAAACATGTGCAATCACTTCACTGCTACATTACTTACTGATGTAGTTCTCACTAAAGAAATAACGTTTGAACTTCTTTTGGTAAGCCATTAGCTTGCTTTCAATGCAATATGTACAAAGAAATTCTTGGTGAGCCTTTGGAGCATTTTCTGTATCTTCTGATAGAGCTGTGTACCAAGAAAAATCAAAGCATCTAGGAAAAATACCTTAGATGAGAAAAAACTAATTTTGCACACAGGAGCAAAGCATTCACGTGATTCCCAAATTCAGTCCAAGGTTTAATTACATAGCTATGGGAAGGCATCGCACACTCACTCACTGCACCAAGCACACAGCAGAAACTGCTTCTTTTTATCGAGGTCTCTCCTATAAGGGCTGGTTAATAAAAGAAAGTGTTGCAGACCGACGATGTTTGCTACAAACTAGTTTTTAGTTTCACAGCATTTTCCAAACGAATTTTTAACCAAAACAAGTTAACTTCCATCACGCTATCCTGCTGAGAAAACACCTCAAGACAAATTACCACCAAATTGCCTCTGAACATGGGACAGGGATGTACCCCTGGTTTCCGCACATTTTTAACAAGTTCCTCAACACCACAGTGAGTCTCAGTGGTTACACACAATGAAAGTCTGAGATGACACTCACAGGAATAAGGTTTACAAAGCCTTGGCAATGCTCTAAGGAGCAACAGTAAGAATGAAGATGCATTTGCCATCTTTTACACAACATAGAAGAAAAATCATGAAGAAAAATTAGCTACAAGCTTATTTTAAAAATAAGCAAATACGTATCAAGTACAAGACCCCAAAATCATTTTGGTATATAAATTCACTTGGTCTCCAAGTAGAATTTCCATGAAATAACTGAAGAAAACAAGTGTTGCTAACTTTCAATACAGCAGAAAATGGGAGGCAGGGACACAAAAAGCACCCATACCATGATTCACTTGATTTAGCTGCTGCACACATCCCTTCTAATCTTTCAACACTAGTTGTACTTCAGAACTACATTCAGGTGCACCTCTAGAGTGCAAGACAGGACGAACAGATGTGCTCTATTTGCAAGTCAAACTAATTAAATTCTGGGGAGATGTCTATTTACTCCCTCTTAATGAATTCTTAGGATAGTGAACTCTTCCAAACACAGCAGAGACTCCAAAACATTCTTCTGTATGGAAACCATGTATTCTATGAAACTTTGTCCAACTAAATCATAGTTATCATCTTCCCACTCTTGCCTTCTCCCTTCATTCTAGATAGGAACACCAGACATCTTTTTTTAAAGTAACTCTCCTTGGTGCAGAATGTAGCCATTTAATATCTGAGTGAAGACACAATAAGACCCATCACAGCATATTACGTAAATTGAAGGCCACCAGAAAACAAGAGTAATTAGCTGTATGGGGAGACTCCTGTTCAAGTCATATGCATTCCAGATTCTTTCTTGCCTGGAAACATTTATCAGTGTTCCTAAGATCTTGGTTACTGGGGGAAGGGCTCAGCTCAATTAAGCACCTCAATTCCACAAAGAACTGCAAATGCTAACTTTGCATAAGATTATCAAGACAGTCACACCCATTCAAACAAATGGCTCATCCCACCTTGGTGCCTATTCTTCCCAGTGAATGCATCCACGCCAAGCCCTATGGAGGAGTATGAGCCTCACCATTAGCCAGTATACCCATCCAGTATGTGGAAATATCCCGCTTTGTGGATTTTCCAAGTCTCCTGTGCCTTGCCTGTGTAGTAACCTGCAACAGTTCTGTTCTGTTGTGACTTGCCCATTTCCTCTTTAGAACCTGCAACACAACACCTTTTGACACGGAGTTTTAGGCGGGGTTCAAAACACTGAGCTCAAGTGCAAGCCTTACATGAAACAGAAGATAGTGCAGCAGTTGACAGGTTTATCTTTTAGGATCTACCTGGAGAGGAAGGCTAAGGAACGCCATAAACAGGACACCAGTGAGTCAAGTAAAGTTGCGGGATTGCCCCTCCACAAATTTAAACGCATTACCCAGCTTGTTAATTGGCAATATCGAGTACTTTGGTGTAACAACAGATTTTTACCAACTCTTATCTAGAAAACAGGGCTGGTGACCAGTACATATGTGAAACAGAGTGGTACCTCAGATCACCAACACATTTTTTGGGGCCAGGATGGTGAAAAAACTGTGTTCAACAATGCTGCTAAGAGGTAAGAGAAGTACTCTTTTAATCTAGGCATAAGAAAGATTATCCACTGGCAAAAGCATTTAAGCTATGAAATGCCTTTCAATGTATATGGCCCTCAGCTAGTCCAAAAACTGTCACCCTCAACACACTCAGTCCTTTAAGCTATGTTGGTAGGCTTACCACCATCAAATATCCTCTTATCTTTCCCTATATCCACAACACGAGACCTCACTAATGCTATAAACACAAAACTCATTCTTTCCAACACTTCTAAGTGTTTAAAAAAAAACCCAACACCACACAGTTGGCCTACTCAGAGCAAGCACAAAGGGCCATGAGACCGTCAACCCTGCTGTTCCCTCCAGGTGCAAGCAGTGAGCAGTGTGGACATGAGCCAGTCCACATCTATAAGCCTGGTAGTCAGCTGTCTGGAAAAACTGAAAAACACAGCATAGCTATTGCTTCCTCAAAAGACACCAGAGACCTATCTGGAATTAAACAAAGTAAGTCACCCTTGTATTGCATGGGGCTCTCCCAGCCTCCAGGCTCACTCTCAGAAGGAGTCGTTTCAACTCCAAACAGAATACCACAACAGACAGTGACTTAATCTTTCATTTAAGACTGCCTTCCATACTGCAGCACAACAATCAACTCGATTTTAAACGCAAGTTTTAAATCTGTGGAAAAAACTGTTCAGACTATCATTTCAGTGTAAATCAGGCTTAGCGTGCTCACAGAACATTTGGAACCAATTTGAGTGGATTTACAATCACATCGCAGTTAAACCACTGTAACTTCCTTGTGTAGACAAGCCTGTATGAGAGGCAAGGGAATATTTGTTTATAGTTTGGATGACTATATGAGGAGAAAGAGGATGTCAGAAATAGCCTTGGCTTCACTGTTTCGGGATTTCAGATCTGAAGGTTGAAAGGTGGGAGAATTATCTTATTATTTTGCTTGCACTGCTCAAATATTAGAAGAAACTTTAAACCACTTTACACTGGGATCTGTCTCAGTCACTCAATTTTAACAACAGAGAATGTACCACATCCAACCACTTCTGGAGAAACAGATCCAGAATTTACAAGTCAGACTTTCTACTTTTAGTAAACATTGCATTTTTCAGGTAAATTATAAGTAATGCTTTTTAAAGAAAAAATAAATTCTTTTAATCTTCTTTAATCCCTAGAGACACTATCCAATCCATTTTCACTGCTATAATGTTAGCTCTTCAGATAATTTTAAGATGGCAAGTGGTTATTTGCTTAAGTCATCTTGCCATTCAGAAGCTGCCATTCAAAGCTGGGTTCTTTTTCCCCCCATCAGTGGGGAAAATAACACATAGAGTGAAATCCCCAACTTTAGAAGCCCTGTATGTATGACACTCATAATTCCTGGGCTGCAGGCTGGCAGTCCTTTGTAAGGAGCTGACATGCAAACATTTGGTCCTTGGTGCCTTCAATCAATCCTCCACCTTGTTAGTCTTATTAGTATCAGGTTCTACCATGAACACATGTTCCCCTTTTGCTCTGACACTACAATGTCCTAACTGAAGACTACTGAATATTTTCTTTTTGAGAGGAAGAGAATTTGACAAGTCAGGAAATATTTCCTAAAGTAAAAGGTACGGGAGCTTAGGTTTAATCACCTGAATTACCTCACAGTCAACACACCCTCTCTGGGGTCAAATGCTTCTGAAACAGAGCACAAGTTACTTCAGCTTTCAGCTGAAATCACCACCCTGCTCCCAGAACTACAGTGCAACCATTTTACATGTTTCCAGGCTTCAGGCTCAGATACCAAGAAACAGACCTCACACAAGAAAACACTCAATTCGACTCTATAGAAGCTTTTCCCTTCTGACCACTGTTAGAGGTATAGAAATTTAAGGAAGCAAGGAGTAGCCAGGGCTTCTGTTGGGTAATTTACATGTAACAGGGCACTCCTCTGAACAAACCACTTTATACGACTACTTTTGAGCATTGGGAACTCTGAGTTTCCCATTATTAAAAAAATGAAGAACACAACACCTACACAGCAAATAAAGGGCATTCATTTGATATGGCAAGCTCACAGGATGACATATGTTCACATACCATTGAACTGTAAAACCAACTCCCTCATTCTCATGGATAAATCTGCAGGTTAAATTGTATTCAAAACAAGATACTGCACTCAAAACTGCTGTGCTAGTTTTCCCAAAGCATTAATGGAAGAGAAAAGAGAATATTGGTAGTGTCAGGGTTTAATTGCACTCAGTGTCAAAGTCTCTCACATGAGATGTAATGTGCAACCCATGGAAAAGTTGCTTTGCTTTGTATGGAAATGTAAAAATGGTTGAAGATGATTTATTTCTAATACAGCACAATGCTTCTTAACACGGCACTAGATTTAGAGTTATAACCAACAATTCCAACATCTTACAAAGATGAACCATATACATCGAAGTAAATCCAGTGCTGCAAAATAACTTATACTTCAGCTAATTAGAAAATCCTACACACAAGTATGTCACAAAAGCATAATGCAAGCTGAAATTGTTCCTACTTGCTATAGCCATTACAGACATGTTTCTCTTAGCTTGCTCTGCATGCATTGCCATCAGCTCACAGAATTACAGAAATTAGCATGAAATTATTAAATTTCAGTGTTCCAAAAAGCCACTGAAGACAGTTGAGTCACAGCAAAATGAGTAGCTCATTTTTTCACAATTATATTTTTAGTAATTCTTCCCACACTTATACCAGATTAAGACAAAACACAACCTTTGTCAAACTGGTAACACTTAAGAAATAATAACATACTTGAGACTATGCTATAGTAATGACCAAGTTACTTACATTTATGGAAATCATAATATACCCCCTGACTATACACAGCTTAGCTCTTAGTAATCGAAGGCAAAACCAAACCTTACTCACGAAGACCTTTGTCTACAGCAGTAACTAAGTAGATTCCCTTCCTGGCTATTGAGAATTCTTTTAATATTAAGCTTCTAAAGCATCACTACCTTCCAGTCAATAACAAAATACAAAAGACAAGCAAACAGAAGTGTCTTCATCTCTCATATGGTGTGGGTTTCCTGCATCCTGGCACCTGCATTGCATAGAAATTCATCCGAGACTAAGGAACCAGCAAAGAGAAGGCACTTTATCTCTACTAGGAAAATCAATAGCACAACATGGACTTCAGATGGGTACCCTGTGAGAATTTGTCAGAAAAGGTCAAAAAGACATTTAAAAAGTACAAGGAGAAAAAAAAAGTTAATGTACTTCGAAAGGAAAAGTTGTGATTAGCAACTTATGGTTAGCCATGGTTGCTGAAGAGTGAACAGAACCTTTTGGCACTTCTTTTTTCCCTTTGTTTTGTTTTTTAAATAAAACTGACTTGTAAGCCTTCTGCAGAGAGTTCTATAGTTTAATAATTTATCCCATGGATGACGCTTTATTAACTGCATGCTTCAGACATTATCACCAGAAAACTAGATAGAAGCCCAGATGTCTGGTTTAAGACCATTTTTATTTCCTACATTTTCAAAACATTGCATGGGGCTTTAGCTGCACGACTCAGATGAACTTAATGAGAGTCATGCAGCTATGTCTGCATGTGCTGCTTTGAAAATAGAGAAGTACTGGTTTGGGTTCTGCTTTTCTGAAGCTCTCCCTGGAGCCATTTAAAGGTGTTTTTTTCCTCTCAATCTTTTCTCTAAAGGTCTTCTACACTTCACCTCACCATGTCTCACAGATACAGAGCTGAAAACTTTGGACACCTGAATTTTAAAGACTCCAGTACTCTGACCTTGAGTGGCATCATGAAAACAAAGAGTAAACAGCCATTAACAAACAGGCAATTAAATTCAGCCAGTGGTGTGTATGTGCTCAGTTTAACCACAATGAGTTACTTCAAATTAGAACAAAGCTGTGGGCACTGAGCAGAGCTACAACTTGGTATTGACATATGTCATTTATTATGATTGATTCCTACTTACTGTAACCCATTTTAATACCCACACATGATCAAACTTAATACAGGTTATTCAGGTTCAAATCAAAATTTCAGTACATATATTGTGTTACACACTACACAACTCGATTGGAAAGCCATGCCATAAATCATTGATTAAGGAAAAAGAGAACCATATACGATATGCATCATTTACAACCTACCTAATAAAATAATTTTGCTACATTTCTGTTGATAAGCTACAAGAATATTTTTATGGTACTCTCGTATTTTCAAATACTTGAAAACAGATATTTCTTTATTTTCTTTTCTTTAAGCATTAGTGTTACTTTCCCTTTCTGAGATTATGAATTGCCTGTTTAAACAAGGGCCTCTTGCAGGCAACTGACAATTTGCAAATCTGTGTTCAAGTCCAAACAGATCAACTCCAAGAAAGAATCAGGACTTGACTCTTAACCTCTCAGTTCTGCAGTGACATTGCAGCAGAAGACTGAAGGGGAATACAACTACTCACTTGGACATTTTCAGTGCTCACATTTTATAGAAATAAGTGATACAAGACACCATGTAAGTACTTAACAACTTTATAACAAGTTTTGAGTGAAAGAGCAAGCAATACAAGAACAATCACTTCAGGGAAGCCTATCTAGGCTCGAAAATACCTAAATAAGGTGAAGAAAGATAGATTACCTGTGGTAGGCCAGCAAGAATAACTAGAGAACAAACAACTGCAGCACATGGGTGCCTTTCCTTCATATTGCAAAGACTGACACTTGCACACCAATGCTCATCATGCATATGCTACAGTTCTGAATTGTGTTCATTATCAGTGTGATTATTACAAAGCCATGATCCTCTAGAAAACACCTTCCAGAAGTTTAGAGATCCTCCTGATCCTGACCAGCAGTAACACAACGGAGACTATCACAATGAGCTTACTTTCCTGCAGGGTTTAGCCAGGATGGCATTTCCTTCAAGCTTCTTGCATTTTGTAAGACCTCCAGCTCTAGAGAGACTCACGCTTACTAAAAATGCACACAGAGTGCATCCTGTGTCGTCCCTAGTGACAACCTGCCATCTTTCAGGCATTACCTAATTGTCAGTTTTGAACATTATTGATGAAATCCTTTAGTGCACTGAAACACTTTATGGAGTAAGATCTTATATTCAGGTACATTAGGCTTTTATATTCTTGGCTAAAGAGATGGGGTGTAGGTAGATGTCCAAAAACAGGGAACAAAGACAGGCACACAGTTGTGAGAGATGTGCCACCAGTGCACAGCAATTTGAAAGTACAAAACTGCCCCAATCCTCCCTCAAACAGTAAATATGGTATTTCCCTCCTAATTTAAGTGACTGCAAAAAACAAATGGTACTGATGGTCAGCTTTCTTGTGCATACCAACAAGATGGCTTTTCAACAGAACTCTGCCTTCCAACATTATAATCATCTCAAACACTATGTGTATTTCCTAGGAAAAAACCAAAATGCAGTATCTTCAAGCTGTTGACTTTTTTCACAGCAGTTTAAGGTAAACTTCATATTACTATGTAAAGCAGGTATCAATAGAATGGAGAAGTGACCACAAATGACTTGTTGCTGCAAAAGGAGTTGTCATTCTAGGAAAGAAAGAAACTGAGATGGCTTAGTTTTTTAACTGTTTCTTTTCAGCAACACCAAGTAGGAACATTTTACACTCATACCCCAGAGGCAAGTGATTTGGCTGCATCAGATGAATTTTCTTAAGCCTACAGATATTATTTAGAAGATGTTACTCATATCACAGAGTTGAGTAAATAATTCTTGTTTCAGACCTTGTGAAACTACTGCTTCAAATTTAAGTACAAAGAATATTAATTGCAATACCCTTGTTCTACTCTATTCCTTTCATACTTTCATTAGCAACTGATTTCTTTTAAAGATGAGAGGTATTGGGAATTACAAAGTCTGACACACTGCAACTACAGTTTCCTGCTGTACATACAATGGGGATTTCAAAATACTTTGGGAAACAGGTTTAAGCAAGAGTAATGCAAACACAGAAATAGCTCCTCTTTGAGAAATACACCAAGGATACAAAGAGACATGTGCATCCAAGGGAGTCAGTTCAAAATGCTTTTCGGGAAATAGCTGAAATTCACTTATCATTAATAGACTATACTAAGCTATTCTCAAACGAAATCATGCTGAACTTCCAGCCTTTTGAAATACTAAAAAGCCCTGTAAGTCTGTTTTCATTTTGGTATTACTACTACTTGTATTATTGTTGGGGTTTTTTGGCCCTACTCCTCTTCCCCAACATAGTGGAACAGCTGTCACTGACAACTTCTATAAAGGTACCTTTTTGCTTTACAGCAGACATGAAACATTTTTATGACTGGTAAAACAAGACACCTTCAGGTGGTGTACATGCAAACATGCACAGCCAATTCAGAAGGAAGCCTTTCATGGGCTGGAAGGAAAAAGAAAAACAGTGTTACAGAACAACATGTGCATGTCTAAGAAAACACCTTAAATCTCTAATTCTTCCTTGATTTAGCTGCAGTTAGTCTCAGATGCTGCAGCAGTGAGCACCTGAACAACACCAGTATCAACCTGAATTACTTACGGGGGATGGAACTTCCTAGAACAGTTTGGCAAAAACACATAATTAATAGTTTTGGGGACACTGCAACAGGACCCAGGTACCCAGCAGAGGAAGTGTCCAACTCAAAACTTACACCAGCTCCAGATGCGTTGCCAAGACTTGGTAATACTTTTTACAGTGTTATCACACAAGATCTATCTCCGTACCAAACTCCACGAGACAAGGCCAGGAGAACTTTGTATTTGCAGTCGAAGCTACTGAAATGCAATACAGTAGCCATTTTCTAGGATATCATTCTTTATATACTGTTAAGCAGGAAGTCTTCTGCCAAATCTGCTTTCCGAAATGAGACACGTATTCACTACAGGAGCTGATGGGACTGATGCCAATGGGAGAGGGCAAAATAGCTGAAGCCTGGCAGGTGAAGGTCTGTTTGTCCCAATTTAATAGAATTGAATAGCAATTGCTTCTGTTCAAACACAGGAGAGCAGACATTTCCTGCCCACCAGAGCAGCTTCCAGCTATACTTCCAAATGGAGAAATATGATAATTAAAGTTTTATCTATCTTCATTATTTTTAATGTGACAGCAGATGTGGGAGTGCTGCTAGACTTGATATTATAGAGGTGTATGCAGCAGCAATTTTCCTTAAAAGTGAGAAATTTAACCAAGAGCCTGAGCACATCCCCAAGCAGAATTTGTTGTACCCAGCAATTGTATCATTTACTGCTGCTTTGGGGCTGCAATGCAAATCTGTAGATTTGCATCTTCATAAGAAAGGAGTAACAGATTTAGTAATGAATCTCAAGTGAATACCAGTGTGGGTAAAGAGAGCATCTAAAACTTCTCATGAGCATGATTACCCACCAACACCGCAGTAAAATAAGTGGGAAGACAGATTCAGTCACCACAGCCAAAACATCCACCCATGAAAAAACACCAACACTCCGATTACAGTGTCCTCGGCTACATGAAGAGTGACAAGCAACAACCAGAGGAACTGTGTAGAGTTTTTCAAGAACACAGCTCTCAGGAGATCATCATTTACTGATTTCACCGCATGCTCTACAGGAAAACAGACTAAAAGCTAAAAAAAAAAAAAAAAAGAACAACAAGCTTTTGGGCAGTCTTTTATGCCTGTGTGTAGTTCAGGGAGTGTGGCTACCCTGACAGCAAGGAGAACTAAGCCTCATTCATTAGAAACCATATAGATACCAGCAGTGTATTTAGGTACCAAAATAAACATGCTAAAAGCTGCATTACTCTGTGTGTTACCTTTTTTTTCTAATGTCAACAAGGTAATGACTTCATTGCTGAAGAGACAACAGACCTCAAGAAGGGAGATAAGTGAAAAGGGCAGAGCTTTGTGCCTATCCAAATGTCACCTCTTTTCCTCCCACAACCAAACTGGGTTTGACAAACCCTACAGAAACCCTTCACAGACCACCAGCACACACTCCCCTTTCTTCACCAAGTTCAAGAATGGAGGGCTTGCCAGGCTTACTTGTAACTTTTTACATTCCCAAAAGGCAAATACACACAGATTTCCAATCCTAATCCATATGTTAAAGTGTTGCAGTTTTTCTCTCATGCCTTCCCTACAATGCTTTCTCAGTAGTATCAGTCGACTTGAAGAGAATGGCAACTCTCATGGCTTACATTCCTTGAAGTACTATCCTGGTTTTAGGTAACATTCCTCCTTCTCCCTCTAGATTTACTGCTCCCACCTTCTTATTTCAACTCAGCATTAGTTAGGAACTGCTTAAAAAATATTAGTAACTGCTTCCAGAGAAGTAAAGTCTGCCAGAACTTTCACTGGTATCATTTTATCACTCCTCCACCGCAGAAATACCTTGTATTTCAGCACAAGCCTGCTCCTCCTTGTTGCCCAGATGGCCTAACACACATTCTTTAAGACTTCCACACACATACACCCCACAAATCACACACCACAAAAGCCAGTAATTGTGCATACATTTTGCTAAAATTATGGTCTCTAACGCATTCTCAGTTTTTGAGGGATCACAGCTTTGTTATATATATGAACAACATGTGACTGACATAGGGAAATGTGGTTTTTGTTCTAATGTGCCTTGGGGATCAACTACCCAGGTCTCTGTTTAGGATGTCTTTGAGTAACAGAAACTGAGACAGTACAAAAGGGAAAACCCAGTTGATTATAAGTCCCCAAGTATTTATGCTATGAGATTACAAGGGATACCATGAAGACCCATTCATGCCCTTTATCTGCCTACCTCCCAAAACTTTTTGTCTTCTCTGCAGACACACACAAGCAAAAGCTCCCACCTTAGCTTACTAAAATAACACACATACTTAAGCCTGACAGAAGTCTGTAACTCTATGAGAAGAGCTGGTCTTTGCTCTTGTCCAAGGACTCCCGTGTACATCAGGAAGGTGATCTGGCTGAAATCTAACCTGAAGGAGACCATCCTGCAGCTGTGCAAAGACGAAATGCCTTGGCAAGGAAGGAGAAAAGGAACACACTCCTGGGTAGAAATGACAACCAGACTGCCCTTTTAATGGTAGTGTATGTTAATGTCAGACTAGAGCACAGCCCAGGGATAGGTACAGCAGCACCCATGACACAGTTGGAGGAACTTGGACTTTCTGAGGGAAGTGGCACCTTGAAGGTGACCACTGCACAAAGCTCCCAGTGGAGAAAGCTGCTGGACCCACAGCAACAGCAGTGTGGTACCATGAAAGCAAACTGCAGCAGGCAAACAATGCCACTATGCAAGTCACAGCTTTAAACTTCCTAGATATCCTACATTTACATATTCAATAACAACACTCAACAAAAGAAAAACAGAGGAAAAGGAGAGCAACCCAACAGTCTATTCTATACTGTCCATTAATCAGGATGTATTAATGGGCATAAAAACATTTCTGAGTAGTACAGAACCACGTGTCATTTTTAAGGCTAATGAATAACAGCTGACACAAAGCACAGGCTGACTGTCACATTGCTTAGCTGCTCCAGACACCTGTCACCCCTTGGCAACAAAAGGGAGAAAAGGTCAAGACACTGCTAGTAAACCCAAAAGGGAGACTCACTTTTCCACCAAAATAGAACTTGACAGAAACCATCATCACAAATAACACCGAGAGGTTCAGGTATTACTGGCTACTGATGGCTTATGCTTCTGCTGCTATTGAGCTGTCTACATATTCTAGCCAGTTAACATTAATAAGATCGATCTGCATTGTCATTTATTAATAAAGATGACATTATTTGGGTTTGGACGAGAAAACACAGTATCAGATTTCTTTTCTAACACACAGTATTTATACAGCTTGTACAAAAATATATACGCTTACAATGAATTCCTGCAGTAGCTAGATACAGCTAAGGCTAACATATTCCATCTTCTCACTTTCAAAATGCATTCGTGCAAAAGCAATTAAGGAAAGAAATCCAGGAAGAAGAAAGAAAGCAAAATAACTGTTGCATTTAAAAGCTGGCAGACCAAGTTTTGACCTCCTTCATTCTTCTGAAAGCATGAAGCCATCGGTGGCTCTCCATGTCTTTGTCTTGGAAGAGAAATGGATTGTAACATACACACAAAAATGCACCAAGAACACTTAGTTCTTGTTTTTCCACAGAATGAGCCCCTGTGCCTTTTGGGGTATAGTTTTAGGGTTTTACCTTAAGCACGTGATTACTGATGTTTATATCCTACACTCAAGTATACCTGCAAACTTGTGTTAAAATCAAGGTAGTCTCAGCCTTTAAGTATGGGTCCTGAATCTCCTCTCCCTGATACAGACCCTGTTACAGTGAGCTGTGAATCCTGGCTCAGATATACCAAAAACCCCCATTGGTCCAGGCTGCTCTTACTTCACAGCAGTTACACTCAAATTGCAACGGCTCATGAAAAGAATCAGGTTCAAAATAGTGAGGAAGAAGAGAAGTACCAGACAACATTATGAATTGTCAGTGGCATGTCAGGGGGCAGGAGCTCCAACTGACTTAGTTTTGACATTTCAGTGAAGACAATTATACAATTCAGAAGTAATACTATCAATAGCACAACTTGCTGTTTCTGGTGCATTTTAACACATTCTAAATGTTTTGTTGAAAAGAGCAAGGAGATATAAAAAGTCATGACATGCTCTCCAGAGCATACAAATAACCAAAAGCATATAATTAGTCATAGCCATCTGCACCAACTCAACATCACAATACAGAAGGAAAATATAACCTGTTTTGGACAGGTTTCTCAAAGCTGTTACACAGGCCAATGCCTCCTAATGCCCATTTAATTAAGTGACACAGGATTCCCACATCTCGAGCCTCTCAAGGGCACTGTGTGATAACTCTTTTTTTATCCTGTTTCCAGCCACAGAGCACTAGCTCCTTACAGGGCAGATATCCCTTGGGTCAAATACAGTCAAACCACTGAAGTGGTTTTACAGCAGAAGAGGCTGTAAAAGCACATTTCAAAGCAACACCTATGCTGCTCCAGATTTACACTGCAGACTGATCAAGGAGGATACAGTATATTTCTTATCTCTGACCTTGTTATAAAAAATATTTGGGTCCAGACCTTGAAACTAAGGCAAACAAACACTCCAAACCTGTATTCTCTGTTTTTTCCTTGACAAGATAAAATTTATTTTAAATCCTGTACATGCATTTAAACTAGGTTACAGATGCCTTTTATGCATCCCCAGATAAGACAATCCCTAGTGGTTAATTAGTGAAACTGGAGAGAGGTATTTTTATCATTAGTGCTCATCCAAGTGAAACAGCAAAATTGTGTTCTAGCAGCATTTAAAAGTGGAATCTGTATTCAGTTAAATTTCTTCTCTGCCCCAGCTTCTTTGGGTCGAGAGCATAAAAACCTCAAGAAACCTCAAAATAATCAGGACCAGCTCGGTTCATGATACAGATACTGCAAAGAAATTTTATATTCCAAAAATTTGGTGACCTTACATTCCTGAGCTAGTGTTCAGAAGGTTTTTGGAGTTGTCTGTGAAGCAGCATCAAGACATGAAGGGTTATGAATTCATCAATTGCATGCATCTGTGCTACAAGGACTCACAAGAAAATTTGACCCTTGGAAACATATACTCCAGTGGTGCCTCCAAATATGCCAGAGAAACACCTTCATCAACAACTAGAAGGAAGAAGTTGTCAATGAGACTGCTGCTGGGCAGGAGCTCAGGTAAGGCTAGCTGTTTTGCTCACCTTGCCAAGAACAAAGAGACAAGGTACAAGTAAAACGCTTCAAGATGCTAAAACTCAACACAAACTAGAATGTTTGTGTTCTGATCCAGTTAGTCGTGCTCAAGGAACTCCAAGCCACACAGCCTGACCGTACTGCTGGCGAGCAGCTGGCAGCCAGGCACCTTCAGTTCAGCAAGCGAAACACGGCCCATGCAGACCAGCACACCTCGTGTGCTCACAACAAACAACAGCACAGCACACGGCTTGGGACAAATAAACTCCTGTTATTTCTAAAGGACTGGCAGGGAAGTAGGAAATGCAGTTACTATTCAGTGACTTCAGTGGGACTGCTCACAGGGAAGCCACCACACATTGCCAAACATGGGCTTCAAGCTCGATTCTACATTGTGAAATGGCACAGAAGCGTGACTTGTAAATCCATACTATACCTTGTCTGCAACACTTCAAATTCTCTGCCACTACCTAAAAATGCTTTACAAAGAACTACGCAAAAAACTTCAGGAAAAGCTGTGCAAAAAAAACCCCTGCAACAAACCCACTTCACACCTAGCCTAAGCAGTGTTTTTAAATACCAAGGTAACATCTGAGTTTAACTGCAGCAGATGAAGCTAACCAAGTTGAAGTAACTCTCTCTCCCAGATCAGTAACCTGATTTATCTCTTATAATATTTGAAATGTTGAAAAATTACAGGTTACGTTGGTTGTAGGGTGTAATCAAGGCAGTGTTCATAAATTCAGAACAATTTTGATAGTTTCCATCACTTTTAAAAATGGTTGGTAAAAATTCAAATCCAGCCGTTCTCGGGGAAGATGGACTGCTCTCTAATGATTCACTGTGCAGTGCAGAGCACTAAAAAAAAGAAAGGCAAATTAGCATGGATTTATCTTCATGACTGATTCCTTGGAAACTCCTGGGATTAACATGGTCAATTATGAAGCCAAACCCAAGAAATCAATCACGGACTAAATCTGGTGAGAGCACAATGCTGAATTTCCTCAGAAAAGAGGGGGGTTGAAATACAGAATAAATTGTCAGTGGTAGCAATATAAACCAGGTACTGTAAAAAGAATTAGGACAGATTTTTACGAACAAAGAGCAAAGCACAATCTGGACAATTTTTGGATTAGATTGGTCAACTCTTTCTACAATATTCCAAGAACTTTGGCAGGCTATTTGTAGGATCTGTTTTCTGCAACTACTGCTACTAAAGAATGTTGCCTTGAATTGAAGACTACAATTAGCTTCTTTGGTGGGCAAGAACAGGATAGTGTTCTGTGCTGCCCCAGGTCTTCTGCATGTTAAACCTGTGTATGAGGCTGACAAACACTGCAAGAGAAAAACAGGCACGTGTCTAAGAGAGGTTTTTCCACAAATTATTGTGACAGTGCTGAGTCTCATATGCTTTGCTCCTCAGTGTCCACTACTGTGTGTTCCGGATCTCCAAGTTCTGTACTGTACCCTCTGTAAATATTCTGCACTTTTTGAACTGATTAATGTTACCCAAGCTCAGAGACTTGGGTTCCTTTCCTTATACATGTTTCAAAAACAAATGAACAATAAGAATGGACCAGGAAAAAAAAATTCCTTCACTTTCTGGATAGGATTAAGTTACTTCAACACAGGCCTCTTAGTACTGCTGCTTCAGAAAGGTGATGGTGTTTGGCATGTCCTGGGACATACCTGCTCCAATCCCATACTGGTCTCTATGAGCAGAGCATCCAGAAAGGTAATCTACATACATTTCTCTCAGGCACCTAATTTACACCTGATACCAATCCCTAAGGACACTGAATCCAACCCACCATTTGCCTACCTGAGAGCACCTGTCCACAGAGAATATCTTAGTTACTCAGGATATTCGTGCATTTGTGAGAATCCAAAGACTAGATATTCAAATGACATAAAAATGTAAGTCACAAACACATTCCTCCTTTGCTTCATCATGATAAGAGCACTGTACTAGGCTTACCACACCAACTGAGTATATGCACTGAGTATATGCACACATAAGTAATCATTATTAAATGCCTACTGGCATTTTAAGTATTTGAACAGGCAACTGAATAATTTGAATAAATAAGTATGACAAGACAGCTAGCTGCCTATATTCTTGCTATTCTTGTTATAAAATCTTGCAACCAGATGTTCTTATCCTTAATTTAACACTGGGGGGAAACAGCGCTCTTATCTCTTAAGAAAGTTGCTTTATATGACAACAGTTATTGCGCTTCAACTTACTGCAAAAATCTCCATGCTTAAGGTTTTTTATTGCCTGGCTGCAATCTCAGAGTGGCAAAGTCAATTGGAAACAGAAAGCACAGGGATGTAGGTAGAAGTCAGATTACATAAATCAGGGATAAGCACACAGAAGCATTAGAGCCATATATATTTTAGTACCGTATCAGATACACTCATTTCTGCATACCATTTGGACAAGAGGGTTAAAATTCCCATGTCTGCTTTCCATATTTTTAAAAATACCTGTTGTGTTTGACAGGAAACAATGAAAACAGGAAAAACAAAGGAAAGGTCTCACACAGCAACATTTCACATGTTCTTTCACAGCCTGTGCTATCGGCTGGTCTGAAGTGGTGACCACTAGGAGTGTGTGGAGCACTTAACAGCTGTCATTGCCAGACCTTGCTGACTCACAAAACCACCACTTATTTAAAAGCACATTTATCTATGCATTGTATTTACTTAGAGCTTTTGAAACTTGAAAACTCAGCTCTAGGAGAAAAATTATGATCTTGGCATTTTGTTCTTTAGTGCATTCATCTTGTTTATTAACACCGCTCACATATTTCAGGAGCCACAAAGAAACAGCTTTCTAATTTGGGCTTACAATTCATTTTTGGATTCGTAAGGCAGAAATTAGAGTAATGCAGCATCAGGGTATGGACACAATATTATCCCCTTCCCATTTGCCCTGCATTTCTCTGTCATGGCCCTCCACTGCCAGACCTTGATACAGTGACCACCTATTCCCACCCCGACTCATTGTGCAATATATAATACATTAATAGTATATTAAGTACATTTCAAAAAACCAACGTGTTCCAGTGAAGTACTGAGCACATTTTCCCTGCACACTGCACTGGCCTGAAAGCTATCTCGCATGCTACTGTTTCCACAGAACCATTCCCAAAGGTCTGCAACTATTACCTGGTATTTCTGATACCACCTTTGATCTTGCTGTGTTTCTACTCCTCCAAGAACGACATGAAAGTGATATTCCTGTATGCTTTGACATCTGAAATCAGCTATATTTCAAAGCTCTGATATCATTAGGACAACTTTATATCATCTCCAGTGAAATGTATCTGCTCACCAGATGTGAAGCAGATCTTTCATTTCACTAGTCAGTTTACAGCCAGCTTCATAAGTATAGTTGAATGAAATCATATTTTGTAAGAATGCCCAGGTACTTGTCCATCAAATCTTTAGCAGCCAAGACCTTGTCACTGATCTTCTGCCTCAGGATGATGCTAAATGGTTTGCTTTCCTCAGAAACAGCTTTACTGTACAGCACTACTGCAGCCACAGACATGGGAAAAACAGGAATGGACACCAGAGAGAGGGATTTATATTTGTATTTCATCCCTGCAACCATAGTGGGTAGTTTTACATGGAGATTCTCTTGACACAACTAGAATAGACCCAGCATAGCCAGTAAAGAGTGGAGAAGCAGCAGCAATTAATCTTTCAATCAGCTCTGTGGATGGAAAGGCTTGATTCTGCACCCCTCCTGGTAAGTGAGTCTTCATACCCTGCAGCACCTTGGCAACAATTATATGCCAGTACTCAGGAATCAGGCTAAGAATCACATCAAAAAGACTTGAATTTCCAGAACCTGCTTCTCATGGTGCTTTTTATGCCGCTGAGTTTTGTATTTTCAAGAATCAAGGGGAGAAATCAAGAGAATGTCAGGAGGGCAATGATAAAAAAAAATGCTGAAGGAGAGACCAGGCCAGAGAAAGGAGAGGAACACAGTTTCCATCTGTTAAGCCAAGCCAAAATCTTCTCAGACTTTACTCAGCTTCAATACTTTGAAGACTTAAGTCACCTCTTGAAAAATTTTAGGAGGGCCTTATCATGGAAGAGAAATCACTAAACCAACAAGGCCTGCCCTCTGCTGTACTACTTCTCCAGCTGTATGAAATTGTCCCAATATGGATGCACATTTCAATGATCAAAGCAGCTCAAAACTGTTCCTGGTCCCCTCTCTCCACACAGAATCAGCCATTGCTGGAAGGTAAGCAGCAGCCTTAACCCTGCAGCATCACTTAGGAGTAAAGCCCTCAATGGCAGTTACCTGAGTAGCCTTCCCACAAAATCCCCAAACCTGTATTTCAATCCAGAACCTCAAGGAAAGCTGAGTAAATTTTATGTTTCAGAGATGCAACACTTTGGATTCTCCAAGTGTAAGAGCAACTGGTATCAAGATGAACTCCTAAGTATATAAGGGGTTTTCATATACCAGCATTGGGATGCTAGGAAAGGAGATGGCAATACATTCTTCCCAAGCATTTGTCATTGTTTAATTAACTGAAGTTGAATTCTAATACATGCCTCTGCAAGTTGCATCCAGATGTTCTATGTGCTAAACTGGAACACCACCTTTTCCTTCTGGTGTTTGGAAAGCATCAGGGAACAGAAGTTAAGAGGAGCCCCAGTGCCTCACTGCTGCAAAACCTATTTAAATAAGATGTACTGTATCTATTCCTCAGGTGTTAAAACTTCACTGAAATAAAAGAGATGCAGTAACAAAGGTATAACTGACAGTCGTATTCACAAAGTGCTTTTTGATTCAACTATATAAATATTTACTCAATACAATCCTTCAGAAAATAAACTTAGAAAGTAGTTCAAGTTCAAATCCCTGTTTCATTATGATGCTAAGAGAAAATTCCCCATACACCACAGATTCAAGCAGAAAGTACATGGAGATATTAAACGTGTCCAGAGTGCTGGGAAACAGTTAGGAACACACCATATGTACAACTGTGCAACACTACAGGAGTGGTGGGCACTTAACTTTAAGGATTTATTCCCTCCTGGAGCTTCTCTTTCATGAGCATCACTTTGTACCACCGACCGATCAGCACTCCCAAGCCTCACAGCAGAAACACAAAATAACTCAGCTTTCTTTGTACAAAGCTAAGGAGGGAATTAAAGATCTCTTCTCTCTCCCCTACATCCCCCGAACACCAAAACTGGTGTCTCTTGGGTTTCCAGGCAGTTTGGCTGATTTTATACAGGTTTGGCGGGGAACTTCCTTAGGGCTTCTGGTAAAGCAAACTCCACAGGGAAACTAAAACCAAACAGCTCTTTCCATTGCTGCAGGACTACAAGATGACTTCTGCCACTTTACCTCCCTTAGGCTTAAACTTGCTCTCAACTTCTATTCGATATAAGCACAGAGGGGACACTGAGGTGCAAGGCTGTATCTTATAACATGCTTTTCAGTACTCAGGTGTTGATGAAACTCTCACCCTGCATCACTGACATGAAGAGACACAAAAGCTGATTTGCCCCAGTACAGTCTGCAGACAGAACTGAACACAAACTAAGACACTGAAGACACACTCAGATTCTCAGAGCAGACTTGCATTTTATGTATCATACAGATATATCTTGCTAATAAAATTCCTCCCTATGGTAAAATGATAAGCTACCTCATGCTGGAGGTCCCAGAGACCTTCGCTTGTCTTCAAACCCTTGCACAGCTGCTCAATGGGAAGGCATAATCTAGCCATACGACATTTGACACAGAACTTAATTTACTTGTCAGACTATAGCAAATGAAGCAAAGACAGTGCTACAATGGGCTAGAAAGTAGGACTTTCAAACTAGTTTTCAAATGGAGAAAAGAATCATAGAAGGTAATCATGAAGCTGTTAAGCATTTTCTGAACAATTCAGGCAAAGCCCCAGCAATTTCCATGCTTGGTAAGAAACCCAGTAGAAGAGTTACTTTAAAAATTATTTATATTCCTTTTGCACAATAACAAGTATCATTATTGTTTCCAACAGCATGTAAAAACCCTTCCTAAAAACATGATGAATGGGAGAACTCTTGCATTAGACTGGGTTGAAATTAGACACGTTTTCATGTGTTTCTAACTACGCAACATCATGTGATAAAAATCCCTTCCTGATACTTCTTAAATTCAAGATTGTATTCTGCAGCATGAGAACTACACTCCTATCTAAGCAGGCTGAAATGCAATGGTTGTAACAGTATTCAGCTCTCTTGAAAATCCAGTTCACTACTTGATATCTTCAGGCAATTAATTTTCAGAAGACAGTTAGTTACATCTTAATTACAAAACCAAATAACCTGACTGATTTTATAATTTCACTGGCACTGTAGGGCAAAATAATATTCTCTCTTTCCAAAAACACAAGGTAAACTAATTTCAGTTCCAGCTAAGCTCTAGTCTTTGTAACTTGGAAACAACAGCTATAATTTTGGCTAGTTTATTATTTGTCTATAGAGTTATTCCCAGTTCTATTAAACAAACTCTTTATTTTAGTTAGCCCCAAATTCACATTTTTAGAAATATAAGCTCTACTTGAAATGTTTCCACAAATACAAAGATGCTTTCAATAAGAACATTCATACAGAAGGAATGAACTTTGTCCCTGGCATCTCATATACTAGGCTTCACTGCACCGAAACCTTCATTTTTCCTTTTACAAACATTAAAAGGTTCCAGTAAATGAAATGTGAGGAGGCAAACTGAATTTTAAGTTGTTAAACATGGAAGACAACAAAAGTACTTTTGGCTCAATCCATTTTGATGAGTTTTTCTTTTTCTAAGAGAAAATGTGAGGAGTAAACACCAGAAAGACCCATCCATTTAGTGACTCTTACCTCAATAATATACAAAACCACATTCTTGTAGAAGCAATACAGAATGCATTTGGTAACTCGATTGTAAC
This sequence comes from Scytalopus superciliaris, assembly GCA_013400415.1. NCBI lineage: Eukaryota > Metazoa > Chordata > Aves > Passeriformes > Rhinocryptidae > Scytalopus > Scytalopus superciliaris. Next base: position 301,809 of record VXBX01002915.1, read on the forward strand.
TCCAAGCACCATGGACCAACAACAGCTTCTCCAAGTAGGCAAACTGAAAGACAGAAAAGAAGTATTCACATACATAACTAATTGTTAAAAAAAAAAAGTGAATAAAGTAAACCCCTGCCCTCAGGAAGAAAGAAAAATCCTCCAATCAGATATGAAAGCTATTCAAGTGCAATATTTAAACAGCTTAGCAGTGCATTCAAAAGATGACACATGAAATATTTATAGGTATCATCCTTTCTGTAAGAAAAACTTATGAACATTTGAAAGTGCTCTTCACTGGCTTGGAACAGCAGAAAGTCTTTGAATGGTATTACCATTCTGACAGCAGAGAGCTTACAAGGTTCAGAATCTCCTTTCCCTGTGTTAAATGAACAGTCTAATAATGAGAACTGCCTTGAAATGAAATCAAGTGCACAAGGGAGAAGAGAAATGACAAAAGAGATGCATAGAGTCATTTATACAGAATAGAGATTAACATTACCATTTCTAGCCTACGAAATGTATGTGATCATGTGTTATACAAAGCACTTAAGAGATTGTATAGGAGGCATATGTACATATATAGAAAGGGGCATTTGCCCAAAAGGGCAAGTAAATGGATCTTGTACAAACGCGTACGTTTTAATGCCAGTTTCAACCACAGATACAGCTCGAATTCAGCATTTTTGGAAAAGAACTTTTTACAGGACCAGTCTTGTAATCCAGCCCAGGAAACGCATAATTTTCTGCTTATGGTTTTGTCAGTGAATTTTTTTATGGCCTGCAGCATTCCTCTTTTGTCCAGCTCAGCAGCCCAAAATGGTCACTGTGTTTACTGTTTAACATCTTTGTACTTGAAGGCATCTGGAACACTAAGGTGGGACCATTATTTGTTTTGCTTCCTCTTCCACAAAGTGACTTCACAGGAAAAGCTTGTCTTCCTAAATTAAGATTCTAGATCATTTATTTTAACCAAAACTTAATTGAAACTGAAAGCTGAAGTAATGAGTTAGGACTGTCGTGAGATAGCTCTTCTCCCATGCTTTCGAGCACTGAAATCACTGAACCACAAATCCTGTAAGGACAGTCCCTCTCCCCTGCATCAGCAACTCAATTTGTTAGCATATGTCAGCAAAGGGGAGGAAACAAAAGTGAACCAACCTCCACAGTTCAGTCTCTGCCCAGCCTGAGCCAAGGCTGAAACTGGGAGACTCACACGGCAGCAGCTGACTTATTAGACACCTAGTACCTCAAGTTAATATGCAGGACAGTTATAACTTTCCTTACAGAAATCTAACAAAACACATCAGAGGTGATGGGAAACTTGCCTCTATGCCCTTACAAGTCCCCCAAAACCTCTTGCAGAGAGGTAGTTAGACACACCCTTAAAACTTCTGTCTGCTGGATCTAAGGATTGACCCACTTGGATGTAGTTTTCGTTGAAGCTCAGGGCAAGGGGAAACAGTACCATTAATTGCTGTCATGAAAATGAGTGCACTACAGAACACAGCAAGGAAGGTATTCATAGCCCAAGTAACACACTGAGCCTGCTCACACTGGTGAGGAAGTCCATTAAGACATGGCAAAGAACTAAATTTGTTTTGATGCTTAAGTTATGCAACTACACAGCTACTGGCATGGAGCAACAGGACAGACAGGGGCTCTACTACAACACTGCCTTGATTTGGACACTCCCATATTTATAGAGTTTTAAATCAGCAGGGAACAACATTACAGCCATCTGGCCAGCCTACCTGTGGAACAGTTTATCTAAGTTTTCACAGTTATCTCTGTATCGAACCTAGTATAACTTCTTTTGTACAGAGATTATCTTCTAGAAAGATAACTCCATCTTGACTAAAGGGTGAGGTGATAGCATGTTGGGGGGTTTTAACATAGTGAAATGCATCCTCAATGCAAGCCAAGTTTTCCAAAGAAGAAAATTGAAACAAGAACATTTGTTGAAAAAGGCAGCTTTCCTAGTTAAGAAAAGGGAACAGTCCCTAGACCCCAGATGTACTCTGGATTAAGATAATAAAGCCATCTACTGAGGAAAAAAGTTACTGAAGTGTACTACTGTCTCTCTGAACAGTTAGGTCATTTGATTTGGGAATTCTCTAAATGGAGACCCCCTGGTGCAATTTCATTTAAAGGAAAAAGGATGATTCAAACAGATGCTCCTTGCACCTGTGGAAGCTATTTGGAGTGGAGTCAGACCCAAGCTGGCTTTTTATTTTGGTTTGTGCTTTGATTCTCCCCGGAATCCTGAAGGAACCTATATAGAGACTTTCTATAAGTGCCTACTTCTGGCACCACTGCATTTGAAATACTATTTGAACATGAGATGCTACACTATAGTGGTCATCTTAAATTACTCAATAAGAACATACCCTGCCTTCAAAGCATGCACATACAGTAATGCTTTAGTGGGAGTTATATGTCTTTGCTGAAAGGAAACCTCCACAGAGATCAAGTTTGTCTTTGGAACACTTTTTTTTTTTAAGCACACATTACACACCATATTAGTATCCTTTACAAGAGGGATTTATGTGTTTTCTAATCAGCACAAAGCTCTCTACACAATCACAAAAAATACAGTTCCACAGTGTTTTACTAATTTTTAAAAGCTATAATTCTGTGCTGGTGTGACCAGCTTTTATTTAATATTGAACTAAAAAGATTAATTGCTATTTTCAGTAACTCACTAACTGGAATTTATACCGAGAGCAACTTCCACATTCTAACACTAAACAGAAATACAGGGGGTTTTGTTAATGCAAAAGCAACACATGAATATGAAATTCTCCAGATTCACTGCTATTGTAACACAAAAGAAATTTAGTGTGCAAGGTCTCCCGGGGACAAAATTCTCACTGCTTATGCTTAGTTATTCAAGTAATAAATGATCTGAGCAAGTCAAGTAAAGAGCATTCAACTAAGTTATACAGCAGAAGCAATATATAATCCTCAGAAATTAAAAATTAAAAAATCATTACAAGATAACACAACGATTATGGCAGTTCCTATAATGCTATGTATTTGGAATATGCTACTGTTTATGACAGACCAAGTACTTGATGGAGCTGCCTAAAATTCTCAAGATAAGTTTGGTGAAAGGTCACAGTTATTCAAAGCTGATAGAGAGCCTGCTTCATCCTACTGCAAAACAGAGCAGCAATAGAAGACTGCCACTTTGCTTCTCAGCAGGGTTAACACAATAAACAGCTATCTGTGCTAACGGCACTTATCCAACCCTTTCCAAAACCTCACCGGCTACTGAAATCATCAAAAGGTGGTAGTATTTCATGTCACTTGGTAGAACAAATCTGCCTACACCCTGCCAGAAGGGAACATCAGCTGAAGCTCACAGATCACTGAGAAGACAGTAGATTGGTCTCTGATCCATCAGCTCCACCTGGTTTTGTCCCACAGTCTCAAACACATACACAGAGCATGTCAGCTGTAAATAGTATTAAGAGGGTGTCCAGCAACTGAAGCACCTCTTTCCTTTCTTATGTTTCTTTTCAAGTCTATATTATACATCTTGCTTTCTTCAGTAACACAATAAAAAGGCAAAAAGGCTTTTTAGTCTCCCTTTTAGCTGAAGTAATTAATTTTGGATTTGATGGAATAGTTTGGAAGTATCCACCCAAATAATGCTCAAAATAACATATGTAAAGTGAAAACACTGGCCAGCTCTCCAGAACTGTGATCAATTCTTGCATGCATCATAAGGGTGAGTGGAATAAAAATAAAGGAGGAGGCACCTCTAAAAACCACCAAACAGCCAAACTTTGACACACCTTGTTATGATCCCTACTGATAGTAAGAGAAAAGAGCTTGCACCAAGACAGGGAAGTTACTTGAAAGCACAAGCATCACAGAAAGCACTTCCCCTGATTACTCAAAAACCAAGATATTGCACAGCTGTCAGGAGGAAGTTAAAACTTTGAAGAGATGCAGAGCTTTGCCCTGAAGAAAACAAAAAAATAACAAATTCCCAAAATATATCCAAAGTATGTTTTTGGCTGCCTTGGAAAGGAAACAAGCCGAGATGTTTCTGGTTTGAAGGGCAGAAGAAGCCATCAAGCTCTGCATTGCTGCGCAGTGTATTACTGACAAGACAATACGAGAGTTGCTCTGCTTTGCATCTGACCTGTGCAATGGCATAATCCGAGCAATTGGTTGCCTGCATGCCCTCGTTGCCACTGATCCCCACTCCAACATGAGCTGTCTGGATCATTCCTACATCATTGGCACCATCCCCAATGGCAAGTGTTATGGCATTGACGTGTTTCTTGACCATGTCTACTATTTCGGACTTCTGTAGAGGAGATACTCTGAAAAGGAAAGAAAAAGGTGTCAGTTTCTCATATGCTGAGCTATGTGCCTTTCCCAAAAGGACAGCTGTAATCCACATTTAGAAATAATCAAAGGGCAGTTGTTGGCAAGTTTCTTTATTCAACAACTACACTTCAGAACCTGTGCCAAACTATTTCAGAAGAAAAAAGTAGCTTTTAAAATAGTTTCACCTTTACCTACTTGCTCATATTTGATGCAAAAGAGACAATTGATATGAAAGGTCTCAAAGTATTGTTTCCCCTCCTCTGCTCCTCCTAACACTCTCACATACACAGGTGATGCTATATTGCAACACTGGAGAAATGAGTTTTGTCTTCTATGACAGTTTCCAGATTAACAGCACACTCTTCCCTGTTTGCTACCAACACACTATCACCATGCAGGAGAAAGACTACAAATACATCACAGAGATTTTTTCAATGATTTGGCAAAAGGTACTGCAGGCTTACCTTATTATTAAACCAGTTCTGTTTAATATCTTTATCAATGATCTCAATAAGGGAATTGAGGACACCCTCAGCCAGTTTGCAGGTGACACCAAGTTCGGTGGGAGTGTTGGTCTGCTGGAGGGCAGGAAGGCTCTGCAGAGGAATCTGGACAGGCTGGACAGAGAGGCCAAGGCCAATTGTATGAGACTCAGCAAGTCCAAGTGCTGGGTTCCACACTTGGGTCACAACAACCCCAGGCAACACTATAGGCTGGGGTATGTGGCTGGAAAGCTGCCCAGCAGTAAAGGACTTGGGTTATTGGTTGACAGCAGCTGAACGTGGGCCAGCAGTGTGCCCATGTGGCCAATAAGGCCAATGGCATCCTGGCCTGTATCAGCAACAGTGTGGCCAGCAGGACCACAGCAGTGGTCATCTCCCTGAACTCAGCATTGGTGAGGCCACACCTTGAGTGCTGTGCTCAGTTTTGGGCTTACCACCATAAAAAAACCAATACTGAGGTGCTGGAGCATGTCCAGAGAAGGGCAATGAAACTGGTGAAGGATCTGGAGCACNAAAGCTGCCCAGCAGTAAAGGACTTGGGTTATTGGTTGACAGCAGCTGAACGTGGGCCAGCAGTGTGCCCATGTGGCCAATAAGGCCAATGGCATCCTGGCCTGTATCAGCAACAGTGTGGCCAGCAGGACCACAGCAGTGGTCATCTCCCTGAACTCAGCATTGGTGAGGCCACACCTTGAGTGCTGTGCTCAGTTTTGGGCTTACCACCATAAAAAAACCAATACTGAGGTGCTGGAGCATGTCCAGAGAAGGGCAATGAAACTGGTGAAGGATCTGGAGCACAAGTCTCATGAGAAGCAGCTGGAGGAGCTGTGGATAGAAGGTTTGGGGCAGGGGAACACTTATTGCTCTCTGTAACCACCACCACCACGGAGACAGTAGTGAGGTGAAAGTCTTCTGCCCCACATAACAAGTGATAAGGACAAGAGGAAATGGCCTCAAGTTGTGTCAGGGGAGGTTTAGATTGGGTATTAGGAAAAATTTCTTCCATGACAGGGCTGACAAGCAAGTGGTGGAGTCACCATCCCTGGAGGTATTTGCACAGTGTGTAGATGTGGCACTCAGGGTCATGGCCTAGTGGTGGACTTGTCAGTGTTAGGATGATCTTGAAGGTCTCTTCCAACCTAAACAATTCTAGCCCCTCCTCCACTTTACACTGCCATTTGCCAGGCCATCTTTCCAATCTCAGACCATTAACACAGAGCTTTGTGTGCAGGTGCAACTCTGACTTCAGTGATGATGTTATTCAATTCTAACTCAAAGCCAAAAAGCTGACTCCATGACATTTGAATATTCTTATCAGATTTATTGCCAATTACTTGAATCTGATCCTTCTCACATTTTTTATCAGTTTCAAGTCAATAAAAATTCACGGAATTCAATAGAGTTGAACTAGTCTAAACCAGGCAAAAGCAGAAAAGTACTCAGGACTAGGTTTCTAAATTGAGTAAGACACCCAAAATGCCCTTTTGTATTGGAAAAGGGGGATAAGGTTACCAAATCATGAGGTATTGTGGAAATACCTACATGTAGATTAAATATTTCCATTCTAACCCCATCTGTACAAACAACTCTAATTCCTTTCCCCATCAGTTTTAGTTAAAGTTCCAAATTATTTTATATTTCCTTAAGTAAAGCTTTAGACAAAACTTTTCCACATCTCAAGTCAGCCACATACCACGCAAGAAAAAGAATGTAACTGATATCTAAAAGCTTTACTATTAAAATAGGGGAAGAATGGGGAGCTTGGGTAATAAGGGAGACAGATTTTTTTTTTACATGGCATTTTTTCCAGAGGCTACATCCTGTGGGAGCAACTTATACAGCCCTTTAATATATCCAGCTGGATTACTCCTGATCAAAAAAAGCAAAGCTATCTTGTTCAGCATTATGTTTTATGGCCTTGATTTTGTTCAGTAAATACCTAAATATGTATTTTATTAGTAAATCAGTCTGAAAATAACTTGATGAGCAATTCCGGGAAAAAGAAATTTGCTGGGCTCAAACTTCACATGTGAACTAAACCACCTGAGAATTCTAGCAGCTGTCTTGTTCCTAAAAGCCAACTACAGGAAAAAGTTGATTGAGCCATAAAATTTACTTAACACCCTTGGATAGATGTGTAAAGCACTCCATTACCTGGCAGTGAAAACATCACTTGGCACTATAAAGGCCCAGTTAAATTCCCAACACAAAACCCAAACACATTTACCAACCTATGCTGCACAAAACATGTTGGTTTGTAATCATAAAGCAGTTCTGCATATCATCTACATCAAATTTTACATGCATGCACACTCTCCTCCCTCTCCTCCAGTATTCACATTATAAAATACTAAAGCATGGAGCAAGGAGTCAAAGGGACTTTAAGCCATAAAAATGTGAACTTCAGAGGGACTTTGAGCTGATTCTGGAGGGCTGGGTTGATAAGGACACAGGACCCCCCCCTTAGCAGCCCCAGGGGCACCTCCAGTGCACAGGACCATATACTTTTGGCAGGACCCCCCATGCAATTATTTCTTCACAGCAGAGTACTGCACGCATCTGCTAATACCCTTTTCATACACACACATCTCTTGGAAGCTCTGTTTGTGGTCATTTACTTCTCGATTAGGCAGCAACAGAAATAGCAAAAAAGGTCCCTGTTTGCAAACATGCTCAAAGGAACAGTGCAAGGAAAAAAGACAGAACGTGAACAGCATCTGATTCTGCGGTTTAAACCAGCAGTTTGCCTTACGGACACTTCAGACATGACCAAAATGCATCAGAAATGCTCAAGCTTGTTCTAGTGCAGTTTAGCTGGGGCACATCGAGCTAGCTAATATAGCCTGTGCTCACTTCTGTGTCTGCAGTGTAGGTGTGGTTTCACACTTTAAGCCAATTTTGCCATTAATGACCCATTATTTGGCAAGTCAGTGGGATGTCTCTATATAAATGCATTTATCAACCACTACATAACATTCACAGAGTATTCTTTTACTGTCTTGACTAAATAAATTTAATTATACCCACAGTTACATAACACTCAGCTAACGTTTAACACCCCTATTTGCCTAGTAAAGCTAAATAAGCTACTGATAACACCACATATGCATTTTAAATACCACAAATATTTAAACACTTGGTTTAGGACGATGAAATCTAACACAAGACTTCAGCACAAAGTGTTACTTGATTGTAATTGTTTCTTCTAAAAATCAGCTTTTACAGCAAACATCCTCTTTGACACCTCTCATAAAGTACAGCCCACAACTCGAGCAAATACATTTTGCTGCACACAGTACACTAACTACAAAGCTGAAAACTGAGATGGCTACTGATTTCCTGAGGGGTTTTATATCCCTCCTTCCACAAGTCACTCACTCAGCCTCCAAACCTCTTCTGCTCCTTGTAATCTGTTGGGTACCAAGACACTGTATTAGATGGCATTAATCCCCTCAACCAGATGATCAGAGCTGTGGTCCAATTCACAAAGATTCCAGACAAATGCATAAGTTCAAAGCACTAGAGAAAAAACTACTTGGAAAAAAAATTCTGCAGTGACAGGCAACTCTTGGTACTTATGATTTGATGGAACATCCCCGGCTTTCACTTGCAGAACTCACTGCAGCAATATCAGGATATACACCCAAATAAGAATTAAGATAGGAATAAAACATAAGCTGCATCAAATTCATGTGTTCATTCACTGGTCAGACAGAAGTGCTTCCTATAAAGCTTGTTTGAGCTCAACTCAAGTTATTTTTATTGCCTCTGCTCAAAAATGTGTTTGCCAAAGGATACAGTCAACTTCATATAGACTGATTCTCTCTTTCATCCATACTCTGGCAGGGGCAGGGGAAAATGAAGTTTCAAGTACCACAACCGTAGTTGCCACATCAAGTCTTAAGGTTCTTGCTCCAACTTCTTCCCTGACAATCTGAATTTAATCCACTCAGGCTGCAGAGAGCCTGAGGTCAAAATTTTTAAATACTTTATAAAGTATTTATCATTCAACATCTAGCTGTGCAGTATTAAATGTTCATGGATGATGGAAGGGATACATGAAGTTAACTGTCAGCCATACAGCAGACCTGCTCCTTGTTAACCTCTGAGACTTCCTTCCAGTAGCCTTGCTCTTGAGAGAGGAAAAGTTCACACAGAAAAATAGACAGTTCTCTTCAGTCTCACACCTGCTTCGTCTCTACCAGCACCTTTAACAGATTAACAGAGAAAGCCACTTCCATCCTGAAGGAGATGACTAATGCCTTCATATCACATTGCTTCCTTTATAATGGCATAGGTGGAAGCACAAGAACTATACCTCGTGAAGACACCAGGAGAGAGACGCAGCCTAGAGCCAGGGATTCTTGGAAATATATGGACCTAATTATCCTTAAGCCAATTAGATTCCTAAGGAAACAGTGGAAGGAGGCAAGGGGGTTATGTCGTTTTCAAGTTACCAAGTACTATATTGTCATTATCAGTAAATATCTTAACATCCCTCTTGAACTTAAGAGGAAGCTCATAAAAAATGGCACAGGGCACAGCACAGAGCAGTAACACAGATGGTTTCCACAGAGGGTGTTTCAAGTGGCTTCCCACTGACTTCTGCAGAGCAGCTCTGAATGGCTTTAAACATTTACTCTGCATTTACCTCTGTAGCCTGAGTACACATATTTATGAGAAAACCTATTACCTGATGTTTTGCCTTTCAGAACATTTCTACTTAATATGGTTTAGTGTTACATAGTTCTGCAAGGAACAGGAATCCATGATCCTTATGGGTCACTTCAAACTTGAGATATTCTATGATTCTACTCAGCATTTTGCTGGGAGGTTTGCTCAGGCTTATTCTAATTTTTTAAGAGAATTTAAGCAAGATGAAAACCTTCCAGTTCAGTTTTCTTCATCAGGAATATTCTCTAAGACAACCAGAGCAATTAACAAATTCTGACTATCATAATACAGTGAAAGGTTTCACAAAAAAAATAAAGCGGGGAGGGGGGCAGGGTGCAAAAAAAAAAAAAAAGAAAAGTAATGATATCTCAATAATAGGAATCAAACATTTTACTTAGAACCTCATTTTGGTATCAAAATTTTTTAAAACTTCAAAAGTGTGTAGAAGGAAAACATGAAAACATCTATTTCAATTCAGCAAAGCAATGCAATACAGCTTGAACTTAAATTTTTTATGTACTTCAACTGATTTAAAACAGTCAATTCCTTTACTGCATGTGTTCTGCAACCTGGTAAGGCAGCTATCCCTCTTATTCCCAGACTCCACCTGACACCACAAATGAGAGGGGAAGGACAATCAACACAAGCAGTCCTGTGTCACATTGGTCAGCTACACTCCACCAGATACCATCAGCAAGAAGTGATAAACAGTTTGTTAATTCTGTTCCTACACATCCTGTCTTTATTGCCATTACAGATTCATTACAGCAAATGAAAATAATACTTTTCACGCAAGGCCCTTAAACTACAGCTGCTTAAACTGCACACACTTCAAAGTATACAGACATAAACCACAGGCTGGAAATAAAAATGGAGTATTTTGGAAAATAATTACTTTTATTTACTGCATTCAAGTTTGAAGGACCGAATGAAGACAGGGTTCTGATAGAGAGCTAGCAACTGAGACTATCAACTGTTTATAAAAAGAGACATGATTAATAAAGAACAAAATAAGTAAACTCTATTAGAATCTTTTCATCCATAAGATATGGGCAGAAAGCAGGTGACTTCTAAGAGATCTGTTTATATTCAGACCATCTTACAAGAACCATGAAGAGAGACAGCCCCACAAACTCTTTCACACCTGAGCAAGGCACAGTTTGATATCTAGTCTCAGCCATCTCCTCTGTGGTCTGTATCTACTGCTTTAGGGGGGGATTTTTAATTTGTGAATCCCCTCCACACACACAACCCCGCCCCCCAACATCCCACACCCTCATTCAATATAAAATTAAAAATTACGACATTCTTACCCATGTTTTTACATTTTTAATGTTCATTTGTGCAAAGAGGAAGACAAAATGTTACCTTCTGCTTCCATGCTGTAACAGGTATAATCAAAGGTCTTAATGTTTTTAACACAAAACATGAATTTGATATTCTACTTCCTTGAAATCCTTGTTAATGCAACAAAAGGCCCTCAAGAGTCCACCCTTTATTGCAGTGAACATTACTTTACCCTGTTCCATCATAAAATACACCAGTACTTCAAAAAGCTCAGTGACCTCATCTTCAGAAAGGCAGATGAGAGCACAGAAAGCTGACAGCTACTAATACTGTCACAATGGGATAAATTAACACACCACGGACAGTAATGCTCAGAAAGCAAGGAACATTACAATGACATCATATTTAGCAATTCTTAATGACAATGATTGCTCCTGCACTAGTGTGCAGATTTCATCCATGTGTTATCCAACCAAGGGTAACCCACACAGAAGAAAAGTGCGGAAAAGCACATGTCCATCAGATTGACTCAAAATGTCCATTACATTGAATGCTTTATATTTACTAATTTCTCTGAAACTCCTTCCCCTGCTGACAGCTTTAATAGGGACACCACTCATGCAGTAGATACAACTTTAAATACAGCACTGACTTAAATGATGGATAATTTAATGCTCACAAAAAGGCACCAAAGGTATTCATCCAACTACATTTAAGTGTCTTCAATGGAGACATCTCTATCTGCACTAATCATGCCATGCTCCTTTTACGTCAATGGAGAGAAACAGGCAGTTCTAGAGTGCAATTTATCTGTCTTTAGACATGTCCTTTCAGGTTGCAGTTGATCTCTTAATAGTGCCTTCTTTCTGTCAACTAACATAAAGAGGGCTGAAGGTAAGCAGTTCACATGAAAAAGCCTACTACTGACATACCAAATTAAGCAGGATGAAACTCTTGTTTTACGTTACTGCAGTGCTACATAACTTCAAATTAATCTAGTGCACAAGCTTTTCCTCTCCTCCTTTCTGGTAGGGTACAATGCCTGCTTCCTCCTAACACAGGCACCTGATGTTGACCTTACTGATACACCTTCCCTTCTTTTAAAATCCTCACTTCTTGACTGTGCTTCCAGCTCTTGCTGATTATTTTGTATAACCCCTTCTCTTCTGAACAGGCAACCTAAAGTCTTACCAAACCTCTACTGGCTTCTCTAAGAACAACTGCAGCATCATCCTTAGTCATTTTAGCTGCAGCCTCACTTCTCCATATTTCATTTTTCACCTGAGTAGACAGTCTTTCAAACTGTTTTACTCATCCAACTTTATCAGGCTGGTTTCAAGCCTATTTTTCTATTTTCAGCAGATAGTTTTACATTCTATTCCACCTATCAGGAGTCTAATTTGATCTTATTATAAGTACAAAAAGAATATCTTCCTTCAGTTTTTCAGTCTCACTGACTTGCCAGAGATACACTTGACTTTCTGAGCAAAACACACTAGACCTAAATTTCAGGTTATCCAGAACAGGGTGTTTTTGACGACTAGCAGGGCTCTAAGTCAAAACACATGCACACTCCTACATACACGCTCACAGGACTTGTGACAGTTTTTCAATGTAATGGTTACCAAAACAGTTCCTTCTGGATTACTTTAGATATGCCTTCTTAATATAAAGCTCTCTTTGTAGCCATAAAACCCTGAATTATGCAGTCTTCTGAACAGGAAGAAAACAAATTTACTTAGTATCCTCACATCACAAAAAGAAGAATAATTTTTTTCTAATTATCTAAGTTCTCTTTTTTTATATATATGTATCACTAGAGAATTTCTCTCTTCCATTTTATATTTCAATAGCCCGTTCAACATTCACAGTTGCCACGGAAATGCTCTCCAGAGGACAAGGGTTAGGAAATAATCTCTTTATAAGCTGAATTCAACATATTAAGCAGCAATATAACACATAACATTCCAGTGAACATGGAGTTAAATTTCAAGCCAGCATCATCTTCCTCTTTGATATCCATCCCTGCATATTTCTGTCATGATTGCCCTTCCCTCAGCCAGCTTTCTGGGGCAAAGATTAAACAGGGAAAATCTAGTTTGGAAAACAAATTATTCACAAAGTGATGAGTTGGCATAAACACAGTATTGAATGAGAGACTATTTTGCATTTTTAACTACAATGGTCACTAGTGGCAACAGCTATAATACATTTTTAAAGTGAAACTAATGTATCAAATTAATTTTGAGCTTCCCTCACTCCAAGCTGATTAAGACACATTCATTTCCATGCTAATCAGCCCAAGCAGTTCTCATGCAACACAGAAATCGGCCTTTTTCTAATCACAGAGCAAAAAAAATTTCAGTCTGCAAAACATGTAGATTAGTGCCTTTATAACCTCGAGGGCATGCAGAGAGAACAAACACCCACGCGTTTTACAGAGCAGAGCTGTTTACAGAACTGCACAACACATGGTGAAATTAAGCGACAATTAACACTATGTCAATTAATAAGCACATTAGCACATTTATTGAGGCCCTGCCCTGTGGTGAAACCAAAAGACCCCTTGGAAAAGCCACGGTGAGCACCCGGCTCTAGAAACAGAACAGCAACACTGTGGTAGCATCAACCACACCACACAGACAGCAATCATGGAATCACAGAATCATTAGAGTTGGAAAAGACATCCAAGATTGTCAGGTCCAACCATTAAACTAACACTTCCGAGTCCACCACTAAATCATGTATCTAAGCACCACATCCACCCATGTGTTAAATACCTCTAGGGATGGTGACTCAACCACTTCTCTGGGCCACCTGTTCCAATGCCTGACCACCCTTTCAGTGAAAAATTTTCCTCTAATATCCAATCTAAACCTCACCTGGCAGAACTTGAGGCCACTTTCTCTCATCCTGTCACTTGCTACCTGGGAGAAGGACCTGCAATTCCCTACAACCTCCTTTCAGGAGCCTGACAGGTGCTGTTCTTCCACTCTAACTACAGCTCAGAAATACAAAAAGCAGCACTGGACAGCACTACTGTGGTATACTACTCCTGCTTTCAGGATTATATACCTAAGAAACAAGCCCCTGACTACAAGCACCAAGATTTTTTTTTCTTTTCTTCATTCTGAGTTCTAGTAACTCTGAATGATTTATTTTTCACCCTCTCTATGAAATGTCTCCAGGAATTTAATATAAGAATACGTATAAACAATCAACTTGCAACTACATGTTATTGTTAAAAAGCCTAGGATTTCCGAATTACATGCTCCTGGAACAGATAAACACACAATCTGGAGCAGGATATCTTAGCCAGTAATTATGGTCACAGGGCTGCAATCACGTGGAGGACTCAATACCCAAAGTTAAAGTACCACATCAGTAAAAAAGCTGTATTATCCATTTCAGAGTTACCGGTATCCTGAAAAACAGAGAATCATCACGTATCAGGTGAAGATGGGTGAGGTCCCAAAATTTTCACTACCACACCACCAAAACACAAGTTATTTCGCACTCTTCCCTCAAGTTCAGTCTCTATTTAACAAGAACCAAATGCCTGCAAAGTCCCTAAATCATTAGACATTTAGAAACAAAGTCCTGAACTTCTGTTTTCCATAATCTCTCCACAGCTAGGGAAGTTCAGCACCAGGGTATTACCACTAAGATGAAGGGAAAAAAAAGAAAATTCAGATCACTTTTACATAGAAAAGACATTGACAACTGAAAGTCTGTCCAAGATCAGCTCAGTCTTGATCAACTATTAAATCTGCACTCTGACCAAAGCCAGGTGAGGTATAAACTTCGAACAGACCATTCACAGTATTCTCAGTACTCCCCAACACAAGCTACAAAAAAAGGATCTTGACGAACCTCTAACCTCAGATTCAATACAAGCAACACAGCTCTAGAATATTACTTCTTTTTCCTCCTTCTCCTCCTCACTCTTTTCTTAGCCAAGTCAGCTATACACTAAGTTCATGATTAAACCAAAGCATTAAAGTACAGCATCTAGGGTAAGGGAGTGCTTTCATACTCTTCAGCTACCACATACACTGTCAGTTAACACGACCAAACGTATATCAAGAAGATACAGTAATAGCATCTCTGCACACAGCCAGCCATGAACATGGCCATATTCTAAGGTAGCTGTAGCCCTCAAAAACATGGTTCAACACACCTATGTCTTGTTTAAGACACCAAAATTTCCTGTGATTGATGAAAACAACTGATTAACAGCAGCTGCTTCTGTAACACCAAACAGAAAAACAGCAGAGTGAACACAACACATTGGTCCCCTGTAGCCCTGATTGTCAAGTGTGAGGACTCTTGCAGAGAAGAGCACATGAAAGCAAAGCCATACATCACAGGCTGTCACAGGAGGCATAAGCACACCACTTGCTCTAAGTGTGGGCAACTATTGGACAAGAGGAGGCCAAGCTGGTCTAGTCTCACCTTTGCCAAAGCTTCAGTTGACTGTCCCCAGAAGCTTGTGAAGGCATTGTGGTGCAGCCCAGGCAGAATCAGAGAGTATTTCAACAGGACAGGATGAACACACACAGACCCATGTTCATGCTTGCTCCTTAGTGCTCTTATTAACAGGGTATACATGCACAACTCAAAGTGCTTCACACCAAGGAAAAGCCTCACAAAACTCAATTGCCTCTGTTTCCAAACTTGCAATGACTACAGAATTATGCCTCTTGAAAGCTCCAAACCAGCCACCTTGCTTTTACTGAAAGGGATCTTAAAGGGTTTTGGAAAAAAAATGCACCAAAGAAATTGCAGCTCTGATTTCCTCAATGTGTCTCAACAATCAGAGGTGCTTTTCTTTTCCATATATGATTTTTATTTTTAGCCTCATTCATATTTCTGACCACAGGATCAGCCATATCAGTGCAGACAGGGCTTTGCAGAGGACAGTGCTTCATGGAGTACAGACAGCCAAAAAACCCACAAATATTGTGCTTAATATCTCAAATCAGGCCAACAGTTTTGCTTCCTGAATTAGACTAAGAAAACAGAACTGGGATCCCAGTCTTCAAGGCGTCAAACATTTGCATCTTTACAGAAAGAACACACAATGTTGCAGTTCCAGTTTGGGAAAACACCCATGTTTCAGAGGACACAGTAATTGCTGCTGGGTCAGACCATGCCTTCCACCACCCCTGTTACTTAAGGGAATAAAGACAGACATGAACAATTGCATGTAAGGAGCTTTGAAATAGCATAGAGAAAACAGGAGCATTTAAGTTAACCTTTTCCCGAAAGCTGTCCAAAGGACATTGCCTAAAGGACCTTCTTTCCTGGAGAAAAAAAAAAAACAAGCTTTGAAACATTTCAGCAGGCATTACAATGAATCCTTTCCTATTAACTTGTGGTCTTGTACGGTGTACTGTTGGGCCACTGAGACACAGCATGAAGTATCAGAGCATTACTAGGGGCAGAGGAGAGCAGATTTCTTCCACATCCACTTCTGTACCATATTAACCACAGAAGAGAGGGGTCCTCTCACTGCTACAATGATTTTTAAGCACTGGCCTGCTTCAGACCGTGAATGCCAAGAAATGGTGAATTTGAGCATAACCAAATCATTAGTGTCAAGACGACTTGAAGTATCACACAGAGCTACCTTATTATTGCTAATGCAACACCTAGACCACCCACAGACCCAGTTACAACTGGAAGAGCTAAATGAGCCAGGTCACACGAAACATCTCCTTAAAAAGATACCACAGAAACAGACAAAAAAAAGAATTGCCAGAAGTTGAACTGTATTCCCTGGCACTCTTCATGACTCAAGCAAGATTAGAAGCCAAGAACTGGGGCGGAAAAACAGTGAGTTGCCCTGTGCTGAAAAACTCACAAGCTCTAAAGCAAACTGGAAAGCAGCTTTCTTGAGTTAGACAGGATACTGTCCACATGTACCAGAGCACATCAGCAAGGCTAAGTTCATGTTTTTTTAAATCCAGCCATGAAAAGCAAGTCAGCTTACAGTAATTTCTGTTCAGAGAAAGGCTTAGAGCTGATGCATGCTCACATGGCTTAACAATACAACTTTTGTAGCAGCATAGTCATCTATCCATTTATGCAGTAAATTTTATTCTGTCTTTTAGTTACAATCGGACTTGAAAGCTTAAGTTCACTGAAATCTGTTTACTCTATATCAAAAGTCACTAAGTTTATACATTTCACATACTGCCAAAATTCAAGTAACAGCAATTCATTTTCAAATACAACATACTGAAAAATCCTATAGCCAAACAGGTATTGAGGTAAAAATCAAACCCCACATTCAACTATGATGTGGCAACTGGAAAGCAAGATCTTAAGACACATGGCAGAAGCTGAACACAGGTGGGATAATGCAAAAAGCACTCATGCTTAACAGACCCAGCAAACATATAATGCATGCCTTCTGCAAGGTAGTCTATGCTGCAGGATACAAGGTGCATAGATGTTGCCCTGAATAAACTGTCCCGGAGAGCCTGGGGAGAAGGGGGAAGAGATGAGGGCAATACACAAGAGGCTGATCTCAAGCCTCCTAAAATGACATGTGCCAACTGTTTCAGTGATGACAACTGCAGGCACTGCTTGTACTCTGAGCACCAAAGAAGCCACCAGCACGCATCCGCAGGGCACTGTATTTTCTAAAACCACGTTTTAAAATGTGCTTACACTTAGTATACATCTATACAGATCTCTATGCCCTCTTTCTCCAAAGAGGGTCAGAGCAGCCTTGCCAGAAGTTTGCTGGCAGTGATGTGAAAGGTATAATCAAAGGTTTCTACTGCAACATTCCAGGAGGTCACAGAAACTCTAATCTAACTTGAACATCATCAAAACACTCATTTCATGAAGATGGAGAGATTATGCGAGCAAGCCTCCTCCCATGAGTATAATGGAAAAACATCAAGATCATAGACTACTAATAGCCTTACACTCACACCTGAATGCGGCTTTAAAAAATATATATAAAAAATCAAAGCTAACAATTTGGAACAAAACTTCCACCTCTGTAAAAACAGATTGAATGCCAAAAAAAGTAAGTTACTAAATCTTCTGAATGTTAAAAAAAAAAATCCCAAACAATTTACATGGAACAGAAAAACTGCTCATTCTCTACATGCACTCAGGTATAATAGTACTGTAAACACCCTGCTATTTAGTTTTTAGGAGTACAGATTTTATTCATATCCACATTGCTCATAATCCAGTACAAATAACACCCCAAATGCAAGGCCAATATATGGTGGAGCAGGGCAGAGCAATTAGCCCAAGTGAGGATCCAACTGTTTTAATGTATCTGAGACATAACTAGTACATCATTCTTT
Source organism: Scytalopus superciliaris (assembly GCA_013400415.1). Classification (NCBI taxonomy): domain Eukaryota; kingdom Metazoa; phylum Chordata; class Aves; order Passeriformes; family Rhinocryptidae; genus Scytalopus; species Scytalopus superciliaris. Next base: position 319,933 of record VXBX01002915.1, read on the forward strand.
GTACAGAATGTAGTTCATAGGAAGAAGGTCAAACATTCAGTGTCCAGCTGGCAATGATCAGAGGTACCATAAGATTCCCTTCTGCTCAACACCATCAGTAATTCAGATGCTGACAAAAGAGACACCCTCAGCAAGTCTGCAGATGATGCTGAACTAGGGGGACTAGATTACAAGGAATCAAATGGTTTTTATTGAAAGAAACCTTCAGAAATTCAGGGACTCAACCAATAAACCTTACGGAGTTTGGAGAAGGGCAAAGCTCCACCCCTCAGAAAAGAATAACCTCACGTACTACTGCAGGCTTGGAAATGGTCAGCCCATATTCTGGTTACGATGGGCATCGGGTTCAGCGTGAGTCAGAAGTGCACTATTACTGCAACTGAAGCATACCATGTACTAGGTAGTGACCCAGGACAAAAACACAAGCTATTATCAGCCCTCTCCTCAGCACAGGTGAGGCAAAATCTGTAGTATATCCAGGTTTTGAAGCCAAGTTGAAAAAAGGAGAGAAGTCAGAAAGAGTCCAGTGGAGAATTCTTAAGATGATCAGAGGTCTGAAATACGTAACTTAGAAGAGGAGGTTTTGTCACCTGGGCTTGTGCAGGTAAGGGGCAGTTCAACAACAGTGTATTACTGCATAACAGAGTTATCTCAAGTCTCCTGCTGCATCAAAAAATGAAACAAGGACCAACAGCCACAGACTGAAAACAAAGACAGTCAGGAAGGGATATCACAGATGTTTACATGAAGGTGCTGAGCAACTGAAAAGATCTGCCAGAAAAGTTACAGAACCTCTGTCCAGAAGCTCAACTACGGGAAGTTATGGCAAACTTGATGTGCTGTGGATGACAACCCTGCCTTGAGCAAGAAGTTGGCCTAGTCGGCCAGAGTTCTCTTCCACCTAGACTGTTCTACATGTGAAGGCTCACTTTAGTGACAATGGAGGCACACTCCCCTATTAAACAACTGAAATGGTCCCTGAAGAGGGTTCCTATGTGGTTCTGTCACACAACAAGGCCTGGATTTCAAATGGCTACACTTAGCACAGATGCTGTCTTGTGTGCTAAATGTCTCCCAGTGAGAGCATAACTGGGCACTGCAGTAGAGAAGTGACCTCATCTCCTTTCCCTGAGTGCAGCCATTATCCCATGTTATTGGAGCATCTTCCCAGGTAAACAGTCTTCTCCTTCCAACCTTCCCTTTTCCTTATCCATCAGCACTTCCTCAAGTTGTGACATCAACACCACCCCCTTTCTTTGGCCTGAATAACCCACTGGTACTGAAGCTATATAAAAAACTTCATGTATAATTTCCTTAACTTGAAATTTTTGTATTTTAGGAGTGGATACATTAGACTTGGCAATTATAATTTAGCAGCTCTTTGGGTAGACACTATAAAATTTCTCCATTATTTTTATGCCACAGACTTTACAGTAAAAAAATAAAAATACATCTGGCATAAAAGCCAATCTATTCAAAGAAATAAACACATCTCCTGAGAAAGCTAGACAGCCTGCGTAGACTCAACAGAAACTACTGTGATCCAGCAAAAAAGTTCCACACGGGAAAGACTGCTTCCAAGAGGGTCAGCTTGCACAGACCTACATTTTTAGCACTCTCCACATTACTATTTCCAAATCCAGCAAAAAACAACATTTTCATCTCATTAGTTCATGTCTGATCATAACCTACTTCTCGGAGAAGGGCCTTACAATAACAGACATTTTAGTTTCTTTCCCTCACGTTTGCTAGATAAAAACCAAGTGAAAACCTAATTCTAAATTAAGAAACCTGACTAAGAATAAATAGTAGAACTGAAAACTGACCATTAGCCTAATTTCTCTAATACAGTTGCTATGAAACTGAAGCAGACAGTTGGAATCTTCCTAGAAGTTGCATGTATTTGCAAAGAAGTTTGACCAAAGATAGAGCTTTAAAGAAAAGCTTTATTCAGTTACATTGGACATTAATTATCATAGTCCATGTTAATTTCTACAGTAATATTTCCCAGTCTTTTATATAAGACACACTTTTATTCTTCCCTATCCCTTCCTGTGTTTGACTACTTATCTGTGACATTTATAAAACAGCATAAGTATGACAGCAGAGAAGCCACAGATGCATTTTAAGTAGCTCTTTACTCAATTTAGTAGCTGACAGTAATCACTACAAACCCAGTCAAAAAATTAATCCGTCTGTGGAATTTAACGAGGCTTGAATAAGGCCCAGATGATTAATCAGTCCTCTATAAAAGTGAGTTCTCTCAATAAGTTCAGGTTAAAAGTTTCCAAGGGAAGTTACATCCACATGTCAGGCACAAACTATGAATATTTAGCATTAGTAACTGTCTTTGCATTACTACTGCCAGTGTATCGTGCAGCAGTACATAAAGAAACCAACACTCAGCTGTGCATGCTAATCAATGATGGAAGCAAACCATCACAAGAGCCACTGACAGCCTGTTCCCCATCTGTAGCATTCACACAGTTGCTCAAGACTAAACGAATTAAAATTTCAAAAAGAGGAGGGAGAAGAGGAAACCCTTCACAACGACATAGCCCAAACTGGAGTAATTGCTAGTACAAACAGGCTCGCTTTCAAATATATGTGGGTCAACAGCTCAAAGCAGCAGTGGTCATACTGTTTACTCTCCTTCTGACATAAAAGCCTTTTCCTCTGTGAACAGCTCTTAGTGCAGAAATATCCAAATGTATGCTAATGCCCAACAGAGCAATAACTTGCTTTGATTGATTCAACAGTACCAAAAGTACCAGGAAAAAAGATCAAACCAAGTATTATACAAACAACCCATGTCTTCAATATGGTATGTGTCAGCATGAAAGCCAAAAGGAGTTGAACAAGCCAGCTACTAATGTCTTGCGTGGTTCTGAAAGTGGCAGCGTTCTTAAGTGCTTGCAGATAAAAGTGTTTTTCTCAAGTTGTGACATCAATTTACAGAGCTCTGTAATATAATGAAACTGCTTTGATTTAACATGATTTATGATGCAAAAGCACTTCTGGTGTCTTCAGAAAAAGGATAGGAGTTTACAATAAACACAAGATAATTACCTAATTTTGCATTCAGTTACTCTCCTGAAATCATAATTAGGGAAAAACATGACCTCTCTCTTCCCTTTTTATGCTGCTTAAAATTCCTTCTTCTGTCTTTCATTTCACTGACTCACCTTTCTTTCAACAGTGACAAACTCCACTGGCATTACTTTAGTGAAGACATTTTCAACTTTCCACTAGTTTTGTACCATTTCTTCACAAAGCTGCTGCAGAGTGTACAGAGGAGCACTAAGAGATGCACACAAAAATAAATCTGAACCAATGGTGTATGACTCTTTCAAGTGTGTCACAAGCAGTACAGACTCTGGCTGTAATGTTTTATGTTTTACTCTCCCGGGGCTCAGCACAATCTTGTTTTTAAAATCTCCTCTCTGATGTGTACTCTATAATTTAAAGTTATTTAACTGATAGGAAAATAAACCTCCAGTTAAATTTAACTGACCATATCCCAAACACATGAAACACAAAAGAAGAAATTAATTGTTTCTTTAGGTACTGACAGATGACTAAGTCTACTTCCTGAGACAGGGATGAAGTTAGAGATGAAGACATTTACCTCTGTGGATAACTACTGGAAGTAACAACAGGAACAGGATTTAGAAATCAAGATCCACAGAAAAATATTAAGCCATTAGAGAGAATCCAAAGGAGGGCAACAAAGATGGTGAAGGGCCCTGAGAGGAAGCCACATGAGGCGTGGCTGAGGGCACTTGGTTTGTCCAGCCTGGAGAAGAGGAGACTGAGGGCAGACCTCATTGTAGTTACAACTTCCTTGTGAGGGGAAGAGGAGGGGCAGGCACTGATCTCTTCTCTGTGGTGACCAGTGACAGGACCCGAGGGAATGGCCTCAAGTTGTGTCAGGGGAGGTTTAGGTTGGGTATTAGAAAAAGGTTCTTCCCCCAGAGGGTGTTGGGCAGTGGCACAGACTCCTCAGGGCAGTGGTCACAGCACCAAGCCTGGCAGAGTTCAAGAACCATTTTGATGATACTCTCAGGCACATGGTGTGACTGCTGGGGATGGTCCTGTGCAGGGCCAGGAGCTGGACTTGATCCGTGTGGGTCCCCTCCAACTCAGCATGGTTTTTGATTCTGTGATGCTTCAAAAGGGACAAGAGGAGATGGGTGGTATACCTTACCTAAACCTATCTCAGGGGTAAAATAAAAAATACACAGCTGTGGTTTTAATCTCTCACAGTCTAAATAGGACAATTCGCTCAAGCCTGCTTCATGTGGTACCTTCAGTACACATACTAAAGCTAGTCCCTTAAAGAATTTACACATACAGAGGCCTGTTTCCTGCACCTCAGACAAATTCAGGCATAACAGCTACTCATCCATCTCAGATCTGGCCTAATGCTGAACATGACTAGCTAGAAGCCACATGTTTACAGACCTTCAGTGCATCAGTTGTTATGCAAGGCTTTGGAGTGAATAGTATTGCTGGATCTAGGAATCTCAACTTCATGTAAGGAAATTGCTCAGCTATGTCCAAAAAGGCAACAACTGTATAAACCCACAGAATATAAATTACATAACTTCCCATTATGCAAATGAATAAATCCACTGTATAGAAACACTCTCAGTAGGCAGCTCTTCTCCACTTTCCATCAAATAAAAAGAAACAGAAGTCCAAAAAAAAAAAAGGGAGGCAGGGAAGAATATAAACATTAAAGTCGGTTCAAAGAAGGGCCCTCTGTTTGAAAAAGGCAACTAGATGTCAATATACTGAAGGCATATTTGATGGGGAAGAAGGAGGGAAGAAAAGCAGCCAGGGTATGATTATTTGTAATTTCTTCAAATGCAAGAACTTGCTGGCATCCAATAAAAATTACCAGGCAGATTTAAAAGCAAAAGGAAATACACCTGCTCTGCACAGTAGATAACACCCTGTGCCCAGGGTGAAATTATAGGCTAATATCTAATGAGACTGGAGTTTAAGCACATTCAGAAAGAAAGACCAAGGCTTATAAAAAAAAAAAAAATCTATGAAGAATTATGAAAACAAGAAGATATGGCTGTTGGCAACAGCAGTTTCATTCACTAATTATACACACATTACCAAGGCAATGACTACTGGTCACTGTTTGAAACCAAAAACTGGATTAGATTGGGTCTGGTCCAACACTGACATTCATATAGGAAGACAGGCTGACAACTACAGCAAATATAAGTTTCTAATTAGATTCACCACTAGTCAAAGATTTATACTGCAATATTATCCACTGAGTTTGGAGATAACCTTCTAAAAACCTCTTGGAAGAGAACAGTTACAATCCAGTCCACCTCATTCTACAACTGCAGTGAACTGGAGAGCCATTTGTGCAGTGAAACATAATGCAGTGTCATGACAATTACTCCTTACCATTTTGAACTCAAATCCTGACAGTGGTAAGCCTGCCCCTCTACAAGATTTTTCTCCTAGGCAAAAAGAAACCAGTTACCACTCCCAGCATACAACAACTGGAAAAAATTGCAGAATGGCTCAAACATGCAAGAAATTCTGAAAAGTTGTGGTATTTATGAACACTGAGAATTGAAGTTCCCTTTTCTACTCTCACTGCCTACATCTAAGAAAGCAGGCAATCACAAAAGAGATAAACCAGCCTTTCCATGAACATTATGGACTCATCTGCTATCATCTCCTTACCTCAGACTTAGCCTTTTCCATATTTGGCAAAGTGTAGGTGAATTATTACACTTCCATGTTGCAGGGTCCCTTTCATTATTGTTCTGTTCCAGGCTTAAGCAACTCTTCAGTTTTAATAAACAGCATACCTGAAGGCTGCAGCAACCTTTAAGAATCAAACCTAATGACAAAGTAATACAGATCTTCACAAAAATATCCCAAGACAACAATTTCTAATTAAATAATCATCTGCAAAGAAAATGGAAGGCTCTAATTTAATTGCATGAGTACAACAGTTTCTTCTTTACTTCAGCTGTGAGACAAAAAGAGCATGCAAGAATGTTTTAGGAAGAATATTCAGCCCTTAACTAACAGTGCTAAGGAAACCCCCCTCAAGATCTGAGAGGCATAGGAGAAAAACAAGAAAGCACAGCTACCACTATTCCTAAAACTTCAGACAGCTAACAAGGAGAATCAACTCCTTCCACATACTTTGGTATTTACTAATATTTTTGTTCCTTTGCTTCTTTGGTGGCAATTGTCTTAAACACCTAATTGAGCTAATGTACTTTGAGAAGGCAAAACAAACAGAAAACACAAAGGGATAGAGAGCAAAATCCCAAGGAGCTCTCACCAGGAGATGACAACAAAGACCTAATTATGTCAAGATCCTCGCCCTGAAAGGACTCAGTCAGATATCACATACATGCAAGAAGACACCCACTACTGCCCCTTAACCATTCTTGAGTTACCCTTGAACATAAAAAGCAATCTCAAAAATGAGCAAAAACATGAAAACAGTATTTTTTTAAAGTATTTTTATCTCACTTAATGCCTTTATTCTTGAAGTGAATGTGAACAGGAAATGCATGTGCTCACCTGAGCTGAGGAGGGGGAGAGCCACCACTTACAGGAAAGAAGAAAGAGGGCAGCAGTTTTGGTAGAAAGCAGAGGAAAATCAGAACACAAGGCCTGCAAGTGTCTCAATACCAACTGTACTACAGGTGTTTTGTAACAAAATGTTGGGCACCACTACAGAACTGAAAGACTTGGAGATCAGTCTAGCTACCTTGGTTTGGGTGATCCCATCCACTCATTACTCTCTTGGCATAGATATCAAAGGCCTCTTCAATCCATACATGGCACAACAAAACTTGCATCAGACAAACTAGATGTTCCTGATATATAAAATCTCCTATTTGTATCCTTTGCTAGTGTTTCACTTGACAGAAGCTCCTCAGCTTTCCTACCAACTTCCTAAACAGAGAATACTTGGGGGAAACAACCAACTAGTCCTTTGAAATATATTTTCCCTTATACTACACATATTTGCTAAAAGGCTAAAGAACCTGCAAGAAGCTTTGCTTTCAACACAGCACTATAGAAAGCAGACACAAAAAGCTTACTGCTTCCTGAACATAGGTAATAAATACTCTTCTCTTTGCTTCAGAATCCCAAGGAAGCTTCCAGCTGTGAAATAAGCCAACTTGATGAGTTCTGCACTAACACCACATTTCATCAAGTACAACTTAAAGATGTTGAGAATCAGTTTTGTCCAGATCATTTTTCTCCTGTTCCCGAAAGGAAACTCTGAAGCTTCCTCAAACCAGGTTGTTAGCACAAAACACTTTCTAAAAGGATAACAAATGTAATGCCACACCGAGCCTACAAACTGCTTTGGCACATCCATGTTCCAGTCATGTTTGCTGCCTCCTGAAATCTCATGCCACTCCCACTGAAAGTCCTGACTTTTGAAAACAAAGAACTTGATAGAAATCAAAGTTTCTCTGAAAGCTTAAGTGAAGGAAACAACACCAGTCTCAAAGGGATTAAACAATGGACAAGTCAGTTTGATCCAGAGAACTAAATGATCACAAAAAGTGATTATTCCCATGTTAAAGTTTACACCAGATTTTGGCTGGATTCCTGCTCACGTTTCTTTAATTACGCCTGTATAAACAGAACTATTACACATCCAATTCAGTTTCATCTACAATTTAGAGAAGAGATGTCTGTAAAAAAAATATTTCTCATTATACAAACAGCATTTTACAAAGGGTCACTGAAAGAATGCAAAGTCATCTCCACCAAACAGCTGAACCTCACAGAGCTGCAGGGTTCGGTGAGAATGACCTAAGCTGCAAGCACGTTAATACACAGTCAGCTTCCTTCTCAGCATCCTGTCAATACCACCAGGGGCTGGTCTTATTTCATTTACATATGCCATAAAAAACATTGCTAGAAAAGAATATTACATTACTGCATGCAGATTTTCAACCAGGAAGCTGAACTTTAGGACAGCACTCATGAGACTCAGCTCTTTTAAAAAAAAGGAATAAAGCAGCCATTAACTTAGCAGACATTTCTTCTGCACCTTTTTTTTTACTGTTTTCTGTTCATAAAGACAGTACATATCGGCACCAAAGGGAAAGAAAACATGCAGAAGTGTAACAGTGTCATCTCTTTACTCTGGTACATGAATGAATAAAGTAACACCAGCATTCCTCACTGCAGTGGCGTCCTGTCAGGCAGCTGCCCTGAAAGGAGCCTCCACTCTCAATGTCTGCAAAAGTTAAGCATATCCTGGCCAGTTTAGTCCTTGGGCCCCTCTTTGAAGATCCTGTTCATTATGCCAAGGTCTGTTCAAGTTATGTACAGACTTTTCTCAATACATATCTACTCAGCTAAGACTACTAGCCCTCCAATACTCTTGGTTTGTCAGGTCTCCAAATGAAACAAACAAAAACCAACGGAGAGATGCCAAGTGTTCCCCATACTCCTTCAGGAATGGATTTAACACAACTGAAGTACCAAACAGAATGCCACAAATACAGGCTATTTCCTAACACACAGTATCACTGGAGGCCCAAAATGCCTGTCTGGACACAGAATTACTCTCCCATATGCTCCTACTGACTTGACACTACCATCTCTAACAGTGATTTATACAGCTGGTGTCAAGAAGTTCATTATCTCCACAGATGGAGCAGCAAGCTTTCAGACCACTAGAAGCCTGTATCCCAGGGCTGAAGTGCATGTGAGAAGCTAAAGAGTTGAGAAAAGTAGAGCATGACATAGAAGGAAAAAGAAAGCAAAAGGAAAGGCCAAAGAAGGTGAGAAAATAGGCACTGGAAGCCTCTAAGATAGACATACTCAAAGCAGGAACTGGAACATCTACAGTTCCCACTGTTCAGAAAAAAACCCAAAGACAAGCTGAGGGGCCTTTGTGAGAAGGAAAAGAAGGAAAAACAAAGAAAGGGGGAGAAACGGAACAAACTACTAAAAGGTCATGACATGAGACATTGCAGGATTTAAACACAGACTGAAGCTATTTCCTGTTTTAAAACTGAGAGAAAGTATTGATTAGCATCAAAAAGACTGATTTAGGATAACATAAATCACACTTTTCAAGAGTTGAAATGTCAGGAAACTTATAGCTTTTAGAAGAGGATGGGGTTTTGATTTTTTGGTGTGTGTGTCCCCTCAGTAACAGCTAAATAACTTAGACTAACGCAGTAGCAGAAAACAGTGTGCAGTTTTGGTTTTTTCCCTGAGGAAGGAGATGGGATCTTGGTAGCAAAGATAGTTTAAGAGAGACTTTTGGATCACAGTGAGCACAAAGACAGTTTTCAGGAATATGGAAAAAAAACAAACAAACCCCAAAATACACATCTTCTAGGGAAGAAGTGCTCTATTTCTTAATGTTTGGTCTTTTTCTTTAGTTTAGGTCCATTTTTATGTGAAAAAAAATTAAACAAATAGCTTCACATTGAAAGTTTTTAACACCTGTTTTCATCATTTGGTTCGAAGGGTTGTTTGCTTTGTGTTCTATTCCTTTAGAGTTTTTAAATAATGTGCTATTTTCCACCTTTCATCTCTGCCAGTCCTGTCCATAAAACCATGCTAGTACCCATTTATTCCAGCCTAATTAATTTCCTCTAACTTAAGTGCACTGACGTATTTATAAAGACTTTCCTCAGCCACTACAAGTGACCACCACATATTTAACAACCACATTCTTTCAGCCCCGTGAACTTGCCACATCACCCCTATGCATAAACAGGGAGATGGATGGGCTTTGCCTATTATTAGTACTATCACACATCAATTTAAGAAAAATTTGATCTCTACCTGAAGTTAGAGAAACAACCAATTGAAATGGCCCAAAAGCAGTCACAGGTTTGAGTGGTAGCTAGTGCTGCAAGAGAATAAAACAAAGCTATACTTCCACATTCTAGCTTGGTCCCAGTCCAATAAATAACAGCAGTTAACACTTCTGAGAAGTTTCTGTTATTTACACCGTGCAAAACACTGGCCTTGAGGCAAATTACTCAGATGCGTTCACAGGCTTCCCTCCAGATGACTGAAGTGTCTTCTGTTCTCTGCAGCTCATGGTCTGACACACAGCACCTTCATCAATGCATCCGTGACTATCTCACTGTTCTTATCTCTCCGTGCCTCAATACTGCACACCTTATTAAGCTGTTACGTGCTGTTACCAACACAGACTATCAAACTGTACTCCAGGGAACAGGCTTTAACAGTCTGTATGAACTCCCCAAGTCCTACAAATAGAGGGAACTTCCTGAAGGAGGTCTGCTTTGCCTTGACACTCCCTCATTCTGATAAGCAAAGAGACATTTATCAACATACTTGACAAGAACCCTGCTCACATGCACAGCTTCATGGCTCTTCAATCACTGCCATGGCTCCAACCTACTCATGTTGCCTTCTAATCTACTGAGCCTATGAACACATTTTGTCTTCACTTTGTAGCAGAAGTGAGGTGTGGGTATGTTGGAAAGATGTAGTTGTAGAAGCATGTTCCTGTGCTGCATACTTAGGCTATAAATCTTAGAGCTAAGAAATGTAGAGGTCTCACCTGGAAGTCACCTCTTACACCCTGCTTTCCCTCTCTCTAAATTCCTTGCATAAAAGCTTGAGATCAACAAGCTTTTCAGACCTGCCACAGGTGAACACTCATAACGTACAGACACCATGAATCCACATATCTTAAAGCACTGCGGAGAGAATGCTACAATTTGCACGTTAGGTGGAGTTGGGAGAAGGGCAGGAATTCCATCCAGCTTAAACTTCCCTGGGCTATTATAAGTTGCCTTAGAACAGAAACATTATAGATACTGAAAAGGGCAAGTTTGCAATTCCTGAAGTACCCTGGGTTCCAAAAGTCTTCACACCTTCACTTTCTGTCACAGAAAACAACAAGTTCTGGCAAAGCAACGTTTATTTCCTGCAATATTAAACTCCTGGTTTTTAATTAAGAAAAAAACAAACAAACAAAAAAAAAAACAAAAAAACCCAACCCAAACAACAAAATGAAAAAAACAACTAACCAAAAGCTCCACAAAGTACTTATGATCCCTGCTTCCACCACTGACAATCTTCCTACAGTTTGTAAGAATTAATTAGAACCCTTAAAACACATTCACCTTGTTCTCCAGTTCTTTTGCACGTATTTTTCACACTCATTTGGATGTACTTCGATCTGGCTACCCAGTTCAACCTCACACTAATCCAAAACACCACAGAGCACAGCAAAATCATCTTTTGAAGCCACATCTATGCCAACACTCACCCAAGCTGGACTAGAGCAAGAAACAGTGAAGATTTGGTAGGAGCCCACTTCATTGCCTGTACACACACCCTCCCTCCAAATCCCACTTCTTATAAGTGATAAGAAGAAATGCATTAAACTACAAAGTGGTGGTAAATGGATTCTAAAAGTGCAGTTTCTGGTTCTATGCTGTAAAATTGTGACCAGGGCTGGGTCCATGCAAGGGCTGGCACTCCTGCTAAGCTTCCTTTCATCTCCAACAAGAAAATTCACAGGACCAAGACATTTAGATTAATTTTTAACACCTTCCAAATTCAGAAGCATATTATCTTTTAACTGATTATGGACCTGGCTCGATCTTTGTTGACTAAATCTAATTATCACAGCATAAAGCAAAATAGAAACTTAATCTTTTTTAAAACCTAAGGAAAAAAACACCCACAAAGTTATTCTAAAAGCTGGTAAACATTTGGGCTGGAAGGGAAAGTAATGGTGAGGGTGGGCTAGATACCGTAATGAACCAAGTGCAAAACCTATCTAAGTAGAGCAGCTTGACAGTATGTACCAGAAGACTCAAAGGTGTAATCAAAAGACCTTACTGTCATCCATACAGTTGATAAGAAAAGTACTAGGAAGAAAACAGTGGCCAGTTTAGCACAGGCTTTCTTTTGCTCATGTTTTCAAGCCTACTACCCATATCTGTAGCCGGCTCTTACTATACCATAACACATTCCGCCACTAAATCCCAAAGAGGATTGCTCTGTGTCACAGTTTGAGAATTGTCTCAGGAAGAAGTCAGCTCTCACACTGCTCAGTATGTGAAGCCAGCACTGAGCATCTCTGCCCTTCCCTGGCTGCCTTCTCTCCCTTCACCAGTGGGACCTTCTGTGTCTGAGAATGCAAGTGTCACAGCAAGGGCAAAAGATGCATTAAATTGATTTGTGTAAATTGGTCAAATTAGCAAACAAAATATATCTGCTGGAGGCTATTTTCCTCAAGATAACAGAACAATGTTTACTTTCTAGTAATAATCTCATTCCATCTTGGCCATCCCTCGAGCACAGATGCTGTCTGGTTTTTACTATTTAACTCAGGCTACAATGTTTGGAAGGGAGTCTTTGGGGGGGTGGATTTTGGGGAAGTTGAGGGCAGTGGAAGAAAGGAAGAGCGATGCAATTGCAGCTTGTGCTTCAATTTCACTGCTTTACACTGTGAACTGCAAGGTTAAAGAAAACCAACCCCCCTGTTATTCCTTCTCAGTGCTGCAACAAAATTCAAGCAAGTGCTCTGCATTTCATTCTGCAGTATACAGCTGCCTGTGTTGCACAGAAGGGGCATTCACTGTCTTCCTTACCAAAAAAATCTATGCAGACTTCATGAGTCTTTCTCCTTGTGGGTACACGAAGAGCCACATGCTTTTTCTATATACTGTAAGCAAAGACATTTTCACTATCATGAAGTAACAGGCAAAAGCTCCATTACTTACACAGAACTGTGAACAACTTCTAGCAAAATTTTCTGTAACACTCCTGTAACCATGCAACAGGACACTCACTTTCAGTAATAAATAACTAGGAGCAGGAAGGCAGAAATTTCATGTCATATTCTACCTTATAAGTTTACACAGGTTTTCATGAGAGAATTTTTAATTTGCTATGAATGAAGCCGCATCAAACAAAAATGATTCCATTATTAGAACCCACAAAACAAAATCATCTTCAACAGCTCTTAAAGCACTTGCACACAAACAATTTCAGGAATCCAGTCAACACTAAAACAGAACATGATGAGGTTCCACAGCCAGTTAAATACTGACCCTTACTTACTTTTCGTTTTAAACTAAGACTTTACATGATGAAAAACCCTTTACAATACCTTCACAGACTTGGAGTCAAAGTCAAATCTCATTCTGACTGTTGTAAATGTCTTGAAATGACACCCAGATTTCAGTAGCCCTGTCCCTTAGATACTACCTTCTTGCCATTTCAAACATTCTTCTTTCACCATTATTTGTTATTAATGAAGACATCACGGGACCATCTCTGCACAAACTTGATTTAAAATCCTAATCCTACATTGCATCAAGCACTCAGCATCTAATAGGAGGCAATTAGCACCTCACAGAAGCAAGTTGCAAAGAGAATTTTATTAGTGAGTCTTTAAACCACATCTACAGGGTAACTTCTAACCCCTGACAACACAATTTGGCACCTGGTGGAAAAAGGAGAATCAAGTGGAAAACAGAAAAATTCTGGGAAGAACAACCAAGGGCAAAACCAGCACACATGCACACCAGGCAATTTCTGCCTTTTCCTTCCTTCTTCTGTTGACATGGCTTGAAACAGGAAGGGGTTTTACTGCTCTATAATAGCTTAAGTCCCTCGTTAGACCACAACTCGTGTAGCCTTTTCCCCAGCACATGACCACAAAAACTCAGTACTACGTCACCAAGGGAAAGCAAAGGAGGGGCAGAGCCTCAGATGTTTGCAGCAGCTTTACCATCGTAAAGATCAAGGAAATTTGAAACACTCCCATAGAGGACACAACTGCCCTTCCCTGAGCAGAAATTCCACTCTAACTTGTAGTAGTGGAGCAGCAGAAAAACAAATGTTCCCCTAGTCCCTGTATTGGTGTGGTATCAGTGACCTCTAGGGAACCACGTTGATCAATGTCCTCTAGACCCCGGCAGCAGTCAGGGGTACCTGCGGATCCACATCTGAGGGTGTTGTATCAGTGGCTGCACTGACACTGGACTGCAGGCTTGTTCCTGAGTTTATGAAAAACTGCCCATCTCTACCACATCTCAAAAGCTACACATGGCAAAGACAAACCTTAAAAGTGATAGTTCCTTCACAGCCTTTTAAATCACTTTGATAAGTCACTGCGTTCTGATATCAAACCTCTTGCAGAACAGCTTCATAAAACTTTTAAAACTGAGTACATGCTCCTGTTCAAATGTGTTTGGAAAATACAGCTAGATTGTTAGCATTAAACAAGGAAATGCATAAGCAACCCGATGTTTTTTAAGTGATTATTCATCAGGGCTGATTTCAAGGCAGATTTGCATTTGTTTCTTCTACAAAGAAGGTATTTAGTACATAATTATTCAGAAAGACACAGCACTTAAGGGAAAAAAATTATTGGTTCAGCTCAGAGATCCTAAGAAAACAAACAAATAAAAGCGAGGACATGGCCAGAAGGAAGGAGAAGTCTAATTCTCACCTGTAAAATCACTTTCAGATAAATACTATGCCTGGCAATTCAGTATACATGTCGAGGCTGCCATCCTCAGGGGATCAAGAAGCTATTGCAGCTGAGTTCCAGAGAGGATTTATGCCTGGACCTCCAGAGAATACTTCATGTAAATTAATTCTTCAAGAACTGGCTGAGACTACAAATATTAGGATACCTCAAATAGTTTTTAGTGTTACCTTCCTTAACCAGAGTCATTCCCAAATGTTAGATTAAAACAGGGTCATTCAAGCCGCCTACTGCTAGTGCTGTACTGAAAGTTCTCCGGTACATTTCACAACAAAAAGTTTAACAACACAACTCAACTAGAAGTACAATAGAGAGCAAGAAAGGGAAGCTTCTTAACTTTTTAAGGGATTATTATTTCTCTTCCACCTATCACAAATAGTATCAGCATAATTTGATCCTAACAGGGTTGAAATGTCGCATCTCAGTTGCAAGACAGTACACAAGAATTAAGACCATTCGAACCATTTTTCATTTCTTGCCATGATTTCAGATCTGCCTTCCAGGAAAAAAACCAATCCTCTTGACTTTCAACTACTCATCCAGATCCTTACAGAACAGAGCTCCTTTCCCCAAAGGCACTGTGGTACAAGCTGTGAACATTACTTGAAATATTATAGTAACAATTTCATGCCTGGTTTGAACATTTACTGTCTTACACAAGACACTAGTTTTTCTCTAAACTGACTACTCTACATCTAGTATATCCTTCATCCTAAAGATGCTTTGCATTAGGTTTTTTTTTCAATTGAATTTCTAAAGTTTTTTCAATTCAGGATATAGGGATAACCTCTATGCCACTTAAACTGTTTCTCCTTTTGATGTGAAAGAGGGAACCCAGAGATCCCATGAACTTGATTTAAAAATTCTGTTATGTTACTTTTCTTCCATGCTGCACAAGTAGCATGAAGACTGTGAAAAACACAAAGGAAAGCAAAACCAGAATTCCAGAAAATTATGTCATTTATTAGAGAGAAATAGCTAGTGAAATACAGTTTAAAAGGGCCTTCACCACTGGATTGCTGCCAAATACCCATCAAAAGGTAATGAGTTTAATCAATGACAGGCCTGGGTTAAATTAATTAGGAAGTTAGTTCAGATAATCTAAGTGAAATGTTACTATAAAATAAAAAACCTGAGCCTTTTCCCTACCTGTGGTATGTTCTGAAGCTATTGATACTCAGCATTATCTACTGACACACGAAAATTCTAATCACCAAACCAGTTTTTACAACTTGTGATTTATGAGCCAACAAAACACAGCCAACAACTCTGAATGTAATCACAAAAATGATAATCCATTTACTGCAGACAAAGTATTTGCTCTGCATCAAGCCTTCAAAAGGTGCCTGTTGTTGTGCTAAAAGGAATTAACCATTCAGAGGGAAACACACATGTCACAGCAGAGGTGAGTCTGTAGAGAACTTTCCTTAGAGCGAGATACTTGAGGCACTCAGTAATGTAAGGCATCAAGGTGCATTCAGTTAAAGTGTTTACATCATGGGACACGTTCTCTTTGCTGTTGTATAAGGTGACTGCTTTTTTATCTTGCCACGCAAAAGTCACAGGAGAATCACTAGCTGGTAAAGCTGGCTAAGATTTCTTCTTTTTATGAACAGCAAACATAAGAAGTTACTAGAAATACTTGTTTAAGGTTGTGGTAGATCCACTGTTTAAAAGTGTATTTTCTCCAAAAGCATTTCCAACTTAGTTACCTGATTCAGTAATTACTCATCACCTCAATAATGTGCATAAAACGAGCGAACAATATTTTGACTAGAAATCTGTGTTTAAACCTCACTTGTTTTTTCCCGTCTAGCTTCTCAAGAAGGCTTACAATGGGCCAAAAATCTCATTCTACAAGTCAAGAAAATGGTGTTGCCAGTTCTCCATGTCACAGGGAAACGCTCTACTATACAACTTGCACTTCATGTTTCCCCTGTTGCTTCCATCACAGGAACTGCAAGGACATCTATGACAGACCCCAGACTGTAGAACTGGGCCTCCCCTATAGATTGCAGGCACAAAAAATACTCCACACCACTGTACGAGATGGTTCCAATCTTTTTCTTAACCCCCTGCCCACTCTAAAGGTGCGTAAGAAATACAGAACTGTGGAAGCCTTTTCAATAACTGCTTGTTTGTTCATCGTGAAGAGGTTACTAAGATGCAGCCTGGGATTCTTCAATTCCAATCTACTCTGGATTCTCAAACCAGAGCCACACTTTATGCCTGCTCATCTTAATATGAAACAGGATCCTCTACTCCAATCCTCATCATCTTCCATCAGCTACTGCAATTCTTTTCACTTTTACAAATCCCCATTTCTCACACAACAATATAAAATGCTGCTTCCAAAAAATCAGCATTCACCATCAAACTCTGATCCCAATTAAGTCTTAATTTTCAATGCTCTTCCTGCCTTGCCTATTGTGTCTTACAAACCAAGTGGCCTATTCTTTACTTCAGCGGTTCATCACTAATCTTGCAAGCTCCCCAAAGACCACTTTTTCCTAGCTCACTTTCCTTTTGCTCTCTATAACTTAAGCATCTCTGTAGGCACTCCATCCTCCAGGTTCTCCCTTTCAGTGCAACAACCCCTCTGTGGCAAAACACACCAAAAATACTAGTGATTAATCACCCAGTAACTAGGGTTCACAATGATATTTGGAGTCAGCCTATAACAACTACAAGCAGCACAAACCCCATCATATACACTTCCCAAGGACTGGCTTCTTGGCAGAAGTTTATGAACTGCCTGATGCAAAATCTCCTCTGCTGGAGCCCACCCAAGCTCCATCCTTTGTTAGCTGCAAGTTCCTTCCCTTCTTCAGTACTGGCAAAACTCAGTGTCACAGCACTTCTGAAAACTATTGAACAGTTTTTCAAATGCAAGACAGGAAGAGATACTTGAGCCAAAGGTAAGGCAGACTGATGGCATTAGGACTTAACTCAAACCAGGAATTTTAAAGCTTTAATTGGAATAAATCCTCAGAATACTTGGAATTATTTGACAGAAAGAATGGAAGGCTTTGGAAAAAAAATCCATATAAAGAAATTTTTCAAGAAAGTAATAGCAAATGTTAAGTACTTTGTGTCACGTTTGTCTGTCTTGATTATCCGCATTAAATCAAGAAGAATGTATCAGTGGACATGTTGGAGAAAACTGTCAAAGGTTTTCTATTAGGGTGTTTAAACTTACCTTTACAATGAGCATGACCAACCGTAAAACTGCTAACATTGGATTTCCTCGGTATTACATGTTTTATTAATGTCATTTATAAAACAATGCATTCCCCAAGTTGTAATAATATTAAGCATCAGTTACAACAACAACTAGTAAAATGTTTTTGGCAAGACTGACAAGTATAGCACTAGTAGATGCAGAATTGCTCTGCTCCCTGAAAGCTAATGAAGTTCTGACTCAAGATCTATTGCAAGTGTATCGGTGCTCCTGACTCCACACAGCAGTGCACAGAAAATGACGTTCATGTCACCTACTTCTTGCCTACACACTCAAAGTCTGTTATAATGCAAAAATACTCCAGAGATCATTCATTTGCTTCTCTGAAATACCCCACAGGCACTGTATACACACACACAGACTGGAGAGGGGGGGAACAACTGGCCTCTCCTCACACTTCCAGTGAGTGCCCTACAAATAGAATAGCAGAATAAAAAACTTAATTCGTTGAGCCACTTACTAATAAATATTTTGAAACAGCAGTTAGCATAAACACCACGTAACAATAGGCTGAACTGCAGCTTAGCTAAGGGCATAAACTGTGATAACTACCTCTTTGTGAAACTTTTAAAAATTTGTTTGGTTTCTGAAGTATTAAATGTCCTCATTTGTCCAAATCTTAAGGGATAAGGCCCCTCGGCATCCATGCAGGTCCAGGCTTGCTGTTTAGAGAAGCACGGTCTTACAAACAATAGCCTCTGATTTGTCACAGTATTTATGAACCAATTTTAATTCTTACCCATAGTCTTCAGTATGAATCAAAATTCAACACTAATTACAGTTGCCAAACCACGTCTCTGAACTAGTACAGCCAAGGCAGACACACAGCCAGGTAAAACATGCTGAACAAACTTGTCCCATATAAAAAGAGATGCCAGCTCACTTTCTGCACTAAAACACACAGGGGTTGAGGCTTTTGTTTTGGTTTTTTTTTTAGTTTGTTTTTATACTGTCTTCTAAGTCCTAACCACTCCATGCTTTGTACTCCACATTTTCTTTCCATCTGAACTTGTAAAAAACACCTTTTAGTATCAAATTTTGAATTTAACTGATGAGCTGTTTCACCTTCTCCTTTAAATCATTAATAAGACATTCAATCTAACTGAGCGTGATACTTAACGTACAAGCACTGTTCTCTGCCTTATGGCTCAAATTACTGCCACATCTACTATTTTTGCTTAAGGTTTTCAAAAAGTTTCTCATCTATGCAATATTTAGGCCAATGAAGTTGGGGATTTTTTTTTTCCAAGTTTTACAAGGAATTGCTTCCAAATGGCTTGCTGAAGTATTTGTTGCAAGAAGTATTTCCCTATCCACAAAATAATACTGTAATTTTAGTTTCTTTAAAAAGAGATGGTATGCTTTTTCATTTAGGGTTTCATACCAGCATCACCTGTCACAGCTCTATTATTTTCAAGGGGACTACACACACACCTTCCAGCACTGGTGCTAATATTTTATGCAAGGATGGATGCAGAATTAACAGAGGACTCTTACTGTCAACATACACACAGAGCACCAATTTATTTGCAGCAGACACTGGTGAGCAGATACACACAGCCTGGCTACAGGAGCCTAGACTTCACACTATGCAGTTCATCCTGTTGAAGAAGCTGGTGGCAGCTGCAGCTCAACTGCTTTCAGCACTTAGCCCAGCTAGATATTTTATTAATTTCACAGCCAAACAGCGGTTTGTTCCTGTACTTTAAGGTATTGGTGCTGCATTGCTTTTTCCTATCTGTTAGCATCATTAGCCTTTCAAAAGCCACTTGCTAATTTTCTCAACTGGGGAGCTAATCTCTTTATATTTAAAAATAGAGCTACTCTTTATTTACAGATGGCCTTTCCATTACTATGGTGAAATACAGATTCCCACCCATGTATCTGCAGAACCAATCCACTGCCTGAACATTAATACAGACCCTCACTGTGCAAAGGCTGCAGGAAGAGAAATCATCACACACATAACCCTGATTTTACAGAGAGCTCTGATGGTTAGGTGTCTCACGTCTCCATCACAAATAGGGAGCACAAATCTTGTATTCAGGTTTCCAAAACAAGCACCACAGATTCAGAGCCATCCTTATTACTTCTACTGCTACTTGGAAAGTCTTTAGAATGTGAAAGGCAAGAAGCTGAAACAGATTCTCAGCTCACTGTCTCCTTCCAGGGAAGGCATTTCTGCCTCTGTATCTGTGCTTCTGCAACCTGCCAACTTCAGCATGGCAACTGGACTTTCAGATCATTGTTGAGATGCTTGTTTTAATTAAGATGTGACTAAGCCACATGCAGACTCCACCTTGCATGTTTGTGTTAAATTGGAAGAGATATGACAATTTGAATTAAGGACCATATGATCCATAGGTCTATATATGCACTGTGTAATGCATATACAGCCTTCATGCTACAAGCATTAAATGTTTGACATTCCAAGAGGATCTTCTCATAACCCCAGGAGATATAGTCCCAAAGCTGTGATTTCATTAAGAGTCCCAGGTAAGATATCCATTAATGTCACTGTCCCCACTGCATGAATGGTGAAACAAAAGCTCACAATACAGGAATTCCTAACAAACCATACCACAGGCCACCTTTGGAAGAGTTACTTAGCACTAATACCCTCTCCTATCCTCTCCTTGCATTACATTTGAAATGGTTGAGAGAAGAATTATTAACAGTTCGTAGGCAGAGTTTGTAGGTTTCTTTAAAACGACTAGTATGTAGAGGAACAGAAGCCCTCTTTTGTTCAGCAGCTTTCCACTCAATAAAATTCCCCATTTGTCTTTCCTTTCCTAGACTTCTTTCCTCTTGCTAATCAGTGCCAGCCTCCAATTAGAACTGACAATAGAAGAAAGTCTTTTTATGATCTTCAGTCATCACTACATAAAACATCATACTGTAGAGTCCATTCTGCACTCAGTTCCTTCTTTTCAAGAAAACTTGAAATAAGTTTACTGGTTTTAATCCTTTTCATGTTTTCAGGCCAAAACCAAAATTCTTTCCAACCCTCCCATTCTGGACTTGGTGTGTGAATGCTGAGCATAAGCTGGGCTTGTTTGCTGCACTTCCAGCTAAATTGCTGCTGCCACCACTGTTCCTGCTCTCTACCATCTCATAAAATATTGGCTTCTGCTATACATACCCAATAAAAGAAAAAAAAAACATTTTCCCCTAGACATTGCAAACTGGCAACAACATCACAGATCACCCCGTCAGGCTGGTATGCAAGACTAAAATCCAAAAACAAACTAAAGGTCCAATGTGAAGAAGGTGCAAGGTGTATGGGGAAAAAGGCAATGCAAACAGTGGCTGTAGAAGAGGAAAATCAGACATGAAAAGGAGAGTATGATTGTGAAAGATGTAGTTTCTAACATCTGGATATTGCTGTCTTGTTACATTACTGTATTTGTATGAAATGGCTGCACACCTTAAAATATCAGCACAAGTTTAGAGAATCCATGCCAAAACCCCCCAATAAGAATGCCCCTGTTCTTTAAACACAAAAACATAGGCAAACTAGTAGGAAGGAATCAGGTGTCAATCACACATTTACCAAATGGATTTGGAACAGTATAAAAACTTCCAAATCGGCTGATGAAATCTTTCCCCCTTGCATTGTCTGTTCTCCAAGCTCCTTAATGCAAGACCCCAGCAACTTCTACTTTTCAGCAAAGCTCTCCAGGCTCACTGGAATTCCCTCTGCTTGAAGAGGTCCCAGGAAAATTCACACTGCTGTGGAGAGCACTGAAATGACAGACCTGCCTCCATCACACCATGGGACACCTGGAACTGAGAGGAAGCCTCTTCTCAGTTTTCTCAAACTCCACCTGACCTTAGCATGCCAAGGAACAGTGTTGCTGCCAGCCACTGAAAGAGCAACCAGTCTGACCCCTTGTACCACCTGGGATGCTTTGTATGATCAGTCCTCTAAGTGAGGAACTGCAGAGACCAAGCACGGGCTTTATCCCAAGAGATGCCTGCAAAAAAGCCAGAACTCCTGTAACATTTCTTTCCCTTCCAGCACAGCCATGAACCATACATCAGGAGCCAACCTTTGATAAGAGGCACAAATACCTTTAAGAAAGAGCCCTAAATCAGTGGAGCATTTTATGCACAGTAATAGATCCCAACTGTATCAAAACATTAATATTGAGCTCTCAGGACTAAGGATATGGTATTGGGTCCAGGATACATGCTTTTAAAAGGTCCCTAAATGCTTATTCATCTAATAAACCACAAAAGCTCAAAAGAAGCTGTTGCCATCTGTTTTCTGGACTTGGACATTTCTGTATGATCCTCTCCCCACCCCCACCAACTGTTCTTTGGAGACAAAAGAAGAAACTAAAACCAGAAAAAAATAAAACTAGGACTGCATTCTTCAGTCACAAGACTTCTCTTGAGTACTGAAAGCATCTCCAAAACTTTGCAACACATGATACCGTAAGGTGCATTAATGGGAAAATATGAAGCTTTAACTCTACATTTCCTTATTTCTGTCATGTAAAGCAGACCCAATTTCTTTTGCATACAGTTCTGTCCAGTTTAACATGAATCCATTTACTACTTGCAATTTCAAGTACACATGTTTCTTTTGAGCCAGCAGTTCGAAAACAGTGGTTGAGGATGAAAGAATAGTTCGGTGACACCTTTACTCTGATCCTCTACTCTTCACAGCTGAGAGGGGGAGGGACCCACTAACCACACCACAGAGTAGGCACTAAGCACATTTTGTCCACATCATATAAAACATTAGTGTTTCGGATAAGCAAAACAAGTCATTTAAAGATACCAGCAGTAATTAGAACAGAATAATTGTTTAAGCAGTTCTTTGCTTCTCTATTTTGAAATGCAATCAGGTGCAGTGCTTGCTTTGGGGAAGGCTACAACTACAGTGTTATGTTAAAGGCCTCCAACCAGTGGCTATTATGTACAAAAACAGCCTCCACCTTCACTCTTTTAGATTATCATCTCAGACTAAGGTAGTCTACACTCTCCAGTCCCATCAGGACATCATGTTAACTGCTTTAAAAGCTCAGGTAAAGACCCAGTAAGTGACAGTGGGCACTGACGCCCAAGCAGCACACACAGCATTTCAAGGGTAGTTCCCCTCCAGCCAAGGACATGAATTAAACAGTCTTTTCTTTGCAGGGATTACCCTGATGGCCAGTCAGAATCCACAGCATTAAACATTCATATGCTTCCTCAAAACAACTGGTTAAACATTAGAAAATAGAATTCAACTTCTTAAAGCACACAGTTCCTCACAGTCAAGGACCTCCATAAGCACAGCATGCTCACCACAGTGCACTGGGCAGCAAGTGCTGGGTCCACTAGCCTTCACTGGGACATGCCCTGCTTCTACAAGGTATGCCAGCCCAAATAGGATGCCTATGTTGTGTCCATATTGATCACCAGGTTAGCCACAACATGAAAAAAAGAAATAAACAAATTAAGTGGTCCCAGGAAGAAAAAATACCTGCAGCTTCTTGTCTATACAACCTGCATGAACCTTCCACATAATTATATAAACACAACAGCTTCTTAGAAACCAGAGAAACGTGCCATCATCTGTTTTACAAGTAGTCATGCAATATTTACTCTCTAAATGTGAAAGCACTGGGTATTTGAAAACTCTAAAAATAAAGTTTGAAATGTGAGTAATAGCCGTCTTTTCCTGGGGAGAAGAAAATCTGTTAAAGTTTCTAAACATTACCATACAACAATGTTCTGAGCTTTTCACAAACACAGCATGCAGTTTTCAGAGAAGTTATTCAGCAGCTTTGAAATTACTTTACCACAACTTTGACTTAGCTAGTGACTTGCTGTCCTTTAATTGTATGCTACTGCCACTAATATGTTTGCCTTTTTTTATCTGTGGTATATCCAGGATACCAGGTATCACAGCTATCAGTCACAGTGTGACTGTGCACTGGAACAGATTTGGAATATCCCTCACTGGAAATATTCAAGAATCCATGTAGATGCAATTCTCTGCCATGTGCTCTACGATGACCATGTTTGATCAGGGAGATTGGACCAGATGACCCATGCAGTGATTCTGCACTTCTGTATTGCCTCAAGTCCACTATCAGAAGCAGATGTGGCCAAAACAGTTGAACAGGGTCTTAGCTGACCAGGTACAGCAGGACTCTACTGCTGTGAACAAGCACAAAGTGGGCTACTTGAACACTTTTTCTTAAATCACCACTGTTTACTTCATCCATTCAACTAGCCAGACAAAACCAGCAAATCCCATGAATGTGCTAAAAAAACCTGAGCTCAGCAATTAAAGTAAAAACATTCATTAGATTCTCACACTTGGGCAGGATAAAACTTAGTTCTATGTTGCCTTTAAAAGTCTACCCTAACAAAATATCCCTGAACAGCTTAGATTTCCAGCCCACACATGTTGGTTATCAAAAGAAACGGACATGAGAAACAATGAAAGCTTGCACAGATTTCTTCCTCAGACTCCTAAAACCAGCTGTACTGAAAAAACAAAGCTAAGGGAACCACCCAGAACCAGTGGAGGGACAGTCATAAGCACCAGGGGTTCAAAGCAATCACATCTGATACCTTCAAGGGAACTGCTTGCAAGTCTTGCTTGATTTTTTTCCTTCCAAGATGCAATCAGAACTTCTTAACTAAGAGTAATGCAGCCACATCTTGCACAGTAACAGAAGTACCCAGCAATTGCTCATTGCTCCGGAGATTGTCCTTAATCCCAAGTTTAAGTCAGTCATGTTATTGCTCCTGCTATACCAATCAGTATTCAAAAGCCTACAAAGACCTGATTTGAGCAGCAGAAATTGCCAATAGCACAGCTACTTTCCAATTATAAAAATCAGAGCCAAGTCAGGTCTCAAAATATATCTACCTCAATCCTGACCATTTGACAAACATTTTTATCAGCTACTTTTGTCTGTTTTAAGGATACTCATTGGGAGATGGGAGAACAACACACAAAGATCCTACAAATAGCCTGAAAACAGTAACGACGTGAACATATATCTGATCTGTGGGCAACAAG
Source organism: Scytalopus superciliaris (assembly GCA_013400415.1). NCBI lineage: Eukaryota > Metazoa > Chordata > Aves > Passeriformes > Rhinocryptidae > Scytalopus > Scytalopus superciliaris. The sequence continues at coordinate 344,737 of VXBX01002915.1, forward strand.
CTCAACATCATCATAGCTTAGCCTTGGACACACTCCTATCACTGAGGCAGTGGACAGAGTCATAGTATCTCCCAGACAAATATCACTGACCCACCATACAATGCAGACTGGATTTGGATGATCTGTCTGTACAACCCTGTACCAAGGCATACTGAAGTATCTCACTGGGAGGATGTGAAATGTAGATGTAGAAAGTTTTAGAGCAACTTGGCACTGGCTTGGACACTGACAATATCATATCCAAAAATGACCCTCCATCTTCTGAGTACAGACACTTCTGAGCTTAACATATCACCAGATGAAAGACTAAAACCAAGAGCACAGAGGATACCAAACCACAGCAAATGGTCCTATATACATAACAGAGCCACCTTTCTTGAACTGCAGAAACGTTTTTAAGACCTCCCAGCCTCCACAGAGACCACCCAATCCTGCTTCTCCACTCTGAAGAATTAGTTCAGCAATTTTACCTCTGAATATTCAGCACCTCCTTCTGAAGAGCAAGTAGCTATTTTGCAGAAACATGATAGGCATTTGAGTTCCCAAACAGATGTCTTCAGCCCAGCTGTATCCAGTGAGTAGCTTGTCTTCATTTTGAGACCCTAACATATGTCACAGGTTGGTTTTGTTTGTTTTTAAGACTTCTTGGTTCTTCCTCATTAGGGCCCATCAGCAATAGCTCTTTCAAGATTACATGTAGGCAGATAACCACATGTAACATCCTACACAGGTTCGACATTCAGTTCAAAGTGCTCCCTGTAGGGGGTTGAGTGTGTGTTGTACACAAAAGTGTACATAGAACATGAATAAAACAATCCTAGGAATGGCCAAAGACTGCACATTTTATGAAGTGAGCCACTTGACTAACAACCTGAGAGATGGAGCAATTTAAAGCGTAAGTGTGGGCCATGACATGGAAAACAGTAAGATACAGGGGATATGAAGGAGCAAGATATTAATAAGATCATAATTTTCAATGCCTCTTACTATCACCGATTCTAGACACCATGGGAGAAGTAAGATTAAAAGAGATGAAAACTTCATTCAACACACATACCAAAAGGAGATATCAAAGCAGCCTTCCCAGGAGAGGGTGGGGCTATCTAAACTCCCTTTTTCAGAGAAAGCATAGGACGAGACAACTAGTGAATGCAAAATCCCAGGCTCTACTATTTTAATCCTGCCAGTGGTGTTCAGAACACACAGCCCTTAAGCTGAACAGCAGTTCTGCTACAGAAGAAAATGAGTTTTTCCTTCAGTTGTGGAGTATATTAGTGCAAACCCTCACACATTTGCTAGCTTCCCTTTTCTTAGAAGTACTAATGAGAATTACTAGCACAGATATTTTTCTTTTTCAAAGGATGAGTTTAGTATTTCTCTGCCAAAGCAGGTGAGCATATCTTACAGAGGATTTCACAAAAAATTACTTCTGCTCTCTGTGGGGAACTGCACAAAGGCAAGTCTAACCCCCCCAAAAGCTCCCACCACCAACACTGCAATTTTGCTAAATGGCTTCCAACTGGGCAGCCTTGATGGTCCTGTTAGAGTATGGTGGGAGTTACTCATACAGCTGAAGAAAAAGCAAGCCTATAGATCTATACAGTAAGCAGGCCAAGAACTGTATAACCCACTGGAGCCAGCGGCTCTTCACTTTTCCACTCATATGAACCAACTCATAGTTTGCTTCCTAATCTAGCCTGTTGAAACAAATCAGGTTAACTCCATTTGCCTCAAGCATAGTTGTGTTTTTATTATCATAACTTCAGAGGTATGAGTAGCAGACAAATGTGTTTACGCCTAGCCATTCTATTCAGTGCTAGGTCAGATATTTTCAAATATCTAGTACGGATTTAGCTGTTGTCCTGCTGAACTTAGACATGCTCTGGAGTCAGCCTCCACCAACACTAAGCACTTTTGGAAACTTTGACCAGAGCTATTTTACCAGCTCAGTGTCCTGCATATTACTGAGGTGCACTAAAGCCCAGAGCTCTCATTGAGGCAATTCCCTGCAGTACTAAGAAGCTTAGAGAACAGACTGTTACTGCCTCTGTAATTTTATATCCTGTACTTTTAACAATGGAAAATACAATATTTAAGCTGGTCCAGTGGGATAGAGCACAAGACTGCTGAATCTTATGAAAGGAGTAATATCACTGTTGTTTTGAGTCTTGTTTCTCAACGTAGTACAGCACCACATATTGTTTAGAATCCTTTGTTTTCTGTACATTCATGCATCAGGGTAGTGGTGAATTTCAAATATTAAATTCGGAACACAAAAATCAGGATTTCAAGCAAAGGAGCATCTTGAAATCCTCTCCTAGGAAAAGTTTTGAGATCTTTTATAACTATCCAGTATTTAGAGAAGGAAATTCAGAATAGTAAGCAGTGATCAAGATGAGGTTACCTTTTCCCTCGTAACAAACCATGACAAGAAAACAGAAAAGGTAAAATATTTCCTTGCAATTGCAACCTGGTGAACAAGGACTTAAGGTACATTTTTTACACGGTAAGCCTTTACAAACCACTTGTAAGACTGCAGAAAGGTACCAGACCCTTGGCCTCCATCCAGCCTCATGGACCCAGAGGGAATTCCGCAAGAGGAAACATTCAGTCACTCCCTGGCAGACGACATACTTTTCCAGGAACTCAGGAAAGGGCTATTTGATGCAACAAACAAAAAGCCATTAGAAATAAGGATTACTGTGTCAAGAGTCTAATGGTGCCAGAACATCCAAACAGGAAAAAAATTGCATTACTGAGGTTCAGTGGAGAATTGGGAGTATCTGACCCAACTTGCGTTTAGGAAGAAGCTTCAGTTGCTACAGGACAGAGAGCTGCAGTTAGCCTACACATCATCGTATTAAGAACCTGTTCACCTGAAATAAATACAACACAAGCCATCTTGAAAAGCTCAAACACTTTGTTGGCAGCTAAGTTAAAAGTTAATTTATTATTTATCATTCCACTAGCAAACTGGAAGAACTGAGTAAGCCTGGAGTCAACACACACCACACCCTAACTGTAAAAAAAAAAAAAACCAAACCCGAAAGACAAACACACGGAGCAAGCAACCCACCCCCCAAAAAAAAACCCCCAAAAAAACAAAAAACCCCTACACGCTTTGTTTAAAGAGAGTGGATAACACACTTCCAAAATTATTATTACAAAACAGAAGCCTAAAATGAAGTGATTCAAATAGTTTGAGATGGGTTTCACAAGCAGGACCTTGGTTTAGTACCTCTGGATTAAAATGTGGTGACCTTCAGCATTCACACCATCACCCTCAACAGCTTTGCATAGGAAGCGAAGAATACTACATTCAACAAAGGTGGCAGAGGGAATTTCAGTGAGAAGGAAGTAATTGTTCAAGTTGGAACTTGACCAAAACACAGGGGTTAACACACTAACACTTGTGGAAAGAAAAATACACCAGTACTATGAATTTCTCATGCAATCAAAGGTATTCCAAACCACAGTTTTATCTTTCCTCTAAAATAGCATACGTTCCAGCAGCATAGTATTTTCTCATGTGCAGTATCTATGGAATGTTTATTTTCCAATTTGGGAAGTGCAGGGCTAAACATAGCACTTCTGGCTGCTCCTGCTCAGAAACTGAAGAGACCAGTAGCAATTTAGACAAGGTACTACAGTGTGGTGAAGAAAACTATAGCAATACACTTTGGAACTGCTTGTGAGTATTACCACCCCATTGCTCAAGGAAGAAATTTCACTTGCATTTCATGAAATATATCAAGTGAAATGCTAAGACTTTGGTCACCTCATACTACACTCACAATGCAAAAAGGCAACAAATGGACTTTAAAAATAACAACTAGGGTAAACAGCACTTGGAGGAGAAACTTAAGTTTTTATCAGGACATGAAAAGTTTTTCTTCCAAAATTGTTCCCAATGAAAAAGAAAATGTTTCTTTTAGCTGTATTCATGCCTCTGCTCCAACTTCTTACAAATACATGCTGGTAAGTGAATTTGCTAGTAAGAATAATAACAAAAAGTTCAGGTGAAATGGAATGTTTCAGAAACAAATTTTTGTTCATAATCACAGTTATGGGCATGAGAACTCACTCAGCTGGTCATCCGTAAAAACACAAACTCAACACCAAAACAAATACCTGAACTGAACTACACAAGTTTCAAAAACACAGCACAAATTTGCTCAATTAACTGTTTCTTCAATAAACTCAAAAAAGCAAACATTTTGCCAAATTGTGACTAGCCATGAAAGCTGGAGCACTTTGTCCAACTTATTTCCTCATGTGAAGCACACAGCAAGAAACACAAAATAATTCTAAAAGTAGTCACAGTCACAATAATGGGACAAAGTTAAGCAAGAAATGTTTGGCCAAATAGCAGCAATCACCGAAGTTCAGGCTGTTAGACAAGTGAATAATTATCCAAAGGAAAGAATGAAACATGCTTCACCTGTGTCTTTTAAAAAACAAATAATACCCATCAAAACAGTATCTTTAAGTATTGTTTTAATGTAAGAGACAATTCTAGGGAAGTGAATAAATGATTCAAAGATGTTTCTGACTTAATAAGCATCTATTTCCTCATGAAATACCACCCTGACTCTAAGATGTTTACCTTGGTGTAATCTATCTAATTGATAGATCAGGGTTTTGGAGAAACACTAATGCACTCAAAATTAGAGTCAAATACTGACTTTTTAAGTCATCAGTTGACCAGACAAGTGACTGGAAGTAACAGTAATTTCCCCCCCTTTAGACGCTGGCTATGTATCTGATTTCAACTAGGAGTGTGATGTTCAGGACACTGACTAACAAGAACATTTAGCAGAAACTCACTCTGTCACTCGAAGCACAAAGTAATTACCAAAATTTCTAAGACCAACCTCTCAAAGTTTGCCCATACTCACTTTCCAACACACAATCGTAGCATGTTGTTTACTCAGCTCTTACAAAGTAGCCAAAGGCTTTTAAGAAAAGTAATCATAAAATCCCAAGATCACTTTACACATCCCTACACACACACTGGACACTTTAGGCAATCATTAGTCATCATCTATGAGTCTTTATTCAGGAGTGCAGAAAGCACCACAGAGTCCTGCAACCCCAAATCTTCCTCCCACTTCAATTATCTACAGGCATTAGAGCTGTCAGAATGGTTCTTCCCTCATGGGTTTCCAAGTCATGAGATGAATATTGCTGTCACTAGTTGTCAGAAATAGAACAAGAGAATGAGCATTGATAATTTAGTAGGTGACAGATGAGGTTAAACAAATGTACATATAGCAAAGTGTAACATGCATAATTATCTTTGGGGCCAATTAACATTAGAATTGACTTGCATACTCGATCAGAATTGCATTGCAATTTTTTTGTCATGAAAATGGGGATCTTCTCTAATGAAAGCCAACAGCACACTTGTTTGATTTGATAAACATATACACTCTGAACTACAGCACAGAACAATCATTTTGTCAAATACTAACACAGCAACCATATGAGACTTACAGGCATAAATGTTTAAGAAGTACTCCAGATGTTCATTTTGTGAGCTGTTATTAATGTCTCTTCCAAAGGATGGAAGACCAGAAGTACCCAAGCTATGGCCTTACAACTCCGAGCACTAAGACAACTTTACTCATCTCTCTTTGTGTTACTTAGCTGATGAAGTGACATGCAATTAGCAACAGGTACTCCTCACAAGTCACTGTTTAGCTTCCCTTCTCCAGCCTTCTGTTTTCAGTTCATTAAATCCCTTGCAACACCCAAGCAGACACACTCAAGTCAAAGGGTATGTTTGTTTCAGAACATTTAGTGTCTGTTCTCAGAGTAATGTTTGTGGGCTCATGTCCCCACCCCTGCACACTACATACAATGGCAACAATACAATCAATTACAAATATTTCATTTCAAGGCAGGTTCTTCAGGAGAGAACTAAATACACTGCCATAACACACAAGCTATAGACTTATCTGCTGCTTTTATATTCAAAGCCAAACAGCAATCTGCTGTACAAACTAGCTAGTGTATGAACATTAGATGCATGATAATGCTCCAATTTTGTTATTAAAAAAATAATCTCACTTCTACCTAGGCCTTAACATTTGGCTTCTTTCACAAAACATCACTAAAAACAGGTCCTTTAAAGGAACATTTGAAAACCTAAAACAGGCAATTAACAGCTCAGATCTCATAAATGAAGTCATGAGTTCAACTGCCCTCAAAACAACATTTACTTCCACTGAAAAACTAAGTTTTACTTGCCCTTGACATACTGACATCCCCGTCACTATGAGGGAAGATAATGAGATCTGTCAGGCTCTGGAAAAACTTTTAACAAACAAGGCTTTTTCTTAAAGAGTTGTTTGATTTGATTTTGCTAGCTCTACCAAGTCCCCTGAGGGGTATATTTTTCTCCACTGTGCCAGTGGCCTGATAGAGACACTGTAACAGTGGAAGACTTAACCCCCTCAACAAGATACCATCTCTCCCTCTTAATGCAAAAATGGAGCCAGGTTTACTAGAGTTTCATTTTAAGAGATCACCCCTGAGAATCAAGTCCAACTACAGTTTATGCCTAAAGTCCAGTAAATGAATACACAGTGTATCAAGTGTGTTTTTAAAAAAATTTCTGAATGGCAAATGCAGCCGAAACTCCCCAGATGAGATGAAAATGTTTTAGTAAATTTACGAAATATTAAGTCCCACAAACTTACACAACCTTAAGAACAACAACACAACTCTTCCTAGATAAGTTAAACATCACATCACGAAGTAAAACACCCAGATCCCCCTCCCAATAGACATTTTTGTTTGAAGACTATTTAATTTGAAATTTCCTCTTGCTATGCCAATTACATTTTAAAACTTTTTCCTGTGAAGTTTAAGGACACTGTCTTATTTGACACACAAAGTAATAGCAAAAACAACCCAGAATAGAAAAAAAAAATTGTTTTTCTTGCCTCAGTACCAAGCACCTGGCAAGTAAATGGAAGGTTCCTGCAAAGCCTTAAAGGTTATTAAAAGCATTCCTCTTTTTCTCTGGGGACTTAAAACTCAGTTATTTTCATTCCTGCTTTTAAGCCTATGAAATTACATCATCTCTTTCCCTTTGATTTATACTTTACAGTATTTTTTCCGCATTGTTCCTCCATTTGCTAATTCACTAATAAAACTCCTGTTGGCTCCCATCATGAAATAAGAGAGGAAGTGTCCAGTATTGCAGGTTTCTTTGCAAAACAAGATGATTCATTATCTTAATTGCAAATATTTTATGTATGATTTTATTAATTTGCCATTTATTATTTGTTTCAGCAACACACGTCTTCGGTTTAAGTTGTCAAATCTTTGACAAATGAAATAACAAACTGCCTTGGAAGGATCTCTACCAAAGCATTGTGAGAGAGTATGAAAGTAAGAGCTTTCTCTTTGCTCAGTGTTTGTTAACTTCCCCACAAACACAACGTAAGTCTACAGCACAGGGTCAATTCCCTTCCTGGGCACTTGGTGCTTTCTAAGCCCAAGGTAACTTCTCACTGGCCCTACATCTGGGCCTGTTGGGTTTATAGGGTTGCTGCAATTGTGTTAGCTCCCTCTTGTAAAACACTATTGTTCACTCCCATGAAACAGCTGTAAAAGCAAGACCCTCTGCTCTAACACTTAATGCCCTTTCCCTTTAGCCCCCTCCCCAAATACAAAAGCATTTATCAATCAGCAGTAGCAAAACAATTGCTATTAAAAAACTGGCTTAACAAAGTCATTGTAGTTGACATCTGTTCAGAACACAACTTGAAGAAGGACAAAGAGTGTTGCCTGGAAAAAAACAACACATTTGTTCCCAATCACAGAAGCCTAGAATCCCTCACACTGGAACAAACTGCTGGAAGCCAGCTAGTCCAAGGCTCCTGGCTAAAGCAGAATTAGCTAGAGCAGGCTGTCCAGCAACATGTCATCCAGTTGGATTTTCCATGTCTGGAAGAACAGAGACTCCTCAACTCCTCTGGGAAATCTACTCCTGTGTTGGACTATCCTTCCAGTAAAACAGTGGAGTTTTGCTGGTGTTGAGACAGTCACAGATGTGGTTTTGTTTGTCTGTAACATCCTGTCCTGTCACTAAGCACTACAGAGAAGAGCCTGTCTCCTGCATCTTCAGTTGCTGCCATTATATATCCATAGAAAAATGATACTCTGAGTATCAGAGAGTACAAATTGATACCCTCTCTGAGTCATCTCTAGGCCGAACACTTCAAGTTCTCTCAGCCTCTCCTCACATGAAAGATGCTCCAGCCCTTTCATCATCTTTGTGGTCCTGCACAGGACTCTGTCCATTAAACCTGTTTGCATCTTATACTGAGTATCCCAGAACTGGGCACAGCATTGAAAATGTGACCCCACCAATGCTGACTGGAGAAGGAGGATCACCCCCTTCAACCTTTGGCAATGCTCTTTACACTGCAGCCCAGGGTACTGCTGGTCTTTTTTTTTGCTGCTAGAATTCATTGCTAGCTCATGGTCAGTTTGTCCAGCAGGACCCCAAGACCCTTCTGGACAACACTCTTTTCTAGCTTGGCAACACCCACTTTCCTGGTGCAAGGGGTTGTCACTCACCATACACAGGACTTTGCATTTCCCCTTCTTGAGCTTTATGAGATTACTCTGCTCAGTTCTTCAGACTACCATGGTCCCTCAGAATAGCAGCACAGCCATCAGCCACTGCTCACAGCCTTCTATCATCTGTAAACTTCCTGAGGGGATGGTCCATGTTATCATCAGGTCATTACTGAAATGCTGACCAGTGCTAGGCCCAATACTGTGCCCTGCAGTACAGTAGTCCAGGAGACATCTGGAAAGAAACTACTCAGAAAAAAGCCCTGGGTTCCTCTACTTCAGGTGCATGGACAGCAATTGCTTTTGCCATATGACACTTGTATGATAGTGCACACATAAAAGTGAGTAAGACTGCACAACAGTACTACAAGGTCTCCATACAGTCATTCCCCACAAAGCAGGTCTTGCTTCTAGAAAACTTCCTGTCTGCCTAAATCAACAGTCCCTTCTAGGTAACAGCTCTCCCCAGACACCAGCAACGAGCACAAACACACAGTCCTCAAAGCTACATGACCTTTCCAAGTTAAAAATAATGCCGCATTCCTGCTATACAGAAAGTAAAGCAGGCCAGCTTTTGGTTTTCCTTCTCATGTTTCTGGGAAGGCTCTTATTTCTTTCCTTCTGAAGTAGTCATGACATAGAACCAGATCTGTGTATGGCTAAATCCACAAACAGCAATAAATTCTGCTGTGGTGTATTAAAGCAAGTGGTAGCCTAACATTTGAATAGGGTGAATTGCACTGTTACCCACATGCTCACATTACATACAATTTTAAGTCAAGACAAACTTTAATTCATCCAAAGACCTTCTCTGGAGCTGAACTGAACAGTCACACAAACTTTTTGCTTGCAAATGACCACATACTACTCCTCCTCATCAGTGTTTACTATAATCAGGTACAGTGTTTTCTCATGATTTTTCATCATTTCATGAAAGAGATGGTGACTGTGGCAGAAAAAAACTGCATTATTAGATAATTTTAATGAAGGACTTGCTTCCTCCTCCAGAGGAGCAAGACAGACACTACTAAGCAAGCTGCTTTCCAACATACTTAGTGTGGCAGCATGTATTGTAGGTAGAATTTCACAGGCTTCACACCCATTTCTGTTACCTGAAAAAGTCACAGAAATTTCTTACCTGCAACAAATGACTGCTTTGCAGGAGAGTGCCAAGTCCAGAAAGCTCTGCCTGACTTCAAATGAAAGGGCATACTTCAGTGTGTGGCCATCAATAATCAGGGCAATATCATTTTCCTTGCCCAGCGACTCCCCCAGACTGGTACAATGTTGAGTCAGAGAGGCTCTTGTTGCCTGAAGAATAAACAGAAAGAAGTCATGTTTCTTCCTAATACAAGAGAATTGCATCCAAACTAGAGAAAGGCATCTCCAGACTATGCAACGGAGCACAGTATATATGCACCCAAATCAGCAGAGACATGAGTTGATATTTTAACAGGACCTTGGGTCACAAATCAGCAAAAACTGCCTTTGCTTGCCTAGGAAACCATGCCTTGCTCAGTGCAGACTCCAGCATCATCTCCACTACACAGTTCTGCATGGGGCATGTGCTGGGACAGTGGCTGGGATACATACTTTTCAATTGTATCCTAAAGGAACTAACTTCCCTGGACCGAACAGGTGGGAGGCGAATCGGGTCACTTTCACACAAAGAGAAGAAAAGGAAAAAAAGAAAAAAGAAGGTAGGGAGGTTGCTTTGCAATTCATTTTCTCTCATCGCACTCACTGATGTAGCAGTCAAAGCAAACTCATTCTGATTCACAAGAAAACTAGCCCTGAAATTGGAGGCAAATTTACAGATTAGGTTAATGAGTATGACAGCCCTTTCAGACACAGGCTACATTTTGCACCTTCTTCATTACAACAATGACTGCATTACTCCCTGTTTCCCCGTTAAAATGTGAGGGATTAGATTTATGACTTCACAACACACTTTATTTACACCGTACCTGAAAATTTAACACAAAGTATGTGGTTGTGCTTAAACCATTAGAGAACAGTGCTGGGAAAACAAGGGCATGTCTCCAGGGAAGAAAGCTATTTTATGTAGTTCAACACTACTATGCAGTGACAACAACCACAGAAATCCCAAGCATGGTATAAGGGATACAGTTTAGGTAATGCTATCAACAGTACAACGTTATTGCAAGAACCCCTGCCCCTGGAATCTTGGGAGTGTCATTTCTTTTTCTTTACTGCTTCCTCTCAGTCTTGATCAAACATTTTTCTTGCTCTCAAATGCAGAAATAGCCCCCACTCTTCTCCTGAATGCACCCACAGGATTAGAAGCTTCTCTGATTATTTGAAACTAAGGGAGTCAGTTCTTGCCATTAGTCCCTGTCGAGCACTTCAGAGTAAACACCTGCACTTTTTTACCTGACCCAAAGCAGCATGAAGGGCCAGGGCCCAACCACTCCCTCCCACAGAGGCAGAGGAGAACCTAACAGTAAGTTCAGAAGGGTTATTCAATGTCCATCATCTGTTGCTCAAAAGAGAAAGCCACTTACAAAAGGTGATGCTTCTCATCAGTGAGATTACTAGGAGCTCCACAGTTTATTATCACAGCAATGTACAAGCCTCATCCAATTCATGCTCTGGTCACAGAACTTATTCATTTTACATCTAAGACGACACAGGATTAGTAACAGGGTCAATAATACTCCAAAATGCTATAAATTAAGGATTACAAATCAGGCACTTCATTTAACCAGCATTTCATAGAACTCTTAATATACTTGTCCTCACAGAGGGCTAACTTACAACCTAACAGCTTATATAGTAAACAACCATGAATTATTACTTCTGTTTCTTCCAACTACTTACAAATACTATGTTTTAAAAACAAAACCAAACTACTGTCCCTGTACCTTCGTGCAAGTACCCAAAATAAACTAGACCTCAAACTCCCTGGGTATATATATATAAAACAAAGATTTCCCAAGTAACCAGAGGAACAAACATTCAGGAACCATGGAGAACTATATCCTTCTCATTACTGGCAACAAGAGCAGAAATCCCTACTTTGTCACCTGGCTTTTACTCTGCATTTGACATCAAGGGCTAAGTTTCTTCAAGTCACATCAAGCAACACTAAATCAATACTTCACCAAAACAAGCATGGTGAAGCAGAAATCAATAGCAATCTTCAGAAAGTAACTGAAATAACTCAGACCTGTGGAATGCTCCTACCTTTTTAATGAGTACCCCACAAGTAGAAATGGAAACTTTGCCAGGAGTCATGACAAAAATAGAGTATTAGAAGCAAATACCACAAACATTTCATTTAGCCATAATACATTTTGTTTTCCTTCCCTCAAGATTTTCTTTAGACCCACGGAGCATGCAGCTGCTCTGGGGAAACCTGGAGAGGTGCCTGTCAATCAGACCTTTTAGTACTGGCATATCGAGTTCCAACAAATACTAAAAATACACAGTTTTAAGTCAGAAGGCACAACAACTGAAAAGTCCACCAATTTAGCAGTTCTGACTCAGTGGGCTATTCCAATGAACATGGACAATTCATTAGCCAGTAGAGGACACGTGCACATACTTAAGGTGTCAATCAGAGCAACAATATCAGTTCAGAGTTTCACAAGAGCTTAAAAACTCCTACGACCACCAAGCTTAGAGCACTAACATGAAAAAGAACATCAACCACAGAGCTCAAACTGAACATAAGGAAATTAGGTTTTAATTTTTTATTTTACTTTTGTGTATTTGGCATGGTTGGGGGACCTGTTTCTAAAAATTTGAACAATTCTGACAGATGCATTTAAGGAAAATCATTACAGTCTCCATGGTCAACTTAAATTCAGGACAGACACGGTGATATGTTCCATAATAAACTTATCACACCTGCTTTTGCTGTTTTTCCATTTCACCAAGTCATAACCACAAATACAAACCTTGAACAGAGCATTTACTTGCATTACTGCCTTAAAATAAGCTTTCAGATTTTATTGTTCTCTGTGTGCATAGTTTCCATCCTGAACATAGAGCAGCTATTAGGACACTATTATAAATCTTCATAGCAGACTATAATTTGTTGACAAGCAGAAAACCAAAACATCCTGAAGTACTTTGTGTGGTCTTTCTCTGGATTGCACTGTCAAGATCTTGAACAAACTTTCTCATAGCATGCCTGTAAATTCTCACTTACTAAAACCTCAGAAAAAAGCCCTGCCGAGCCCAACTTCAGATATTAATTACAAAACTGACTAACAAATTCTGGGATTTCCCAGGCTATTATTTTGTAGGTTAACAAAGCAAATACTAATACTTTTCACATGATGTTTAAAGACAATTGGGAAGTCAATACAATCAGAGTGAATTTAATGAGAGCTCTGCTGACTTCACTAAAAACAAGAGCAGACTCCTCATACTGTAATAAAAAACATTAGCAACATTACTGAATAGGCTACAGAACTAGATCTTAAGCAGGGGGTTTTGTTTGTGTCTTGTGCTTTTGAGTGAGTATTTTGTAGTTGTTGGATAAGGAGTTTTTTGTCTGAGTTTTTTGTTGGTTTTTTTTTGGAAGCAGCACACCATACTGCCCCATTCCCTCCTATGGGTGCACACTACAGCAAGAAATGTTGGTGTGCAAGGCAATTCAGTGTCCTACACAGAACCACAGTATCAGACAGCTGCCAAGAGAAAAAGAGTAGCCAGCAGGACTTGCTAACACTGGGTGCGAAAGACTCCAGCAGGGAGTCATTGCCTAAGCTTACATTACAAATAAGCTGATACCCAGAGAAGAACTGGACAACTATTTTAAGATAATCAGATCCAAATCCCTTCTCCTTCCTCCCCTGCATTTCCCTGGGAAGGCTCACAGAGTCACTGAGATGACAGCAATGGATGAAAACTGCTGAAATTTGGGCAGCCGCTACAGTCCCGTTTCAGTGTAAGCACACAGCAGTACATGGCCCACAAGGTAAAATATCTTGCAAAGAGACCTTCCTGGCAAGTAGCATCACACAGGCAAGAAGGCCTCTTGAGCTGAAGAGAGCCAGTCACCCCCATGAGCTCTGGCAGACATATCCCCATAAGGCCAAATGAGCCTTACATTCAGGCCCTCTTGGGCATCTACATTTCATGCATCCCTCTTGCATGGCCATTCCTCCATCTCAGAAGACCTAACATGACCCTCACAGGACAAGCTCCTGCAGTAAGAGATGTTAGCCTATAGTTAAAGTAACATCTAAGCTTAAGTCAATTGCACATACTACTTGCTTCTATATTTAACTAGAAAGTTTTGCTAGCTACAGCACTCGCACAGTGCACTGTCATCTGCTTACATGAACTGATAAAGCCATGGATTATGGCCCATTAAATGGAAACTCCAAACATGAGCAGAATTGGAAGTATCAAGTTACTAATATGAGGATACGCATGGCCTAATACAATCAATGCTAGAATGACATGGAACTCCACACTGAACTTAGAAAAATCTGCAGGCAAGCATTTGCATACTTTCTCAGCAATAAGGAAATTCTTATGAGCATCCACAAAACTACTCTGACTTCCTTCTACCCTCAAAGTCATGTCACAATGCTAACAACAAAACCAAAACTGGAACAAAAAAACCCACACCCCATGCCCCCCCCCCAAAAAAAAAAAAAGAAACTTGACAGTGGTACGGACATTGTTCTTGCTACACAGAGCAACAGATGTTAAAAACAGTACATGTTAACCAGAGCATGTTAGTTTCCACTGCCATACTTTCTCACCTTTTGCCTTTTTCACTACTGCCAACACTTAATTCACATTCAATTTATGACACACTTACTCCTTTTGTGCTTCCTTTTAGAAGATACCAGAATAAACTGCTAGAAAAGCAGGAATGTGCCATTAAGTGCTCATACAAGTTTTAAGCGACACGAGGAGATTGAAGTGTTTCACAAGATGAACTTACCTGAAGGAACAAAATTAATACTGGGACTTGTCAACTACGGGATTACAGCAGAAAACCCAAGTGAAGAAAACAGACTAAGATGACTCACAGGAAAGAAACTTATGTGTCAAAATTCCTCAATAACACGCAAGGAAAAACTATACAGCTCCATATGAAAATCCATCACCTCTAAGGTTCCTGTAAAGCCAGAAGTAGAAACATTAGCAGGGAGGTTGTTTTCTTACTAGCTCACTGATAACAGCACTATGGAGAGATGCCTTTCAAAGTTACACATCCCTAAAACTCAATTTTAAGAGTACATCCATTCCTTAGCTTTACAGGAAGAAGAGACTACAAGCACACTCTCTAGAGTTAAGAGTCAAAATAATCTTAGAAAGATGAGCAGTAAAGAAACATGAATAGTTCACTACTTCACATTTCAAAAAAATTGTATGAGCACCTCCCAATTTGGGATGCCTGAATACTTTAAAATACAGGATTAATTTCCAATTCAACCCGTACATGCAAAACCACTGAGAAAACCGGTCATGAAAGACCAGATCCCAGATGAATAGCTTCAACTTACTCTTTTAAGTAAGATAAAAACTTAAGGAAAAAAAGCCTAACAGGCTCATCAATAGCTGTTGCTCAGAGTTCCTGCAGTGCTCAGCCTGTGTCACATGCTGATCTGGAGATACACAAGAGCACAGAGTGTGACCACTGCAATGGCACTTCACACCAATCATCCCTAACTCGATTTTGTAAGTCCAAACAATTACTTGACTTCACCACTTCAAAGCATTTCTCCAAAGACAGACTGACAGGTATAACCAAGTGTCCCACATTCCCTCTCTAATATAAAACAAGCATGATTTTGACACAACTTCAGCCTGAACTAATTATAGGAAATTTGATCCCAGATTCCACTAAGAGAAGGGCCAAAACAGTTTAATATTCTCAGAGCCTGGTGAGAACAGCAGCATGTATGTACAATCCTTGGGGAATAGTCTATTCTAAACCATTTCTGGAGGTGCCATACAGAAAACCTGCCATTTCTAAATAATTTCCAACAAGATTACTCACAAAGCCCCCAGAACCATCAATTGAACTCTCAGTGGCATGAACAGATAATTCTTCCAAAAGATGTTATTACGGCCTTCCCACAAGAGTCTGAAGCTGATCAAGCAGCATCTGCATTTCTCTTATGGAAGTATTTAATAAGCCTAAATACCACAGTTACACACAACCCCAGCAATAATGCCATCTGTTCAACCAAACCCATTTGACAGACTAAGCTCACTGCAGTGTTTAAAGAATCACAACATATAAAATACTTGGCAAATATTGTTAAATAGTAAGTGCAAACATCACTAAAAACATAAAGCAAGATAGTAACAACCCATTCCTAAAATATACCAACCCAATTACTCTGATTGTACACAGCAGAACTTGCTTGTTTAACAGCACCATGATTCTGCTTGATGAACAGCATTTCCTACCATGCCAAAAAAACCACTATATGGAGGACCCAGAGACATTAGATGGTCTCACTCCGATAATTTTCATAGCTTTGAATTTAACTTCAACCTGAAATTCCTTCACAGTTAGCCAAGTAATTTACGATGTCTATATACAAGGCATCCTTAATCTGCATAGCAAGTCTCGGGTTATCACATATTCAGACCAAATCCTGCCTTTAGATATTAGATAAACAGATCATATCAGTATTTTTGTCTTCACGGGCAACTGAAAGTTCAGATGAATTCGACCATCGAGGGCTATAAAAAGTGCTGCAGATAATTACTCAAGGATGTTTTCAGTTCTGTAACAAACTGATTACGCAGGAGCCAAGGAACTTGGTTAAATAGGGAAGAAAATATATCCTGAAGGAACATCTGTCCTGTCATCAGTACATGGATCTCCAAACATGTTCCACATAGTTTAAAAGAAAAATGAAACAGATCGTTTTACAAGATTTTCTGATCACAAAAAACATCTTCAAATATCTTAGATATACCATCTAAAACACATACCCTGTATAAAGTGTTGCAAGTATTTCTATACCACAGTAAGGAGGAGCATCAAACAGATGACCCCTTGAAAAGTACATGTTAAGTGCTCAAACTTCATGCTTTGTTATCAGATGGCTGCACACTGAATTGAAGCTCTCAGTAAAGAAAGGTAATGTCTTCATTAAGGAATATGTATGGAGTCCTCTCTGCAATCCATGAGCTGGGTGCTTTGAGGGAAGGAGAGAAGAATTAAGAGGAAAGAAGGGGTTTTGCCCGATTAAAAAGTAAAACAGATTTGTTCAAGATTACACTAACTCATCATCTCCCATCTTGCAGATTCAGTATCATGGCAGCACATGGTGCCAAGAGTGGTGGTCCTTGTGTTTTAGCCTTTCTGAAATAAAACCTGCACTTTACTGCAGCATTACTTTTCCCTCAGATTAAAGAGAAAGATGCTAATTATAGCAGTGGTATCTTAAAAATGCTGATCTCAACTGCAAACCTTCACTAAAATACCAATCTCGGGGGGGGCGGGGGAGACACCAAAACAAGAAAAGCAACAAAAGTCCCAGCATTCTCAGACCAAAGAACTGAAATACTAAGCAGTTCTCCAGTACAACATGGTTGCTAAAGGCACCATCTTCAAAGCCATCAGCCTTTTGCAATCCTTTGAGTTCTCAGAGGGCAAAGCTTGAAGCATAAGAAACAATTGTAGAAACAACTGAAGTCAAAGAGACAATTCATCAAATGCTCTTCAAAAGCTATGAAAGACAATACCACATTTGTTCAGTTTGGCATTTTTTAATATCTCTAACTTTACCAAGAAACACGTGTATCCCTGGGAAGACCAGGATTTCAACGAATAGAGCCAAACCCCTGTTTCCTTCACTCTAATAACAGCATTAGGCTCATTATATGACTTCCATTTATTCCACAACTGCTCTACATCGATCAATTTGTGTATTGCTTTCAATACATACTAGATGTTTGACCACAGAACAGTTTATGGTACACATTAAGATAGTTTATAGATAGCTTATAATCTCATACTAGAGAAAGGAGGCAGGGGGGAAGCAACTGTACTCTGCCAAGGGAAGCAGTCTGTTAGTTTTGCTAACAGGGTAGAATGACTCAGTCTCTTTATTTTGATATTTTAGCTTTATTAAATTAATTCAACAGAATAAGCATTTTATTTCCTTCTACTTTCATCAAACACGTCCCAATTACTTTTTTCTCTTTCAAATATAACAGTCAACCTTTTCCACAGCAGAAGCTCTTGTTTAAACCTCCAAGAAAGTTATGTTTCTGCTAAGTAATTTCTCAAAGATAAGTCAACCTTTCAGCTCAAGAAGACATTACAACCTTCTGCTTTAGATCATGAAGGTTTCAGATTCTGTTAGTGAACCACATGCTTCTGTGTCTTCTTAGAACACTCAGATGCCCACAAACATAAGAATTCAGCCATGAAAATGACACTGGTGTGAGGACATACAAGTCAGCCTGTAGTTTACTCCCCTCAACCCAAACACACTTCTCCCTCAAAAAAACAGAGGGTATTTTCTCCATATATAGATCTTACAATTCTTTGGGTTGGAAGGGACCTTAAAGATCATCTAGTTCCAACCCTCTGCAACAGGCAGGGACACTTCACTAAACTACATTGCTCAGAACTCCATCCAGTCTGGTTTTGAACACTTCTAAGGATGGGGTATCCACAACCTCTCTAGGCAGCCTGTTCCAGCGCCTCACTACCCCCACAGTAAAGAATTTTTTCTTAATATCTAATCTAAACCTACAGTCTTTCAGTTTAAAGCCATTCCCCCTTGTCCTGTCATGACACGTTCTTGCAAGAAGCTCCTCTCCACCTTTCTTGTAGGCTCCCTTCAGGTACTGGAAGGCCACAATTAGGTCACCCCAAGCCTTCAGACAGGGCACGTCAAAGATCTCTGCTACAAACACTTCTATGTCTATTTCCAAATCTGTATACGGGGATTTTTATACACATGAAGCAATGTGTACATGCATTATCACTATTATAAAGCCTTGGTTGATATATGTATATTTATATAAAATACAGCCATCCTGATTCAAGAAGATTTGAATCAACTTCCCTAAGAGAATTAACAGCCAACACCACAGTCAAGGCTACACTAAACGAGTCTTATCATTGCTAGCAATTAAGGAATCCATGTTTATTTAGGTATCAAAGACTGAATACTAGTCAAAATGAAACAGACTGGATGACCAAACTCACCTTTTTTCCAAAACAATGCCATACACAGAAAACATAATATTGAGTAGATCAATTTGTACAAGACAAGATTGACTCAACACAGTTTTCTCATGTTGCAGTTACCTTGTCAGTACAGACATAAGCCTTTTTCAAAAACCTGTGTTCGCTAATAAAAAACATTCATATTTTCAAGTCATGTTACATATGTAGTCCGGAAAAGAAGAAGTTTTGATTTTACCTTTTCATCTAAGGTAATGTTAATTTGTAAGACATCAAAATAAAGTTAGAAGGACAGAACTTTCCTCTCTGTAGACCAATAAAATTTGAATAGGGCTAGGGAAAGCTATAGCTTCAATTATTTTTAGTCTTCCACTCTCAATTTCCTCTCCAAAATCCCCCCTGAAAAAACTCCAACCACTATTAGCATCTGTGCAGTTTATAGTTCAGTTGCATGCTAGTGTAAGTAACAGAGGCCATACTGCTGTCAGAGTTCATAGCTAAAGGTATTTCCCCTCTTAAGTAAAAGGAAACTGCTTTGAGAATTAAGCCAAACTGCAAACTATAAACTCTGAGCTACTCAGGACAGTCCCAGACATGCACCAAGCCAACCTGTCATGTTAGTCTTTCTTTCGAGTGCCTGTTATCAAATCTGTCTCTCCAAGTGAAGCCGAGAAAGTTCCAGAGTACCTGATTAGCACAAGCAAGCTCTGTAGGAAAACTGACTTTTAAGAATCATATTGCTTTCAACCCAAGTTGTTTGCTTAAAGCCTGGTTTTGATTTAGACACAATACAGGTATTGAGCAGAAATATGAGAGAACCTACAGTTCTTGAAATACCCTTCGAGATTTTACTTCTACCTTTACAGCATGACAAGAATCAGAAGTTACTCATGCTCCTTGGACAATGTATTTTTCTTTTTTATCCACAACTGGCTAGGCAATAAAGCAACATATAAAGATGTTTCCAGAAGGATCTGATACAAGCTGTACTCCCATGACCTTACCTCTTTCCCAAAAGCCTCTTGGAAATGGGGAACAAGGACATTCACTGACTGTTTCCCATCCAACTGAGATCACTTTGACTCAAAGAATTAAATCAGGCTTCCTGCCCTTTGGCAGCTGCTCAGGCAGGGTGCAAGAGGTTATCTTGGACCCTTTGTTCCCAGCCTTGGTCCCATCTGTGCCCTGTCTGGACTTCTAATCAAATGAGAGCCCACAGCGAGGCAGCATTCTCTTGCCTGAGCCAGACCCTCTAGCAAGCAACTGCAAAGAAGACACCTAAGCCTGATCATGCTTCTAAGACAACACAGTTCCCAAATTGCCCCACAAGGTCAGATGAAGGATATGCAACACCCTGAACAAGGAAAACCCTAAGCATGCCCTGAAGGATAAGGCCCTGGACACTCCTGCACCTGGGAAACACAGGCTGTCAGAGGAAGAAGTGAAGATGGCACTGCAAAGATGTAGGGAAACTGGATTTTCCCTCATGTCCCAAAACTAAAAGTGAGAGCTCTAGAGATCTGCATCCAAGCAATAGGACAGTAAGCAGGTCTAAAAAACTTCACCTTGGACTATAGTTTTTTAAAGCCATAAATCACAGTGCAAAAGTACGGGCACACAGAGGGAAGGAGAGAAAACACTAGTGGATAACACAAGCAAGAAGCAAGGAAAAATTCCTGCTAGGTCAGCACAGATCTTTACTATCTGAACAGTTCTCAATCTATAGGATTAAATAAACTTTTATTCAGTAATGGAAGGAAAGTCACAGGAGAGCTATCCAAAACACTAACATTGGCAGAGCACATGTATTAGGAAAACTTAACAAGTTAGTGGTATTATATTGAGATTCTAGAAATCCAGACAGCTATATACTTGTCCAGCTAATACAAGACCCATAACAGAACTATCATGGAAAGAGAAAAGCATGGCAGAACTACCTAAACAGTTTTCTGCAAACTAATCTGTTGAATCTATTTACTCAAATAAAATTTGCTTTTGCTCAAATAAAATTTGTCATGTTGCAAACTCTTCTGTTGCAGTTTGATTACCAAGTTAGTACTACACAAAAATAACCTCAGATAACTTACTGTAAGATGGTCCAGCTTTAACACCTTTGTCAGAGAAGGCCTACAGAGTAGATCTGCTAATAGAGCTCTACCAACATCAATTCATACATGATGTTATTTATCTTCAAAACACCAAAAGAAATGCAAGCCTTTTGTCTTGCAATCCAAGCACAGCAGATTAGTGTGACAAAAGGACAAAAACTGCTGTCCAAGGGAAGTTGTGGAAGTCCCATTCATGGACACATGCCAGGTTGAACGGGGCCCTGAGAAACCTGATGCAGGGAATGGCATCCCTGCCCACCGTGCCATGGTTGAAACAAGATGATCTTTAAGGTTGCTTCCAACTTGGACCATTCTACAATTCTATGAAAAAATAAAAAGGTCTGAAAAAGAAAACACAAGCTTTCTTGGAGCAATTCATTTTACTTCAACTGACAACACGTGTGAGCAAACCAGATGTGACACAGATCCAACTCCCCCACTCTTGTCCCCAGTTCCACCCCTGAAACCTGGGCACAAGGCAGGCAGCTCCTCCAGCCCATCCACTGCCACATGGCACACGACAACCTCCAAGGTACAACTTTCACTGATCACCTCAAGTCTCAGAAGTGGTGCCTGGGATAATGGACCAGCTCACCACAGGTAGTCCACGAGCTGCAATACAATTGTCACTTTTTATACTGATTTTTATTTCAATTTGACAACAAATTAATTTTGGTACTTATTTTATAAAAAAGGTTTCCTACCATACCACAGCTTCAACCACTCAGAAGAGACTAGGTTTAAGACAAAACTGAATGGCTGGGGGCTGCTGAAGAGCCTGAGGCCTAGATAGAGAGTTTTAAAAAGATGAATGTAATGTAACACTAAAACATGATAAAACATGAAAAGCTAAGGGTTTATAAGAGATGATAGTACAGGGCACCAAGATCTTTCCAAGTATCAGTCAGGCGCAAGATACATTTGCTTGTTTCAGAGACTGAGCAGTTCATCCCAGGACTGTTTCCTAAAGCTGTCCTCATGCCAGACACTAAGGTTAGCTTTCAAGTAGCTTCATACAACTACTTTAATAACCTTCAAGTTCCAATATTGATAAGAATCTAAGGGAGAGCTCCCAAACAAGTAATTACTCATGGAAACAGTGTTGTTATTATTATGCAACCTTAGTATCATGTAACAACTGGTTTCAGCAGTTTAATATTTTAGATCTAAAACAAAATCCATAAAAGCCTTCTCCCAGGCAAGTCAACAAATGCTTTACTTGGGGCAATGAATGCTGACAAGAATGAGAATACAAAAAAATAATGAAGTTTATCACAGCAATTACTCAGACTGGATGCAAGACCCCTGAAGCTCAGAGATACTGAGCCTCTATTTATTTCAGCCTCTCAAGTCTCCAAATACTGCATTTCTCCCTAAGCTTATTCCATTAGCTAACAAGGTGATCATGTTCAATTCTATACTGATGTACTATTTCAAAAGACAGCATCATGAAGACTTTTAGAGCTCTAATTCCACTGCAAAGAAACATACGATTAAGGCAACAATATGCACCAAAATATTCCTTCAGACATCATACAGGCTGCCTTTCTGACTATGTAAATTAAAATCATCCAATGTGGGAACTAGGTATTTAGCTACAATGGCTTTGGACCTGGAAATGAATTAGGGCAGAATACCATCTTTCAGAAGACAGTAGCAGAGTTGAACAACAGAGTACCTTTCAATAATATGCAGCAGTAATTATCCGGAGCTTGGCCTGTGCTCCTTGCTACAGATACATCTGTACCTTACTGCTTCGAGCTTCCTTCAGACCCTAGTTAACCTTTGCTCATGAAGAACAATGTGTTCCAAAAATGCTTAATGGAAAAGAATACTGTAACCAGCTAAGTGTACATGTGAACCCCAACCCAAGATTACTGAAACGGCATTTATTAGGCAGCAGACATGGTCTTAAAACCACACTGGCCATTTTCACAGCAGAATGCATTCCATGTCTTATTCAATATCTTCACAGAGTACCAAACCAAAATTATTTTTCTTCCTATTTTAGTAAATGGTTCTTCTATTTAGTCCTTAAAATATGTAGTTGACTATAGTTCATATTAACACCAGGCTTCTGTTAAGCACACATATGTAACAAGCTTCCCTCCATTTAATAAAAAAACATGTTAGAATACAGTGACAGGAGGAATAACAGTGTGTAAATTAACAGCCAAAACCCAAGTAAGGAGTCAGGCAATTTTTTTGGTAGATGCTTCTACAATGGAAAAATAGAGGCACGCCCAAGTTTATGTTCAGTGAGTAGGCAACACACAGCAGTTAGGTCAGTGAACAGGCAAGGTAACAAATTCCCAGTGCAGAGATTAAGGCAGTCTAAGTAGGAATGCTTTGTCACTTGTAAAATTAAGAGATGTGCTACATGCATGCTCAGTCCTACACGACTACTGCTATTTTGGATAATACTTAGTTTGAGAATTTCCTGCAGGTGACCACCAGAAAAAGTTGTATTGAAGACCTATGTTTCTCCTGAGAGGTTAGTTAACTTCATCACACTCCTGTACAACAGTTACAGCAACTTTTTACTTCTTTCAGCACAGCACCTTGAGCTCCTAGCATACTGACAAACAGCAATGCCTCATTCCTGGCAAACATACTTTCTAACACCTTTTCCCAAAACTATCCCTCTGACTTGCAGATTTCCTTTTTGAAGGCCTGTGTGGCTCCTGGGTAGTGGACAGCTACGCATTGAATCATTCATCACAAGGTCTACTTTATTTGTAACTTCAACTACCTAAATAATTTCTATTTCTAAAGAAATGTCACATACTTCCTTCATACAAAAAAACCCTCCAAAGAACAAAAACCCAAACACTAAACAAACATCTATTGCCATTTCTCCCTCCAAAACGATCACACTGGATTTCTCCACTGTCCTTACTTGACTTCTCCAAAATACTCTGTACACCTACCATAAAAGCCCCAATGAAACTGCTAATGTCAGGTAACAAACCACAGAGGAAAGTGCATCTTCTTCCAGCTACTCCACACTCTGCCAGACTCCCACAAATAACCCCATTCTATCCCCTTCCTTCCTTTACAAGAGACTTGCTTATTCCTTGCATATTTAACAGCAAACCAAAAACTGATGTGTATTGGCTGGCGATTGGTCACTGCTAGGCATGACTGCACAGCATATAATGCAGCTAGAGGTGACAGAGCAGCCCATACATAGATGCTGGTTCTGTTTAACTTCACCTTCCCTATAATGTATTATGAACGAGGGCTTTACAACAGCATTTCAGATAAACTCAGAAGCGTCTCTTCATTCAAATCTGGCAAAGTCTTAACATTGCTGAAACCAATGTTCTATTCCCATATATAGCTGGTGAAAACGGGCGTGTCCCAGACATCCACAGGTAGCTCAGGAAGCAAGAACAGCTCTGCTGCTGCACTGCCCATGTCTCACTTTTGTCTAATTCCCACAAGAACTGGAAAGAAATCTTATTGACACAGTATCATTGCTCCCCAGCAGAGACACTGGTACCCACTCCACTGAGAAGCTGGGTGCAGCACCTCATTTGCTTTCATCCTGACAGCTTCCAGACTTTTTACTTCGTTTCTTAAGCCAAGAATATAAAAATGCTATGCAAGAAAGCCACAGGCAGGCTTCTCTTTTCTAGTCAAACAAACACCATTCCCTGAAGTGAATGCTAACTTTCAAAGACCTTTTTTCCCTGAGTTTTAAAAACATACCACTTAGTTCCCTATCAGTTTCCCCTATACATCTGAAGTTTTTATTGAAGTTTATCTAATAAATATGATACCCACTTCAATTACTAAAAATAATTTTAATAAGAAAACTCCACAAAATCACCAAGATCATGTTTCTTTTTTAAAATTGAGCCACCAGAGTAATTTCCCTAAAGATTTAGTTATACAATAGGTTTATTTTATTAATATTTACTAAGCCTATTAACTCTGTCTACTGAACTGTAGAGTGTGTCTGTCAAGTCCTGGATAGAACTATAAATCCCTTGAGACCCTGATAATATTAAACCTACTATAGACAGACCAATTAAGTTTTAATGACTGGAAAAGTAAGTACAGTTTTCAAAAAAATCAGCTATTGTTAAGTTGTGAAGTCATCCCCTCTTTCCTTATGTTATTTACAGATAAGTTCTGAAATTACAATTCCATAATCAATGTAAATATTACTATACCAACCTAGATCTTACAAAGCCCCTTCACTACTAATCGGTTTTATTCATCCACATTTTCCCAGAGTTCTACTGACTACTAAACTCCATATCCAAAAGCACACACTGCTGACCTTCCCTGTTCTCCCCACCCCCAAAACCACAAATTTCTTGAAGCCAGACAGCTTTGGTCACCATTAGCCATAGAAATGGTCCCCAGTTGTACTACAGAATCTGACACCTTGTCTTTGTACAAATAGCTGTATTTCAGTCAACTCTACGCTTTAGCTACAAGAACTTGAATTAATAATGGACACCAAACTCCTCAACCTTGCAAATCAGAAAAGTTTCCTTTTGATGTGTCACTTTTGCTGGACACAGAAAAACAACAAAGATTTTACATTCAGCTTTCCAGTAAGTACTCACTGTCATTTCTCAGTCTTCTGGTGCAATTGGAGTATGGTCAATCTATTACCAATATGGTCCCAGGCTGAAAAGAGACTTCAATGTTCAGGGGTCACTTTCTCTTTTCTGGAGTGTCACAGCAGATCAGAGTTGAATGCAAGCTGTATAGATTAGCCTGAAGAGGAGTGAGTGCTTAAATCTTGAAAGTTCGTATGAGTATTAATTTCCACTCTCCAGTCAGTTATGTATGTCAGCAGAAGCCACTAATCAGAATATTCCACAGCTGAACAGTTCTTGTCTCAGAAAAGATTTGATTGCAAGACAAATCTGAAGGATGCCAATGCCTGTAGCCATACCTCAAACAAAAGGGACATGCCAGTAGACTGAACTAACATCCAGATTATCTTCCTAGGATGAATAAGTTACTTATTATTAGTGTTCCAGACAAGAAGTAAAAGCAAAACCATCTTGTATTGAACAAGGCTCTTGACCTGACCAGAAACAAGCACCAAAGGATCCCAAGGCACACAGATGTAACAAACAAACACATTAGCAAAATGATAGACTAGATAACCAAGCCTTCACCTAAGAAGGCTTTCTTATGTGAACTGCCATACTGGATCACTTACATCACTTTTATCATGGGTGAGGCAGGAGGCAGAACACAGCTGTGTAAGTGAATGGCTACATTTGCTTGGGATTTTGATGCTTTTCCCAAACTAGCCTATTTCCATACAGAAGGAAAAAGGACTACCCAAGAGGAACACAAGACTCAGTGTAAAAGAACTGAAGTGATTACACCAATTCTAAACTTACAAGGCAATTTCTCTGTAGGTCTTACCAACATCACCCTGGTGCCCAACAGGAAAGCCAGGAGCTCGACACGTGCACCCTTCCTTTGCCTGGCTAACTTGAAAAACCACAGTACAAGGCAAGTGTACATCCATACCACCTACAACCCAGCAAGATGGAAGCTTCAAGAGGACATAGGAATCAGCTCGGCTCTGAACACCTATTCCCCAAGCTCTCCAAAAGAATGTTACATTCTGACACTTCAGAACTATGATTTTAGGTCTGCTTACAAGATGGGTTATGATAATTTAGGATTTGGAAATTAGTTGAAAATTCAAGATATCCTCATCAATTTTGTCTTGAAGTTATGGTGAGGAGAAAGCATTCATCACTTAGATTTGTAGAAGATATGATTAAAGCACTCAGTATATGTGAAAGAGCAACACATCCTCCAGCATCACTATCTCAGTTAAACAACTAAAGATACTCTGAAAACGCACCTTAACACATTTTCCAGTTAAAAAAGAAAAAGCATTATTAGTGGCAAAGGTACAGAAAAACACTACCAGTCAGTAAAAGACTCCTCTGATCCCGTTTATGCAAAAGGTTAAAAAGCACAAGAACACACACTTAGGTATTAAATTCATACAGCTGGAGAACTGCTTAACTAGAGTTTCTGACAGACCAATCAACACAGAAACTCTGCAGGACCTTTTCTAGCTTCAACCAGATGTATAACATCTTTTTTTCTTAATTCCCATGTGAAGGAAATGTATTCCTTTATGTGACTGATGAGCAGGCTTGGAGTAATCAAGCTTCAGCTGCAAGAATGATTCTCTAATTATCATGAAAAAGGAAACCATCTTCAGAAAAGGGTCCAACACAGTACTAGTAAGTCAGTATTATGAGAACCACAAAAGTAAGACCAGAGATAACCATGTCTCTTTCCTGAATACATGATCAATACATACTCTAACTGGTACCCTGAAGCAGTTAGTTCTCCACTATCTTCATTAAGTGAACAGTGCAGACGAATAAATCCTATTGCTTTAGGCTAACTCTGCATCAAGAAAGGAACACTGCTTATTCTTCTCACATGAACAAGGACTCCCCTTCAATGAAAACAAGAGATCAGATACAAAAGTAAGTATCTTCAGAGGAAGACTATTTAGTTCTTACCCTTCAATACAAATTACAAATGTGAATTCTTTTTACAGGTATGCAATATTAGTTGTGTCAATCAAGAGGATCATTATCTCATCTACCTACACAGGATACCAGATTAGTCTTATTCTCCTAAAACCACACTATCATGCTCTAATATCAGCAAATACTGCATTTCATGGCTAGCTTCTCATTTAACAAAATCCATTTAACACCTCATTATGCATCCTTATGTTTCCACGGTCTCTTATTCTTAATAGAAATAAACATAACTGTATCCTGCAAAGAAGCCCATCTTCAAAGCAAACAGATACTTCCCTCACCATCCAGCTGAAGCTATTACTATACTGTTACCTACACAACAGAAAATAGACCTGGATAATACTCAGGACTCATTCGTTGATATAAGCCTTCACATATGTGAAGATCATTAGCAGTTTTAAGAGAAATAGGGTTTGTTCTTAGGGATTTTCCTCTAGCATATGAGAACTCTTACCAACAAGACAAATTTTAGATGGAATGTAGATGGAATTCAGGGAACACACAATCTTCCTTTCCATTCTTATGTAACATGATCTATCCTGTCCTATAGTATGGACCCCCGCATTAACCCCCAGCTGCTAATTACCTGCAGCTTAAAATTTCAAGAAGTTTTCTGGCTCTTTTCAAAAGTGACCACTAATAAAACTTAAGATATGAAAGTAAAAGTAACTTTGAAAATAGTGTGGCTTTAGTTATTTAGTTATTTAGTAACCTTGTCTTCAGACTCCTAAAGGTCCTTGCATTCCTTCAGGTCCAAGTACCCCCCACTTCATCAAAATCAACTATCACAGTGCCAGAAAACACTAACAGAAAAAACAGAGCCATAGATAAGGGAGAACAGTCGTTAATGAATTCTGAAAAGCAAAAGCAGGATGAAACAAAAATACCAGACCAACTCATTCACCACTCACAGCTCAAACCTATTAGTATTACTTCCTGAAAAAATGGTAATCTAACACTTAAGTTACACAGTTCTGTGTGTACTTAAACCTACAGGTCCAGGTAACACCTATATTCTTTCATTTATAATTCTTCACAGCACACTCAAATCAAAGCAGCTTTTCACATGAAGAGCTGTATATTTTCCACATCCATACAACTAACTTTCTACACAGATTAGCAAATACCTGGAGTTATGAAAGATCCTATTTGTTCTTCAGAAAACAAGCAAGAAAAAACACTAAATCCCTTCTACCTAACATTTCTGAAGACTTATCTGATTACTAGACACTGTTTCTTATGTAACTATCTATTGGCTTGATGTCTATTTCTAGATTAAGAAAAACAGAAATTTGACCAATAAGGAAATCTTGGTACAATAGAGAAATGTATTCTTTCCCTAGTTTTCCTATTTAGCTTCCTTTGCAAATTCCCAGTGCACACAGAAGGGCTGATTACTATTCCAGACTGACTGGTAACTACTGAACTAACTTACTAGCCAAAAGACACTAGAGGACCATTGCAGATGCCTCTGTGAAGGACAGCCAATGTTTGGCTAAAACTGAGCTCGCTCACATTGATCAGTTTTCCAGAACATTAACTTGGTCAGAAAGCATGTGGGCAGATGACAGCAGCAGACACAAAAAACCAAGTTTCCTCCTTATCACAACACACAAAATGGCACCTACGAGGGATTTGCAGTACAGGGCTTGTTATCATCTTCCCTATCTGCACACCTTATCTTCCAGTACAACTGAAGCACACAGGATACCAATGCTTTGGAGCATTTAGGGTACTAAGTAACTTCGGGTTTAGTCTGAAAAGCTGACAATAACTTCAGCCCCATTTTTGGGGAGTAATTGGCATTATATCACTGATAAGGTACAGATGTCCTTGTCTGTGCAAGAGAATCTGGATCCCCAAACCAACAGAAGGCAACTTCTGCTTACACTTTTAGTCACAGTTCATTAACAGATGCCAGCAATGAGGGTTCTTACACTGGAGCATTAATTTGTTGTTACTTACACATCTGCGCATAACCCCAGAGGATGACTAAGTCCAGGCACATGAGTTCTGTAGAACACACTCACTGTGAAGCTCCATTTACATTAGCAAAACTACTTTACCACAAAATACTACCTGCAGGTTCAGAACTGGGTCCCTTGAGCGTTCCCCTTCCACTACTATTAAATACAGCCCTATGTCATAAGAAACCGATACAGTTCCCAGCTGTTCTTTCTCCAGGACTGATGAGGAGGAACACACCCAATATTCCTTAGCTGTAATATCCGTGAGCCAGGGTCTCTCTGGGTCACCGAATTTCCCTTCTTCAGCTACCCCTCTCAGTGCTCTCAACTCAAATTCTACAAGTTGCCAACGAAAGACATTTTTCCAAGTTAAGAGCTGCACAATAAGACTTCATGGTGTTGCAACTGAATTAAAAAGAAACTGAGTCCAAGAGTTACATTCAAAGTAAAGCTGGTGATCAAAATATTCTCATTTCAAAAAACTTCATTACAGAAAGAAAAAACAATTGAGTATATATATGTAAGTGGTTAAGTCTATAAGGGACACACATTTGCAGCTTATTTTGCTAGGTTTCTAGAACTCAGCTGAATCAAGCTAGGGATTAGTCTTTTCTGTTCCCAGGAGTTCCCTGAAGAGAGCAGAAATGATTGATTTTTCTCCTGAAGTGCATGACTTAAAAAAAAATTTAGCTCTCACAACCACACCAAGACAGTTGTTCGATCACATTTCACCTGCTGCTGCATGCCAAGGAGCAGAAGTGGGGGAGGGGAAAAAAAAAAATAATCGCACAGGGACTGCACAAAGGGGTAAGTGTATCAATATTTAAAGGCTCTAAACTCAACTCAGATCTTGCAAAAACTCATTTTTAGTATTAATGTATTTCAGAGGTGGAATAAATTAAATATAATGCTAGAGAATTGCAGTGTGAGTATCTTCTAGTGATACATTTTAAGCTCAGTTGGACAGAAGTAAAAATTCCTGTTACAGGTGCAACACAAAACAACTATTACTATGGAGATCCCACACAGAAAAATTTGCAGTAGAGACACTTTAGAATTAAAAGAATTGGCAAAAAATATTAATCAAACAGGAGTTTTGTATTTAGACTTATAAAAAAATCAGTTCTACGCTAAAAATGGTAATAACAGTACTTTGGAAAAATAACAGATTTATTTTAGTTTGAAAACAAGATGGATGTAACACAAAGCATTTCTGATGAACCAGTTCAGAAGTTCCACAAGTCTGTGCTCATGTTTTTGTAAAACATACACTATCTGAGCTAAAGCATCATCACAGTCACCTTCAATATTATGTAGGTCTTCATGATGTATTGTGATCACCCATTTTCTTCACTTAAAAGACCATCGACTATTTAGCAGTAAGTGGTTTCTTTTCCTCATCATGTGCTATGGTTCTCCATTTTTTTTTTTCTTTTTTTTTCCCCCCCATAGAATCATAGAAAAGTTAGAGTTGGAAACAACCTTAAAGGTCATCTCATTCCCATCACCCTGCCATGGGCAGGGACACCTTCCACAAGATCAGGTTGCTCTAAGCCCAATCCAGCCTGGTCTTGAGCACCTCCAGAGACAGGGTATCCACAGCTTTTCTGGGCAACCTCTTCCAGTGCCTCACTACACTCACAATAAAGAATTTCTGCCCAATACCTCACCTAAACCTATCCTCTTTCAGCTTAAGGCCATTCCCCCCTGTACTGTCAATCAATGCCCTTGTAAGAGGTCCCTTTCCAGCCTTCTTGTAGTTCCCCCTTTAGATACTGAAAGATGCTATAAGGTCTTCCCAGACCCTTCTCTTGTCCAGGATGAACAGTCCCAGCTCTCTCAGCCTGTCTTCACATGGGAGGTGCTCCAGACCTCTGAGCATCTTCATGGCCCTCATGTGGACTCTCTCCAACAGGATCACATCCTTATTGTGTTGGGAGCCTCAGAGCTGTACCCAGTACTCCAGGTGGGGTCTCATGAGAGCAGAGTAGAGGGCAATAACCACCTCCCTTTACCTTCTAGCTGTGATTCTTTTGAGGCAGCCCAGGATGCAGTTGGCTTTCTGGGCTGCATGCACATATTTTTGGGTCATACCAAGCTTTTTCTCTAAACACCCCCAGGTCTTTATCCTCTGGGTTGCCCTCAATCCATTCTCCCTCCCAGTCTGTAGTTGTGCTTGGGACTGCACCCACCCAAGCTCTCTGCCTTACTGAACTTCATGAGGTTCACACAGGCCCATCTCTCCAGCCCGTCCAGGTCCCTGTGGACAGCACCCCTTTGCTCCAGCATGTTGACCGCACCTCACAACTTAGTGTCATCAAGTTTGCCAAGGGTGCAAGTTCAATTTCTGAAAGCTTCCATTTGTTATGTTTAGTGATAAATTTCCAATACTGTTTACAGTTGGATTCTGTAACCAAAGGCTTCTACACATAGAATTATTGGAATCACATCAAGGCAGCTGAAAGTAACACTTATCAGGTGATAACTTCGCCACAGCAGTATTGCTCTCTTCCACCAGATCTGCAGGATCCAGTTACTCCTTTGACACAGATACAGGTTTTGTAACTCCCATCCAATCAAGCACAACAAATTGCCGACTCTAAATGCAAATGTTAGATGCTGCCTATCACAGACCCTTTCACCTGTCCCACAAATACCTCTAACAGAAATCAGATTGTGAAGTGATATCAAATACTGGTATTGACACACACAAAATGGGAAACAAACTGGGAAAATTCATATATATAAGTCTATGATTTTTCTATTTTATTTTTGCACATACACGAGGAGCACAGCAACCATTTACAGGCAATTTTTTATTTTAGGTTTTAGAAGCCTACTGCACAAAGGCAAGCTCACAATGCAGCTTGCTCAGGCATAGGTTTGGTTACAGCTGTTCCATGCAACACTGAAGATAGCTTACTACATCAAAATTACTCCTTTAGCTTGTTTTTTATTTCTAACACATTACTCCTGTATTTTACCTTAAAGCCTAACTATGTTCCTCCTGGCATTTTTCCAGTTTTGCAGCAGAAGTAAACCCATGGACCACATAAGTTTCTTGTTCTGAGACTTCAGTTTGATTTGTACAGTTTGTGCCTGAAGACCTTGGGAGTACAGTTTGTACAGTACACCTGTGTTTTAGCATGAATTGTTTATCTTGGTACCCCTAAGAGCCAGCAAGAGAAATTCCATAAGAATGCTCAACAACTTTCCATCTCATAACACCTCCTTCTGTCAAGAATTACACCAGAATTTGCTTACTTACATCCAGTGAATCTTCATTGACCAGGATGAGAGACATACTCTGCGAAATGAGCCTGCAAGAGTACCCTGCAAGAGAAAAAACAAAGTCTCACAAGGATTTACTTCTTGGAAGGCTAAGGATGACCTCAACAAGCATGTGTACATCAGATGACAACTTCATTTTTGAGCAGTTACTCTTACCAGGCAGACTGCTGGAAACGTTGGTGCACTCCAATGTGAAAATTTTCACTAGCAACACACACTGTATTTTATCTGTACTTTCAAACACATCACTCGAGATGTTTTCATTAAAGGAAACACTAGATGCATCAAATACAGCCTACAGCTCCACAGCCAAAGTTATTTTATTTTTTCCATCTACATGAAGGCAGAATTGCCTTCCACGCATTACAAGAACTGACCTGAATGCAGAGGTGCAGCTATGCCAGATAATCAGAAGCACACACATGGATTCAGTTGGTGCTACCCAGTCTCCTTTAGCCCACACTTAACTTACACAAGTATTTTTTACTCCTGAGAGTGGAAGGCTCTGAGCATCATTAAAAATGACAGATCAATGACAAATACAGAGCCCCTGCCAAATCCTATAGGCACCAGGTAATTGCACTAGCTTATTCTTAGTGTACCATAAGAATTTGCAGAAAAAACAGTTTGATTCCCTCTCATATTAATGGCAAGAGACAAATGCAAACGCGCATCAGACCTATCCCACTGCTTTATCCTGAAAGCTCACTTGCACAAAGAAGTTCACTTGGGACTAACATAGACATGTATGCTTCATAAAACCACAGAGAATTAATTTATTTGAAGCACAGACCTTTTATTTGAAGCAAACCTTTTATTGCTCATCTAAATTACACAGTAAAAAGCAATGCAATGAACTGTTTTGTATTTCTACTGTGTTTCTGTATAGAAATTAATTACAGCAAGTTAAAGAAATGGCTGTCAAATACAATGAGATCTTGGAAGTTGCTTAATTTCTCTTAAATGAAGACTGGAAGCTATTGCAGTGTAAGAGTAATGTCCCAGTGAGGAACCACTGCAAGGCCAACTGATTGAAAAGCATAACAGCATAGTCAATGTTAAAAGATTAAGTACTTCTTTCCATATCTTAGAACAGAAAGGGAACAACTGAGGCAGGAAATGTTCTGTGGGATTCTTAGTTCCTTAGGAAGGCCAGACTGGCTCATCAATTGCAATGCAAATTATCTCCTCAGGCTACAGACTTTTTATAATTGGGCTAGTTTTGTAGGTATAATCCAGGGTTAACATGCCTGCATGAGTGACTTCCGTCAAGAAAGCAAATCCCTCATCTTCCTTTGTGGAAGACATGCTTGTATCACACAGGGAGCAGGTTTGATTACCTGCATAAGCTTAGTTTCTTCTCCATTTTCACAGCTGTTTAGACTATATCAAGTGCAACCTTGTAAATACATTTTTGTCTTAGTTGTGTTAACAAGCCAAGGTTTGCTTTTTGCTTCAGAGAACAATAGAGAGTGACATTGAACTCACGCACACCTGCTGGGAAAAGGATGAAATATATTCTAATGAAGTGCAGCCTAAAACATGAAAGCTTTGCAGACACCCTCTGATTCTGACTGGGATCAGTAGCAGTACAGAAACTGCACAACAAACCTCCAACAGGTATAGGAAAACACTGAATTTTTTTTCTCAAGTCAGTTTGCCATTTTTAAAAGTTTGTCCCAGATTGAAAAGCTACTTGCTTATTTTTGTTGAGAAGAAAACTAGTGCTAATTTAAGCACTTCCCTCCATATTAGGGTTATTCTTTCCCCAAGCAATGGCAACAGTCTTGTGGTGTTATAAATTCAGCATAACTAATGCAAAAGGATTTTCTAGTAGCATTTGATTAGAACAGCAGCTGCAATAGCAAGCTGTGATTTCTGAACCACTGCTTCACTTTACCTCCTTCAAAATGAGCAAGATGCCATTCTACAAGACAAGCCAGAAATAAAAAAATACTACGAAAAACAGTGGCTTTGCTCTACATCTTGGAAGTCATAGATTCAGAAGAACTTATCCTGCAGCCAAGGCTATTTTGCATCTTGCTATCACATTAAAACAGGAAGATCAAGACTGGAACAGGAGGAAGTAAATCAAGCCTAACAAGAGTTTAAAGAAGATCTATACTTTAAGTACAATTCCAGGACTAAGGTAATGTTACAATCTAGCACTAGGATAAAGCAAAGTAGCTGGCAACTGTGAGACTACAAGTAGTAATCTTAGACATTCGTAGTAATAGCTTGAAATTTTATAACAGTTTTATAATAGTTATTACTGGCAATACTAACACAGCAAGCAAAAATACACTCTCTAACCTAAGTGCATATTTTTGTCAATGCTTCTGAGTAGAATAAGATCAGCTGCTGGTTCAAAGCCAGGTATAAAATGTCAATCCACACCTGTAAGCTGATATCTAGCTCTCCAATTTAAAAGTATGAATAAAAGTCCATGAAGCACATGAATCAGGCACTTCTGGGACTTACTTTCCTTCAAGTGTCCTGGGAGAAAGATAGCTTGAACCAGAGTTCAAGATCATAGCCCACAGGCACATTCGTACTGCAGGCATACAGAATACACCATGTGAGGCAAGAATGATTATCCTGTGTGTTTAGAGAGGGCACATGTGCCCTGCTCAAACTTTCATAGGGATACAGACAAGTGTGCTGGCATTGCTTCAGTTTCCTCAACTGAAAAAATGCACAGCTCACCAAGCAGTGTTCTTACCTCTGAATTGGAAAGATAGGGGTCTGATGGATGGACTGTTAGATGGGTAAGGAACAGGCTGGATGGCCGTATCCAAAGAGTTACAGTCAACAGTTCAACAAGCCAAGAAGTTACAGTCAATGGTTCAATTCCCAAATGCAAACCAGTAATGAGGGGTGTCCCTCAGGGAGTCAGTTCAGGCACCAGCACCATCCAGTATCTTCCCCAGTGACGTGCAGTGGGATCTAGTACACTCTCAGCAAGTTTTCAGATAACACAAAGCTGAAATGCACAGTTGATACACTCAAAGGAAGCAATGCCACCAGCAGGCACTTGGATCCACTTGAGGAGTAGGCCTGTGACAACCTAATGAAGTTCCACAAGCCAAGTGCAATGTCCTGCACCTGTGCTGCAGCAATCCCAAATATCAATCAGGACAGACTTAGAGATGAATGGACTGAAAGCAGCCCTAGTGAGAAGTGCCTGGGGATACTGAGTGATGAAAATTGAACATGAGAACCCACCTGTAGTACTGCATTCAGCCTTGGAGCTCCCAGCACAAGACAGACATGGACCTGTTAGTGTGGGTGCAGAAGAGGTTCACAAAACCAGTCATAGGGATGGAACATCTCTCAGCAGGCTGAGAGTTGGAGTTGTTCAGACTGGAGAACAAAAGGTTCTGGGAAGACCTTTCAATACAAAAAGGGAGCTCATACCAAAGACTGAAAATTACTTTTTACTGAGGCCTGTAGTGGCCAGTCAAAGGCCAATCATTTCAAACTGAAAGAGGGCAGGTTTAGACTGGGCATAGGGAAGCCTTTTTTTCACGATGGGAGTGGCGAGACTGGAACAGGTTGCCCAGGCAAGTTGTGGATGCCCCATCCCTGGGAGTGTTTGAGACCAGACTGGAGAGAGCTTTAAGCAACCTGATGCAGTCAAACATGTCTCTACCCATAGCAGGAGGGTTGGACTGGGTCTTCAAAAGGTTCCTTCCAACCCCAAACCCTCCTACAATTTTAAGGCAGTATTTACAGCTATGAATGCATACAGTAAGTAAGAGCACTCAGCTCAACTGCTCAGGAGAGGGATACCATTGAAAAAACACTATATTCCCATTCCCAGAAAACAAATCTGTTCCTAAATAAATTAATGGCTGGAAATAAAGCAGTTCTGATTTTTTGTGAGCCTACTGAGCACCAAGATGGTGGTAAACAAAAATCTGTCACGGGTGTTTGTCTCACTGAAAGACAATGAAGATCTGCAGATTGTTTGAAGAAAGCGATGAAGCTACAAGAACACTGTTAAGCCTTTTAGAGTTGTTTGCAGGTCATAATCCACGATGCCTCTTAATCTAGAGCTCCTATTTTCCACAGATAACATGGCTAGGTAGAAGGCACACAGCCACCCCACAATAAGGTCAGCCACTACTCTCCAGTGCAGTCAAGAATGCAAGCAGAACACAGACATGCAAATTCTAAAAAACAAAGAATCAAGAGGAAGCTGGAAGAACAAAGTACTCCAGCTTCTTGCTACACCTGCCAAGAGTTCAAATATACCTCAATACACACACATACCCACAGAGCAAGCAAGGGTCCATACACATAGCCTCCACACACACACAATGATAAAGTCAAAATGCTTTTTACTTACCTGGTAGTACATTTACACCTGCAACATAGTGCACACATGGGTTGGCTTTTAAGTTCAAGGTTTACACCAATTTTAATATGTTACATACAAAAACTGGAAGGCTGCCACATGTTTATACTTCAATTAGCTTCTTGTTCAAGTTAGCTTGAGAGTTTTACTACTAAACTGTACATTAAAAAAAAGTGATAATTTAGAAATTTCAAGAAGGGATGTTTATTCTCCTCAATAAATCTCCTATAATAAAAGAAACAACAAACTAAGTTTTAAAGTCCAGCTAGAAGCTAATCTCTTTCACAGCCCTCAGAATAAGCTCATCTACTTGTGTTCAACCTACTTGTTTTTTTAATATATCAACTTACTTCAGGTATTTATGCCAAAATCTGTAACTACATTTTTTAATTAATCACAAGATGATGCTTCACTCCTCTCATTGGCTACTGCTGTAAAGAAAGCAAAATCTGCATTCAGTGATTCAAACCAGATAACTAACCTTTAAATCAACTGTCTGCTTAAGCCATCCACCTTACTTCTACTACACCTGTATCAGTTCAGCAAGTTACTTGATCTCTTCATACCAACTTCAACATACAAAGATGCATGATACTTCATCTGGTTTTGAGAAGTACACAAAAACTCTAGTCAGTCAAGCAGATTACATTGTGAAATTTCACTAAGCCAACCAAAACAGAAAAAAATACGTAGAAAAAGTCCAAAGCAAACCAGACAAAGTAAGTAGCAAATGCCTGAAATTTTACTAAAGGTAATTTAAGTTCAGTTACAGAGCATCACTGTTAGAGAATGGTGAAGTCAACATGAGCTTGTGAAAGCAACCTATGCTGTTCAAAGTTCCCTGAACCTGCACTTTTACATCTAAACAGATTAATCAGCAAATCTGAATGCAACTGTGGAACCTTAACAGCTTAGGCTGCCTCCTGTTAAAGGAGCTATTTCTTCAGTCTCCTCAAGCTCATGTTGATTTTCAAGGCTCTCTAATTATATGAATAATGGAACAACTTACTCTTATTACATTTAGAACTGCATGCAGACAGGTCTGGGAGTACTTCAGGCTTCTAGCAAAACTGTAATACTCTGTAACACTGCTTAGTCGGGCAAGATGTCAGATCACCACACACTGCTACTCTGTCTTCCCATCTCTGTGCAGATTTACCATGACAGGGGAAAAAATAACCAAGAAGAACGTAAGAGCATGATGGTATTATATTGCCCAAGTGCTACATTTGGGAGGTGTGGAATGGCAGGAGAATGTGCTTACATCAAGCTATGTTCCTTTACCAAATCTCTACTACTCAGTTAAGACCTGGGTAGCCACTCCCTAGAAGAATGCTACTGTTGTATGATCAACTACAGCACAACAGCAGCATAGGCATAGCTCAGACATTTTAACCACAGCCGGATTTTGTGACAGCACAAGGCGTAGCTACCCCAGTTACTCGCCTTGCAAGCATCCCCAGGGAGAAAAAAGGCTGAAGGATTGGAGTTTTAAGTATTTACAGGACCTACTCTCATGCGGCATATCCAATGCAAGACTAGTACAATAGCAGCAGTGCTAGAAAGCACAGCATCTAGTTGCAATGGCACGGAAGTTACAATGTGAACCTCCAATTCAGTCCACCCTTACAGTGAAATTTTAGTAC
This sequence comes from Scytalopus superciliaris, assembly GCA_013400415.1. Classification (NCBI taxonomy): domain Eukaryota; kingdom Metazoa; phylum Chordata; class Aves; order Passeriformes; family Rhinocryptidae; genus Scytalopus; species Scytalopus superciliaris. The sequence continues at coordinate 383,420 of VXBX01002915.1, forward strand.
TGGACAAACGTTGGGAAGATAGACTGAAATTATCAGATATTTATGATCTAAAAAGAAGTGGTTTAGGCTTGAGGGCTGCTTCTAATAACAAATCTAAACTTAACAGTGCTTAAAACTCCCCAGTTTTATGCTGCAAAAGCAGGTAACCAGATAAACACCTATGTCTTCATTAGGTTACCATTGTATTACATCAGTTCCCAAGCACACCTGTCTAACATTTTAGTTTGTACTTCCAGTTCACATGATTGCAAGATTTTTTTTGCATTATAAAGGGTGTGGTTTGGAAGTCAAGATGCATCAAGTTTGAGACAAGGATATCTGGGCTATTCTTGATTAAACAACCCATATGGATCTCCATCCATACATTCAGTAGCAGCAACACACTTCCTTCACTAACAATCACAATGGACTTGCCCAACAGATGTGCCATAAGGTGACAGCCAGGTTCATTATTCAACACCCTCCTGCTTTCGCAGGCACTGTTTGCAAGAAGCTCTAAGTTTTACATTACGGTATCTCCCATCACATCCCACACCCTACTGAAGTCTAGAAAGGGCAGTCAGCAAGAAAAGAACGAACCTCTAAGCCAGTTCCACACAACAGAGTCTCCCTGCAGCATTAGTCTGGTTGCACTCCCTGGTTTCTATCAGAAAGCAGAGTTACACATCTTCACCCCATACAGAAATTGCACCTAAAAAGAGCAGAAACGTCCCTTTTGTCTTAAAAAAACCCCCAAATCTGAATGTAGTCTGACACTCATAATCAAAACTTCACTACAAAATCCCTTCTCCAAAGCCATGCCCTGCTACAAAGGAACCACAGGGCTGATTTTGTTTAAAATTCCACACAGCACATCCTGCATGCAACCTGTTACACATCAGACAAATTGAGAGTAACCAGTAAGATAGATACCTATATTGAGAGCTGTTTCCTGCTTGTCACCCGTCAGAATCCATATCTTGATTTCTGCCTTTATTAGCGTGGCTATTGTTTCTGGAACACCTGCTTGCAGGCGGTCTTCAATGGCTGTAGCTCCAAGAAGCAGCAAATCCTGGGGGAGAGCAGGGGGGGGCAGAAAGAAGGAAAAAAAGAAAGTTAAGGGATTGTCTTCTGAAAGTCAATGTCTGTTTGGAACACACTCAAAGAGGAACTAAGACAGCATGTGGCCTCTCATTGCTAATATTGCTTTTTGACAAGCAATATACACTGCAGTAAATTCCTGGTGTGGCTATTCTACTTCCTCTGCACACAGTTCACATTTCAAGAGGTACAGAATGGTGTTTCTGATCAGAAAGATGGCAACATTTCAAGAATAATTAATTTAAGTTACAAAACTCAATTCTAGCCTATGGATATACATAGAGCACTCACTAATCACCATAGCAACATGAGTGGTTAGAGTTTATGTATTTAAGCTCACAAAACAAAAGTCATTTGGCATCACACCATTTAAGTTAATTTCAACCCATAAAATGTACATACAGACTGGATACAATCACTCAAAGCAAAAATTATTGCAACTATTTACAGATATAATGACTACATTTATGTAATACAAGTGGTATGAACATAAATCAATCCAAGTATCTCTAGTCAATGTACAGATGTCTGCCAGAAAAACATGTCTCATACAATGAACTTAATATTATAGAGTTTGCCATATTCTTATGCAATCCTAAAGCAATTACTTGAAGAGATCTGGCTCCCTTGCAGGAAAAAAAAAAAAAGGCAGAAAAAAACAGGTAAGAAATAAACCTTGTCAAAAGGTACAGTCTACTCAGATCTTACCTTTAAAAGCATTTTAATCATTCCTCAGACATGTAAAGATCTTCAATTTAACATAAATTGATGTAAATTGAGTTTAGGTATACTGCATCACCTCAGCAATTACGCAAAAGAATAACAGCTTCTATTCTTGGTAGGGACAAAAATCATTCAACAGAAATGAAGACAGATGAAGTGAACAGAAGTAGTTAGGAAAGGTACTGTTGTTCAGCCTGGAGATGACGAGGCTCCAGAGTGACCTTACTGTGGCCTTTCTGTATAAAAAGCAGGCTTACAAGAAAGATGGAGAAAAACAGTTTACCAAGGCCTGCATTGGCAGGACAAGGGGTGATGGTTCTAAACTGAAAAATAATGAGGGTGGTGAGACACTGTAACAGGCTACCAAGAGAACTGGTGGATACCCCATTCCTGGAAGGGTTCCAGGCGAGGCTGGGTAGAGATTTGAGCAACTTGGTCTACTGAAAGGTGTTCCAGTCCATGGCTGAGGGGAGGGGGAGCACAGGTAGAACAAGGTCTTGAAAGGCCCTTTTGAACCCAAACCCTTCTAGGATACCATGAAGAGGGTATTAAAGCAGCTACTGCTTGTATGAACCTATGCACACTTAAACAACAGAAGGGCAAATGGTTATTCATACAGATGTCTAAGCTGGCATTAGTTACAGGTCTTGACAAAGCTTCATTTTGGTTATGAGATATTTACCTGATAAAGGTCACAGAATAAACTCATGCTAGTCATCATGCTTTAGAGTAGCCTATAGCCTCCTGATGAAACATTTGCCCTAAAGATGCCCACAACATTTGAAGGTTAAAAACACAATCCAAGTGGGCAACTGCAGACTTTTTCCCCCAAAATCACTTGTTAAGCAGTTAACATGATAGCACAGCATGGCTGAGCTACCTGAGCAGAGGAGTTCCTATTACACCTGCTAAAGCCCTCTCAGCCAGCATACAGCTGGGGAAGCAAGCCAGTTCAAGTTGACCTCCATGTGAGCACCTGTACTATGATCCAGCCATCTCAACACTGAGGCTGACAAAGTAGATTTCTTGCTCTCAGTTGAGCCCTTGGATGAAAAAAATCACCCTGTTACAATACATTATATCTTATGCTACAGCCACAAGCCAGTTTATCTGGAAATAACCTGTTCCTTGGCATGACCAGCAAGGAAACATTAATGGGAAAGGCATACAAAGGATCACTCCTGCCAATATGGCACCAAGTCCAAAACTCCAATACTACAACCCACACATGGGTTTAATTTATTTCAAGATACTAAATGGCAAAAAAAGGCAGAAGGTAGATGATCAAAAATGATCTCAGGTTTGAGAACACACTTTTAAGTTAAAGCCATGTTCATTTATTACCTCAGAGAACAGGAGTACAAAAGCACAGTGCAAGAAGCAGAAAACTGCAAGGAGCTACTCAGAATCAAGGATTAGATAACCACTGTTACTGGCACACTAACACAAATAAAAATGTTTAGGTACTACTTTGATAAGAAAGACTCAATTGTCAGCTCTTGCCAGAAGAGTTCTTGGAGTTTTTCTGCTGCCCTGTGCAAGTTAATGCCCATTCTACTCTCAGCCTCCTGGTAGATGTCCCATCCCTGAAAATATTCAAAGTTAAGGCTGGACTGAGCTCTGACCAGCCTGCTCTAGTGAAAGGTATCCCTGCCCATGGCAGGAGGCTTGGAACTATAATCTCGAAGGTCCCTCCCAAACCAGACCATTCTATGACTCTGCCCCAACTAACTTAAATAAACAGTGCTACAGAAACCACTAAATAAAATGAGAGTGAAATACTTGGAGCAAGGGGAAAGAGCATGAGCATCTGTAGGTGAGGAGTGCAACTACCAGCACATTAGAAAGCAGCAAGATGAACACTGGCCCCTAGTGTTAGCATGTTAACATTTCATTCAGCATGGGATCAGAGTTTCAAATGGGTTCTGTGATAATTATTTTCCCCTTCCAAAATTATGACCTCTGTAATTTGCATGGAGTGAAGTTTTTCATTTTTTTCAGTCCCTGCAACTACAGGCTTTGGTGAGCACTTCATTTTGCCTACAGTAGCCTTCAAAAAACCTGAACTGTGACTGCTGTATGAAAAGGAGCACATCTCTTCTATACTAGTACATGGGAACTTGGTGCAACACAACGATTTTTATACATAAGCTTTATCAAGTTACAACAACTTTACACAAAACAGCAAGATAAAAATGTGTGTGAAAAGCATTTATAAGTAGAAATTATTTTTATCCCTAAGTTCATCTCAGGTTTACAAATTAAAACTTAAGAGGTCTAAGGACTGTACAGGCTGCTAAGAACACCTTACCGGTTTCTCATCTATGAAATTAATAGTTTATTTTACTGTATAAAGCCCAAATCCCACTGGAAAATACACATAACTGAACCTGCATCTGATCACCAAAAAAGTATGTTTTACCTTTTCAATGATCTCATAGCACTCTTCCAGCTTCTGAGTTCTGTCTTTCAGAACTGTACTGGTTTCATTGTAGACATTCAACCACTCTCTGTAAGACTTCTCTGACAGATCTGCATAAGCAATGCACAATGTCCTCAGACCTACAAAACATAACACAGCCTTTACTCACAGTAAAATTACACTGAGTATCATCAAATCATTCACGCCCTAATGAATGCTAAATTTTAACCCTCTTACTGGAAAAACACGAGTTGAACATACACTGTTGAACTCTGAATTCCACAAAGTCTCCCTATACACTTTTAAAGCACTCAGATTTCCACAAACGTAAACAAAAAGCCTGGCTCATTTAGTTACTAATGTTGGTGCAAATCAAGAAAGTGTAATGGGCAAAAACAGATGTCTCCAGTCCCTGATCTTCACTACTGCAATCTAGCTACGCTTGATCAACAGAATTGTCATCTCTTTTCATACCTTTTTAGTGAGTATGAAAGCAAGCTTGGCTTTGATGTATGTTTAGAAAGTTCAAATTAAAGAGCTGGCTACATACTATGATTGGAGATGCTACTTAGTCAAACATACTGCAACAGACCATGTTTTCTTTTAACAAGCCTCTTTTCTCCTTCAGTGTGTTGATGTAATTCACATTAATAATGAGAGTTACACATGCACAATGTAGTGAATAGGGTCCATGAAGTATGAAAAGTGATTTATTAGACCACTGACAAAAATCTACATACAAAAGTAACGATTTCTTTTTTTCCTAGCATGAATCAACCAGAAAGGAATGTGTGCCATAAAATACAAAAGTTCCATTACTGGGAACATGGGTGTCTGCAGGAAAAAAAAAAATCAATTTTTTTAAAAAGCTGAAAGATGTTTCCAGATTTAGGAAGAAAACCACTGGTTCATGATTTTACTGTAACTCAAGTAAACTGTAACTGTTGCAGAAGAGGGAACAAAGCCCAACATTTCCCTGTGAACATCAGTCAAAGATTTTACAGAACACTTCAGATCTTTGATGTCTTCATCTACTAGACTTCCCAACAAGTTCATATTGCTCTGCTTCATAAAGCCAGGGACTTGGGCATCCCAATTTTACACTGGTAAAAACACCCCTAGCACCAGTGTAGTTGAATTGTTCTGGCCAATACAACTCACACCCTTTCTCTTCATCATGGACACACAGGATACCATCTTCTCCACTTCCCCACTGAAATCACACATAAGCAGGACAAAAAACCTCCTTAGTATTTAAGTCATCCTACAGTTGTTAATTTACTGCTTACACACCACTTCTTAATTCATCTTTATCATCTTACTTGACACTGCATAGCTTACACAATGCAAAGATGCTGCAAGTAATTTGATACAACTGAATTCTCACTGCATGCTGTTTCTCTTACCTTCTGTGGCGAAGTATTCAAGATGGCACAGTGTTTGCTCCATATACTGGGAATCTTTTGAAAGCCTCTCAAAAATTACATTATCCTATTAAAACCAAATTCATTACAACAGAGTAAGTCTACATATGAAGTTTCCATTTGTGTATTTACAAGCTCAAGTGAAGCAACCTGAATGGACTTGCTAATACCAAAATCAAGACTGTATTTACAAGCAATACATTTGGGTTTTAGAGACTCTGAATTGATTAAGTCATCTGGGTTGTGCCCAGTGGCAGAGATACTGTATCAACTTGAAATAAAGCAGAGAGAAGCACACTGCCTTCCTCCCCTCTTTCCATAAACAGATACCCATTACTGGGCAGTACAGAACATTTCTCCCTAAGTTACTAAGCCAATCTATTGATTTTCAGAAAATAAAAGTGTCTGGCCTTGAGTTCAGTACACGCTATAGCTCCATGCAAAACAGTTTCCTGCAATCCTTTCTAGAAAAGATTCCCACTGATGTTCAAAAATAAAAGGTAGAAACCCTGATGACGTTCTACCACAAAATTCTCTTAGAAATAACCTTCTTTCTGCAGCAGCTTTCTTCATCACTAAATCAAAGGAATTCTGTACTGCAAGTCTCCTACTCTCCATGCCTTCCAGTGCCACCACTCCAAAACTGAAAATTCAGGCACGGCATGAACAAGCAGTTGCAAGTCTGTGTGGTCCTACTAGACACACAACTGTGAACTACTGCAAAGTGGCAGTGGTCTTCATACACTTCCACAACTTCGGCATGAAGCCAGCACATCTTATTCAAATCAGGGAAGGTAAACTGAAGCAACAGAGCAGTGCACCCAGACCTATATGTCAGGACAAATTCAAGTAAACCAGATTCTTACAGAGGTCAGAAATAGTTTTTCCCTGTTGAAAAAAAAAAAAGCGAGCTCCATGGTTTTCCACTGAAATTAGAACCACTCTCTTGCTGTGGACAATGCTAGTTTTGCAGTCTCTGTACTGTGGTAAATTATTGCTCTTGTCAGCGAAGACAGAAGCACACCATGGAGCAAGTCATGATGACAGATAACAGCAGGTGCAGAGATGCAAGAGAGCCAGATCAACAGTCAACCACTTGCAAATAGATTTTAATAATATAAATTCAGACAACAGCACTTAGTCCAGCTCCCAAACTCCTGCTGCACAGCTGGGTGAAATCCTGACTTTGCTGAAGTAAAGGTACTACTCCCATGAGCTTCAGGATTTTAACTGGGTAGTAGAAAGCCTAGCAATCTTCCTGCCTGCAAAACAAGTCAGAGGAGGAATGACAGCTCTCCTAAATCACTTGGCCCTAAATAGAAAGCCAAGAGGTTATTATGAGACATGAAATGCCAGCATCAGCCACAGCTGTTGAAACAATAACTGGTAGTGTTAGTTCTCCATTAGGCAGCATAATTACTTACAGCCCCTTTGCAGTAGAGACGTAGCTGTCCTGCTGGAGTTCGGACAATCACCGACATTCTCTTCCTGCTGCTGTTGAAAGAAAAATGTTTGCTTTCATTAGCCAAAGAGATCAAGAGTGATTCCTGTTCTAGCCAGTGAATTTTCTCAGATGTGTTCAGTGCATCTGAAATCAGATGAGATGTAACAGTAGTACCTTAAGATCGCACAACCCTTGACAGCAAGGAAAAACACTACATTGCCCATTTTCAGCTTCAGCCCTATGGCTCCTGTCAGCAAGCACTCAACCAGAACACCCAAATGTGATCAAGAATTTGGAAAGAGACAAGACAGTATAAAATCCTATTGTAAAAAGGAGAGTCACATTTATTCTCAGTTTTTTCTTATCCCTGTAGCAAAAGTGGTTTGAGGACTCAATCTAGAAACTGAATGATTAAGGCTGCAAGAACCTTTACTATAGGTATAACAGACATTGAAGCAACTATCCACTGACAGGGGCAGTTATTTAACTTCCTAAGTCAAAAGAAACATCATAGAAAGGCATCACAGTATAGACCTATTCTTGGCTTCCCCACAGGTTCTTTATATTGGTCTACTCAGACCTACATAGTTGTAATTATGCAGAAGAAAGCCAGATCCCCCTAGTAAGGCTGCTTACCAAGACTGTCAAGGTTGGCATGTATCTTAAAATTAAATAAAGGTAGACAGTAGCATACCATACAAAGACATTTAACAAAGGAACATAGGCAAGCATAATTTTTTTTTCAAGAAAATTTTTGGCATTTTACTTATCTATCCCTCCTTTAAAAGATTCACCAGAAAAAAACAAATTGTAAGAGGCAGACACAAGCAAATCAGCTCGCATCAAGGGAACCCTAAGAACATGTGGTTTCATATAAACCTTTTTCTTAACAAAAGGACAATTCAGAAGCATCCTCCTTCCTCATTTCCTTTTTGCCAATGCATACAAACAGATCAGGGTGTAAAGCAATGGTCCTTCTCTTCAAGTTGCTCTGGGAGATGTAGTGTCCTCTCAGAGATCACGAGTCACATGCAAGTATGCAAGCTCTTGACATATGTCATAAGACAAAACAAGCCATTCTGAAACCTCCTAAAGGAGGGTTGGAAGAGCTGCAATTAGTTGTGGCCAGAATTTCTGCAACATGCGAACTATAACAGGAAGCTTTAATATACTTTTTGAAATATAATTATAGGAACTCCCTCACTGGTCAAGTGGGAAGTTGCTACACACAGAGGAGAACTAAGACAGTTTTTTTCTGCTACATGGAGGTTACAGATATTCCTGTTATAGACATCAGAGTACTGTGGTCAGCTTGTTAGAAACCCTCAAAGACTCTCCTAGTGCCTTTTTAGATACTTCCCACAAGTAGCTTAAGTAGCTACATTCTCACTGGAAAGGTGAAAGTAGTAAAGAATAATCTTCAAAGCAAGCCAGGACACAAGAAAAGCTGCCTACCCAAATCTTCCCTGCCTTTAGTTTTACATAGACCTTTTGAGCAAAACCAGCTAACTCAAAGATATCAGAGAAAAGCTTTAATCCACAGTAAGAATACTAAAGAAAAATTAAAACAAAAAACCCCAACAAAAAAACCCGCACGAAATAGAAAAGCTTGCTGCCTAGCACTGTCTCAACTGACAAAGAAAAAACACCTTTTCACCAACTCCAGTGATTTAGGGTCTCGATACATCAAAGCTTCTTGCTACCCAAGCAATGTCCATCCCTAAAGAGCCTGGCAACTTCGGAGTGCTTGCAGTGTTTATATTTTCATAGTTGGAGTGGTTCTTAAGAACAGGCACCTCTAGCTGTAGTTTCCATCTAGTCAAAAACAAGTAATTGACAGAGTACCTATTAAAGGGCAATGTCAAAGTATGTTCTTCAACTGGACAAGTGACACATCAGGATATCCACAAGTCACAGCAAGACACTTTGAGGGTTGCAACATCTCAGTAAGGCAGAGAGGCAGTGGCAGGCAGAGTTTAATGCTCACATGCCAACAGCCACCAGCTCTGTAATCATTCTACATCAGAAATGAGAAGATGGAGGGGCAGAACAAAAAACTAATCAAGTTCAGCTTTTCTACTGCATCAGCTGTATCTTTCCTCAGTAACGTGTTTACAGAAGTGGTATTGTTATTACTCTGGATTTATTGTATCAGAGGAAAACTTACCTGGAAAATTCCAGCACATTGAGAATTTCAAAGGTTTTCTCTTTCCCCAGCTACAAAAGAAAGCATATACTATTTTAAGTACCATCTGCACTGTGTTGTTACACGCACAAACACACAAGCTGGTCAGGTGTCTCACACATCCCAGTACGAATAAATGTGGCAATGGCTCCCTCTGTGGGTTAAAGGATGCAGAAACCTATTTAATCAACTTTACTTCAACGTTCGGTATTACAGCATCCTTAATTTACTATTGCTACACTATTACACAGAATTAGTATCTTACTCCAAAATGATAACCATGCTCTGAAAGCTAAGCTACATATTTAGTTCTTAGCAGCCATCAACTAAGAGATGTATTACAAGCTGTGAGTTCTTTCCCACATTAAAATAAACATGCCCTTCAGATTTAGTGCAATAACCTTTGACTGAACTACTTAGTAGTTCTTTTACTTGAATTTACATTAATATTTCACCTCAAAAAAAGCTAACTGAGGAGAAATTCCTCTTACCACTAACAACTCTCTTCAGGTGTGTCATGCTCAGCCCCAGCAGAAAGAAAAAGATTTTAAAACACCTGCCATTCCTGTTGTATAATAGAAAGAAGCAGTAGGTGTTACTGGAGTCTCAGAACTCCAGTGGTATTTTTAGCATGTGGTTAAAGAAAGTGCTGCAGTAAAATCTAATTGCAGTACAAACTTATGTCTTACAAGGCCATATTAGTTCAGCAATATCCCCAAGACCAAAAGGCATCTCTAACCCACATTACATGTGCTGCCACTGACATCAGCAATGAGGAGGCACAGGAATCTCTGAGAGTGACTGCTTTTACTGCTGGCTACAGACTGACCATACTCTCAACTTAGTATTATAAGCAAAAAACCAGGCCAGGTGGGCCTGGCTCTTCCTGCAGACCAGAGAAGCAACTAGATTGCTCTAAATGACAGCTCATCCTAAATTCTTCCCTTTGAACTAAGAAGCAGTTTCTGAGTTTGGGACAAGTCCCAGAAGATGTCTTCTAAGTGCTTAGCTTGACAGTGTACCAAGAAATTTGAACATCAACACACCCAAGAGGAAGGACAAAAATACATCCATCATTCATAATAAGCTGCATCTGTGTAAATCTGGAGCCACTTGAGCTTAGACTGCAACTTGAATCTCAATGTGGCCCTGTGAGTCTATCTGCATCAACTGTAACCCATTAACTACACAACTCTGCATACAGAGCTCATTAAGCAGATACATCTTCTGAAGAAGATGCAGAACATATTACTCAGAAGAAGATAATCTCTTTTTACTAAAAGAAATTAAACATTTAGAAGAATTGTAACCACTAAACACAATAGTGAGAAAATCTCCCAGACAGGAACTTGCTTCTAATGTGAGTGTTCCCATCTGTCCTTCCCAGACAAGGGAAGTATTTTTCAGGCACAGCTGCTATTTTTCCCATGTACACTTGCAACTTCCTATTGCCCGTGCCACACAGAAGGGCAAAGGACCTGGCATGTTCAGGTAGATTAAAACAACTTCTCTCCATGTGCAAAAGCCTTTTTCATGTAACATCCTAAGGGTCCTGGAAAGGATCCCTCACATGACTCACACAGGACACCTTTATGCTCTGTGCATGAGCTTAGCAGCCTGTGCCATGCACATGTACCACTTACCGCATCGATGATGACCGAGTGTGGAGTCCGTCCTGTGAAGACATAACCAAGTTTTTTTGCTCCTTTCACTAATGCCCCTTCATCTGCCAAAACACACAAACAAAAAGCTTCAATTCCATCTGGTGTCTCAGAGGCCTCCAAAACCCATACTTAAATATGCCAGACAGCCGAAAGAGAAGCCTCCTTTCCCATGTACTCTGTGTATGGCTGCTAGAGTAACTCTGCACATGCTTCCACAGAAACATTCAATGCTTAGTCCTATAAAGGCCATGCAATATCAGCTACACAAACTTTGCACTAAACCCCTATAAAACATCCTGTAACTACTGAAGCATTAAACTAATCTTTGGAGAAGCCATACTTTTCTACATGAGAAAGGGAAGCACCTGTTGTGAAAGCAAGATCAAAGCTATGTTACTCTAAATTCCTACAATATACCTTTAGTCCATTTTCTGCTCTAAAGGCACTAAATGCAGGTGCTATAGAAAAGAAGACTGAAATGGGCAGTGTGTCATTAAGAGCTCAAATAACAGAGCTGAAACCAGAGCCAACACTTGTACCTGCAGCAGGTACTTGAAGAGCCTTGTTAACAAGCATCATTAAATGCAACCATCATATATGTGGATTTAATGGCCAATTCAAGCAATACTAATGTCTGTACAGTACCCTTAGTCTCCTGGTGATTCATCACACTGACCAGAGCTTCCTTACATGGGCTCTTCACCTTACTTTTCAGACACTCTATTAAGACATAAGTGAGAAGTGATACTGCTTCATCACTCAAAACACCACTACAGCAACGCTAGAAACATCTTCACTAACAGAGAAACTTGATCGATAGCACAGTCATGCTGTTCTGCATTCTGGCCATGCCTATACCCTTCAAAACCTCTGTGCTATCTCAAAGGAGAAAAAAAGTGTGTCACAGGCAGCCCTGAATATGGCCAGGACTCTATCAGTTATACTGTGCCATGTGTCAGCACTTGGCCACTTCCTATTTTGTTTTAAGCAGGTAACTAGATAAAGGAAGACAGTTAGCACTCAGGCCAAATAAAGCAAGTAATCATTAATGCAGAAACAAATCATTACTTCCACAGAGCACCTCTATGCACTCCAAGTTTTACTTTTCTTCCCTGCAGAAAAGCCAGAGTAGCAGGCTCATGAAAGAAAGTGGCATCAAGAGCCCAGAGTACCTCTAAAGAAACATCCTGGACCTTGTGCCTTTGTGAAAAGTGTTCAAAAGCAGTGTGTACTGATGATGCCAGACCTACTGCTAGCATCCTGGGGAACATTCTGCTTTCAAAATCTATCATCTTTACAGAAATTTATGGACCTTTCTTCCATCTGCCTCTAGTCCTTCAACTCCTTCCCTCCCAAAAAAGGAAAGCAACAACCAACCTGGAGAGGAGGCCTGGTAGATTATCGTGTTTCCTTGTCTCTCAGGAACAACAGTATGACACACAGCCAGCAGCGTGAGGAACTCGTGTATGTGTACAGCTGTAGGCTAGACAAGACAGCAGGAGGGTGAGGCTTAGCATTACACACAGATTAAGGCATCAGTTCACTAAACTGAGAAGATCGCACAGGTACCACAGACAACAAAGACATACGTTCTGTTCTCTCTATAGAGCAGTTTTGGTCCCAGAACATCAAGACAGCAGAGTTCAGGACCCACAGTGATGAATTAAGAGTGTTAATGATAAAGACCTCAGCTCTCTGCAGCTTAAGTGAGAAGCCAGAATATTCCCTTGTCTTCCCAAATATAAAAGCATTAGTTCTGTAGCATCCCAAGCTTCATATAGGCAAAGGTATCTGCCACAAGCTGATGATAATCTAGCAACAAGAAATACTACTATGGCAGCTTCCAGCAGAGTGACAGTAACCACACCACAATTATACTTGATGCAACTGCACCATTAGGGATGAACATCCAGAGCTAACAGCAGCCAAACAGCCAGTAGAAGGCAACATCATGTGCCCTTGCACAGGAATACAGCATCCAGCCAAGCATAAAACTAATCAATGGTCCCTACACATTCAGCATCAGGAGAACACAGAACATCAACACTGTTCACAGTCATCCCCAAGTTCTTAGATAGATACCAAGTCTTGAACTAAGCAAAGATGCTGTGGCACTTCAATCACAGGCCTCTGATCAGCCAACTCTGGCAACTGCAGCTACAGCACTTTGAAATTGAGTCCCTCATCCCTTTCATCCCACTTTATATCCCTGGCACAGTGTTTATAGTCTCAGAGCTGACAGGAATGGTGCTCAGCTGCCCAGCTCAAAATCTGGACTACTAACTTCATCCACAGTTCACACACATCTTTAAGATGCCTTTAAGATGCTTGGCTGAAACAGCTGAAGTGAACACACGGTTCCCTCTTCCCCAACTCTGCTGTATCCATAACATGCACACTTGGTAGCATCAGTGTCTTTCATCAGAGCAGCCATTTGCTCAGTGACTGAGTCAGACATGAACTTAGTAGTACTACCCTTGCAGAAAGCCTTACTTCAATTAACAAACTCTCACAGAATTTGCATATAAAACTATCATCTAGTTTCCCAAGTTTTTATTAGCAGAATTTATGTGCTGGCAATATCAAGGTTTAATTAGTAGGAACTGAATGACTATAAAAGCCACAACATCGTGTCAGCTGGCAAACACTGTGTTAACGTGTAAAAAAATAGGCATACTAGAAACTAATGTAATAAAAAGACTGAACATCCTAGACTTATAATCTTCTTTTACTTCATCTACTTTGTCACAAAGATTTTCAAAGTAACTGCTTCACACAGAACTTTTACCTTTGCATATTGAAACTTCCAAATTGTATAGTCACATGCCACTAATGTAACAAGAGCTGTAACTGGTGACATGCTGCATGTGCAGATGCTGTGTTCAAGAAAATGAACCATAGAATATAAATCAGAAAGCAAGGTGTAAAATGTTAAGTCCACAGCTAATTACAATCATAAGGTTACTGCTTCTCCACTATTTCCACTGAAGGCACAAAGTTTTATCTCTATCTCAAAACACACAGCCCTCCAGATTCTTAGTTCAGCATCTATTACTACAGGCCTTTAATGTGCTTCTTACACTTTTATCACCTAGCCCCTTAACATGCTTTCATAGTATGTGCTCTATCAGCTGGAAACAACCTGTTTCCAGTAATTACGTGGATTTTAATCCTTCCTATGCATCTATTTATGTTTTCAAGCCAGCAACATAATATGCTGCTGTCTTGATATTTTCACAGCTCGCAACATATTACAGGGCAACCTTCCAATTCTATTGCAACAGAGCACCAGAGGCCCAGCTTATCACAACAGCTCCTCCACACAGCTGTCACTTGTCTCCTTTCTGTACTGTTGCAGCACTGACAAAATTTGTTGCACAGGCATGAATCAGGGTAGAGCATTCAAATTTCTACTTCAGATCTGTGAATAGAAAACACATGGACAGGTTCTGTGGCAACACATCCCTTCCTACACACCAAGTTTAACCCCAGCACAGGACAGAAGTCTCACAGGTTAACTAATTCCACTTTATTACTTGTTTTCCTCTATCAAGTCTCTGACATTTGAGTAGTCAAATCCTTACTGATGGTCTCAGAGACACTTCTCCTGCCTGTTCATTGGTTTTGGCTGGTCTTATTTCCATTTCTATTTATCTGTAGTTGGAACAAAGTTTGCATATATCAGTCTCTTTTTCATCAGTTCTATCAACAAGTAGCGCTCATTTTAAGCTCCTTTTTCCCCTCATTTTTCTCCCTATGTGGCAGGAACCCCGGGTAAAAGCCACTGCACTTCTTCCTCTGGTTTGGTTTGGTTTTTTTCCCCAAGCATCCATGAAAAAATTGTGTACTGCCCCTCCAAGCTTAAGAACTACATACACACTGAAACAATCTCCCATTTCTGGAAGCAATGTCAGGATTTTTACCTATAAAGTATTATCCTCAGTCAAAGCTCAGCTATCTAGAAGGCACGGCATTATTCATCATCAAGCAAGGAACAGACCACTGATCAGGAAGCTGCATCACAACTTTTTATCCCTTCATGGTTCCCTTATTCAGAGGAACAAAACACTGAGCCAAACCTCAGTCTTTCAGGGAGCAAACTGCACTCTGCAGAACTAACTATCTGCACATATGCCACACACACCCTCATCTGGGCCTTGTCACTCTGAAGGCAAACTAGTTCTCTATAACCAACTGTTTGGGGTATGACAAAGTTACAAGGAAACTGTATGTGAAGTCAAAGATTATTTCATCTCTCCTTGTACTTGTAAGCAGTATGAGATCAGTGCCTTGGTACACAGTATCTCCAGGTGAGCAGGACTCAGTTTTCTGAGCAAGTGGCCTAGAAATGGCCAATGGGATATTAAAGCACAGTCTAACAACTTGAGCTTACTCCTTCACATAGATGTGGCAAATTCTGCCAAGGACAACTACCAAAATACTTATGTACTTGATTACCAAGGAGAATTATGACTCACCATTTTAACAAGACGTGACCTTCCTACTGTTTAGTTCACTAAAATATCTGGAGAGCAGTGTGAGGATCCAGCAAGTTTGGGCACCTCCAGAACAGGGAAACCACTAAGACTGTAGAGGACCAGGATATATCAGGCACAGACTCAAAGAGAACACAAACCAGCATTTGAATATCAAGAGAGTTAAATGCAAGTTTATCTTGTCCAAAACCAATGTAATATGACCTATAATTAAAGATACTGTCTTGTACTTGAACAACAGTAGCAAAGTCCCACATATAATAAGAACTAAAGCAGAAGAGTGAAAAGTATTTCTCACCAAGCTCTAACAGTTTAGTTGTGAGCTATAAAGTGACATTTGCACAGTATTCCAGTAACAGTTACTTTCCAAATTAGAGCCTCCCAGAGACTCTCACCACCACCTAAACACTTCTTTCCCCACTGCTGTATTCCAAACTGCAATTTATGTCAGCAGTGATATGCTTTTCTGGTTCTGCTTTCCCAAGGAATTAAGAATCAGCCCATGACAGCTGTCATTCCAGCAAAGCCTGCTGGGACAATAGCCTCAGTTTTGCACACACTTCACAAAAATAAGTAGACATGTCGGCAAGGTCTAAAACACTTTTAGTGTAGTAAAGGCTCAACATGAGCACAACACTTGTCTGTTCTGCCAGGCCCGCTGCTAAACTACTCATCACACATACTCACTGAATCAATTCATGCACTTGTAGCTATACCACATTTCCTGCTTCTTGGCCAAGAGAGAATCTGTGGGCCATAGAACAAAGCTCTTAAGCAAACTGTAGTTTGTGTATGAAGTTCTGAGAGAATTCAGGGACATGCAAGTCCAGGATGAGATCCAAGTCTATAGTTCCTTCACTTCTTGACCTCCTTCCTTGCTCTCTTATCAGGTAAAACATAACCCCACACCAAACAGGCTTGCACCTCCATGCTGAGTTTATTCACAGCACACATGCAACTAGCAAGCACCAAGATAAAGACTACCTAGCACACTCAAATATTCTAGTCTTAGAAGACTTATCTTTTCTTACTAGACCAACAGTTTACGCCATTTTTTCTGTGTAGAGAAGACAGCATCATACACTTTGTACAGCTGCAGAGTTCATCCAACAGAAGCAGTTACAAAGAAACAGCACAGGCAGACAAACCTAGGTACTTTCTTCCATTAAAATCCCAGAGCAGCCAAGAGAAACCTTAACATGTTTTCAAGACAAGTTATTTTTCCTTAAAACATTTCCTATGGGACAATAATTCTTGAACTGCTCTTCAGGAGTGGACTTGGCTATCAGTCAGCCCTTAGACACCAGTGGCCCAGAAGAGTTGTGAAATTTAAAGGTGACACAGGATGCTAAAAATCTTCCTAGCAGATGGAAGACAGTCTCATGAGTACAAGTACATAATTTTTTATTTTCAACCTGGAAAGAAAATTACTTGGCATTGAGACAGCTCTAAACTAACACTTGTGACTAGACAGAAAAAAAAACCCTAAAGTCTTCAAGACCAGAGCAATGAGCACTTAATGAGAGTTTGTAAGAGATCACACAAAGCTTCAGCTGCAAAAGGTCAAATGTTCAAAGGAAATTAATTGCCCAACTAAGTATAGCACCACCTAACCCCATTAGGCAGCTTGTGCTAGAACCCTTCAGTTTTATCACCTAAATGAGTAGACATCATCAGACATCTGCCAATGGCATCTGCAGCTATCCACCAGCTATGAAAAATAAGATGCAAAGGAGTTTTAGACACAAATAAGCAGTTTACGCATGTTAGCAACTGACCAAGTGCAAAAAGCTACAAAGACCCTTCCCTCTACCAGTATCCTGGAATTCAGCCCTCATCTCCCTAACACAGTCTGACAAATAAATCTAAGCAAATTCACATGTAATCCCTGCAGTCCCATGTCTCCATATGCCAGAGGATGGCACCCATTCCTCCAGTGCAGTCAGGCTCTGAAGGACATCTCTGGCCTACGCAAGGTACATCTTCAGTCTTCCTAGCCAGAAGTTTCCCCACTGATTGCCTGTGTGCTCAGCCCAACAGTCAGCTATGCAATGACAACGGTATTTATCTATTTAAGTTGCCAGCCAAAAAGAAGCTTGATACATATGGCTCAGTAGGTAAAGAACAAAGACTTCTGACCTGTCTAGACTGTGACACCTAAGGAAGCTACCAAAATCCTCTATTCGCCTGCTACAACAGCAAATATTTGTTCTATCTCCCAAAGCAGAAACTCTACACAGTGATCAAATAATGAGAAAGCCAAAAAATAAGGGGCCATCTCAAGGCTAGATGACACATTCCATCTCACGGTTCATTTGACATATGTCCTCTCTGTTTAGTCTATTAAACATACCAAAGCGCTGCTCTGTAAAGGTGCCTAAAGTAGCAGCCAGCCAGAGTGCAAAATTTATCTGCAGCCTACACCTTAACCAGAATGAACACCTGGAGTCAGCAGCTGCCATAAGCCAGAACTGTAGCCACAAATGAACAAACAGGACACAAAGGAACAGGATGATATGCAAATCTTAGCTGCAAGTTATGTTCAGTGGAAAATCCTTCCAGTGCACACAGTCACAAACACCACACAGGAAACCAGTGCCCTGTCCTGGGAGGGTGACCTTGATGGAGGCCAGAGTACAGGCGCCACTCTAGGCTCCATCACTGTGAGGAATACTTAGTGCCACATCAAGTAATTAAGTATTCCTTCAGGTACTTATACCATGCTGTGTTTCAAGTTCTTAGGTATTGCACAGCAGAAAATAAAGAAAAGCTCTCCTGCATACAAACAGTATGTTGTAACTATACTTCAGATGCTCATAACTAAACTTAACCAGTTAGAGAAGTTACATTGTCTAAGAACAACAATCAGCTGATGGAGTTTGTGCTAATGCTCAGATGCCATACTGTGAGACAGCCTGCAGAGAACAAAGGCCATGATTTTTGCAAGTGTTTGAGTTGTCTGGTGTCCACTCAGACACTTCAGAGCTGCATGATTTCTGAATAAACAGTGAACTGACACTCTAAAGACTATGTCCCTTTAGGACTCAACTACTCAGGCTAAAATTACTAATCATTAAGCTTCATGCTAAGCTTAGATTTACAATTAAGTCCCATCCCTTACATCCTTTACAGAACTGCAATTTCAAACATTTGCAATACTTAAAGCAAGGCTCATACCAACACCACCATCTAATGCTACAGATTACTGTCAGAAGCAGTATTTTTTAACAGTACAGATGTCTGAACACTCAGTTTTTCTTTTAAGAAGTACAATTTCTATCATCACTTGCTACAAAAACATCATTTTCCATATACATCAGGATATATGAACCAGTTCTATAGATAACTGGTATGCATACTGATGCCATTGCTTCTTTAATTCAGTAGTAAGACAAGTGGGCAGAAAGGCGTTGGAGGGAGCTATTTTGATTCCCTTTTACCCCCTCTGTGCTTGCATGACACACATGGAACAGACTTAATCACACAAATAGGTCTGTTCAGCATTCAATTCCAGACAGTCCTAGAGTAGGGCATTTAAGAGGCATGGTGTTCACAGAGTAGACTTACATGATCATTTTCAATGTTTTGCAGCAGTCTTGGGTCATCAAATTCACATGATTCACTGGTGGAGGGAGGTAGCTGGCTGCAGAGCAAAACAAGCATATTCAAACAAATGGCAACATTGCCAATCTTAATACTTCATCTATTTTCTAAGGAAGCAAGTCTAAAAAACAAAGTAGGACTCTGGTGCCCTTGAAAATATTGTGAAAAGATCACATGAGTAATGCAGAAAGTGCCAAAATGAGCAGCATCAAGAAATGGTTATGGTTGAGAGTATATTTGAGAAGATTCAAGTGTCAATGCACCTCCTGGGACAGATGCAGCAAAAACTGTTTTTAAGCACACTTGAAATAAATGCATTCCAAGGCATATTGCTTATAAAATATATCCAAGTTCAATATCCTTAAGCTCTCTCCCTAGTGAAAGTCTGCTTCAAAAGCTGACCCCTGGAGGATTTTAAGTGAGTACCCCTTGTAAGTACCCAGGAGAAACTTCCACAGAACTGATTAGAAAAAGTATAAGGAAACAAAAGATGGCAATTAATGAAAGCAGCAATACATTGAAAGAAAAGAAGCATGAGTAGAAATTACATCTCAGCAGAAGTAGCAATGTATCATTGTGTCACCTTCCTAAAAGATGATCATAAATACAAGCCGTGCCAGTGGAGAAGCCTAGCTTAGCTCATAAGCAGGTGCTTCTCTAACCATCTTCAGTTGTTGCCTGTTTCTTGGGTGGGACCTCACTTCTTGCCTCTATTTGCCATGCAAATCCATGTCAGTTCTCCCTGCCTCTTCCCAGTAATCTCAGCATGCTACACTGACACCCACCTAACACCCTTGGGTCTCCATTCGTTTCTATGAAATGGGACAGACTTTTATTCATTGAAGTTCTGAATAAAAAGGAATGGGATACTTTTGTCATGATACACCTACATATCAAGCTATCTCCCAGTTTAATTACTAAAACATAGGATTTTAATAAAGAAGCCCCTTTTCTTCTCCTCATCAGATCTGAAGTTAGTGACTAAAAAGAGTAACATTTGGTCTCTAGCTGGGGGGTAAGGTTACTGCAAAGTAGTTTACTTCTACCTTTTAACTTGACTGTCTGCATTTATAAATAAGCACTGCATTAGCATCCAAGCCACCCCCACCACTGCCTATTCCTCACCCCCTTCACACACCATCTCTCTATGCAGAAGAGAAGATCCATCACCACCCACCAGCTCTGCATTAGGCTCCCACTGAAAGACCATTTCACTCAAACACATTGCTCCCTTGGGCTTCTTCCAGTCCCAAATTGGAAAGAAGTCTTTATATAGACTGTACCCACTTTGCTATACAGAGCACAAACATCCTGGAATATATTTACCTGAAGTCTTCTGATGAGCGTTCTCTTTCCAGCTCGGGAAAGTGACTGAGGGATAGAAAAAGAAAGAAAGAACATTAATTCCACTTTGGTAACCAAAAAAAATATATATATAGAAGGCGAAGATTCACTGAGTCATCACACAATAACATATGCTAGAACCATGGGTTCAGCTGTTCATACATCTGAATCAAGTTTTCTGCCTTTTGAGCTATCTAATTTACTTATCCATGAAATTCAAAGGTTAACTTGCACAGAGATATTAAGATAACACATTTAAAAGTGGCCAAATACAAAGATTTAGTATCCAAGACTCAAAAGGGCAAGTGCTTTCAAATACTGACATGACTCAAAGGAATCCTTTTGACAGAAACAGAACAAAACCAGTAACCAGGTATCCCTATACAAGGAATATTAAACTCCACATTTAAAGTTACACTGTTCTATCAAAATCCTGGTTCATCTGAACTAGTCACAGAAACATGATTAATAATTGCTACCCATGGGCTGCAGCTTCTTCCCTCTTGAAAGGTCAGGGGTTATTTAGCACTTCTGGTTTTGTTTAAAGTATGATCAGGTAAGTTAGGAAGCAAGTTTGCTTTACATTATGTAAAGTACTCCCCAGGTTTGACTTTCATCATTTGTGCTGCACAACATGAAAATTAAAACCATTACTTAAGAACACAAAATACATGACAATATAAAGTGAAGAACAGGACGTACTAATCTTTTTCCAATATATAAGTTGGTATTGGTAGTAAGCATACATTAAACTCCAGAGTTTCTAGAAGAGTCATACCTACCCATATGTAACTCCAGCAATACTACATTTCTTGAAGTTCATGATATTGCATGTTAGAGTGCCTGTTTTATCAGAAAACAGGTATTTGACCTGGGGGGGGGAAAAAAAAGTCTAGTTCTCAACTTGTAAAGTAACAAAACTCAAAGTGAAAAACAGAATACATGACTTATTACTCAAATGTCACAATCACAGTGCAGGTTTATTACTTGGTTTGTCTATAAAAACAATCAGGGAAGTTATTTAATGGCATTAATTCTCCTTGATCTCTAAATGGAGAAAGGCTCAAACAGTAGGTATCAACTGCCAAGGCACTAGTGTGGTCACTACAAGTGTACTTGGTCATGCTAGCCGGACATTTACAAAATCTTGCAGCTGTACTGATGTCAAAGAGCAACTCTAGAAAAGACTGTAAAAACAAAGATTCTTAAGGCTGTTGTAGGATCATTGCAATTTAACACAACTCTGTGTTCTAAAGATGACTGGAGATGTGTTTGATATGCCCCCCCTCCCCCCCAAGCAGTAACGTGCAAGAAACATGCTGGAGTACATCCGACTGAAATTCTGCAGTCAAACAAAAGCTGCTTTTCCTGGTATGCAGTCATGAGCAGTCCTGAAGTGCAAGACACACAGCAACAGTCAGCACTGCCCATATTAATAATCCCTTAATGGAACTACCAACATTCAGGTAGAACTTGGAGGCAACCCCAACACAGCAATATGATTTCTTGGAGCGTGATCAGATTCAAGATTGCCACCTTCAGGAGGCCACAACAGATCAAAAATAATTGCCAGTTCAACACCACGGCTGTACCCCTGCACCAGGTAAGATTTTTCAACCTGCAATACGTAGGAATGCGTGGTGCTAACATCGGAGTCAAACAAATTCCAGACCAAAATATTCTACCTAGAGCTGGGAAAAGCTTTCCTTCATTAACTGCAATTCAGATCAAGACAGGGCATTGTGCTACTAGTTAGGTGCTCTTTCAGTTGTGCTCTGCACTGCTGCTTGAATACAGCATTGGAAACAGAGCTTGTGCAACTCAGAAGTGAAAGTGGGTATCCAAACATCGGAGGAACTTCAAGTCCTTGATAATTCTACCACAAAACAAAAATTTTAAAGGCACCTGTGAACAGGTAATTCAACTGAAGAATCAAAAAACTCAACTGAGTTACACAGAATCAATAGTAAGTAATTCTGAAAATAAAAGATGGGCCAACAACATACATTATGCCACGTATCTTTACTTCAGACAGAAACAGTGGCATAATTTGGACATTGATAACTTCACATCAAAGTAGTTTAAATACAAATCAGATTTTAGCATTCATAAGAAAGACCACTCAGCTTAAGCAGGAAGAACATTGACTACCACGCTGTTGAGCCACACACAATAATTACATATTTTAAATACATAAACATTATCTCCAATACCAAATCACACATGTTACTAAGTTCATGAGATTGAGTTAAAGACCTATGACTGATGGTCAAGGAAAAAACCTAGGATTTCCCATACTACAAAACTCCAATAGCAAAGTTGTATTTTCCAGTAAGCTTATTTTCAGAAGCCATTCCATTTTCAACAAGTGTCATTTGCAGAAAACCAAATCTATAACAACTACAAGTTGTTGCAAAATGAAATGCTTGAAGAAACACAAAAATTACGAATAGAACTGCATTTTTTAACTTCCATCTCCTATGAAGTGATCAGAAACATCAAGAACCAAGAATATAGGCTGAGGCTGTTGACTTCCTCTTCAGCCCAGCTTAGTACTATACATTCTGTTCTGGTATAGACAGTCACAACCACAGAGCATCTTCCCAACATCCAAGAGAAAAAAGTCAGGTTTGAATGAATGTATGAAACAGTCTTAATTCCAAAGCATAAAACTGCCTATATGACAATAAATTTAATCCTATGACCTGTCATTATTTTACTTGTAAGACTTGGACTAATGATAAAGACTTCCTATTAGCCTGAGCCAAGAATAGCAGAATAAAGCAGATTTGTACAGCTTGCTCTCATACCTTCCATCTTCTCAGAATAAATCACCAATCTGACATTTAAGAAAACATTATCTTACCTGTCCAAGTTCCTCATTAAGGTTTGAGGTTCTGGCCATTGCAGGTGTATCTGTTTCAGGGTAATACATATCTATGTCCTGAAATGAGAGCAAAATTAGACCTATGTTATTCAAACTAAATACTGAAGTATCTATACTTCTTTTAGTCAGCTCCAGTCTAGCCTGACTGTCTCAATGCCACTGGTGGAAGTTCAGAAGGCTTGAGACAAACATCATGCCAGGATGAACATGGATGCCCCCTCCTTTCCAAAGTATACCTCCACACTACATGTACAAGAGAAAAGCCAGATTCAACTAGAGGTAGTTAATAAGCTGGAGATGCAACAGGAAAAAAACAATGCAGGACAGTAGGAAGTTCTAACAGGCATTAGCAATGCTAATCACAGGTCTTCAGTTACATCAGTCAGGTGCTTTAGCCACATCTATGACTGAAGGGACCGTTGTAGCAGTTGCTTCTGTTACTACATTTTACTATGAGAGTAAAAAAACCAGCTGTTACACAAACAAAATCTTCTCAGATAAGCACCTCTACTACAGCATAAGCAGCTCAGGAATCAGACAGACATCATTTACTTGCATTTTATAGGAACCTCGTACATTACTGCAAGTCCAAAGACTAATGCATACTAAGACAAGGTATTCCTTTTGGTTTTGTTCAGCTTGAGAAACATCACTATAGTATTTTTAGTCCACAACTAGAGAAAGACATTTTGAAGTCAAAGCTTGACTGAACAGAGCAAGATCACTGTTTGGCTGCCTAAGGCACCACCTACTCACCCCCTTACAAAAATATGATCCTTATCAGAGGCCACCTTAAGATCAGCCTCAGGATTTAAAAAAAAAAACAAAACAAAAAAACCCAAAAACAAACAAACAAAAAAACAAAACAAAACACCAACAACAAACCCAAAAACATACAACCAAAACACCTCACACCTCCCAAAAGACCCCAAAAAACAACACCACACTTTCAAACAAGTCTAGCCTTTCCCTCTGCTGTGGCTGAGAGGAGCTAGAAGGTACTGAAGGGTTTTCAAAAGATAATTACTGAGCATGAGTCAGCAAAGAGACCTCCTTCAACCAAGACCTAAGACTTATCCTAAAAGCCTAAAACACAAGTCATGATTTGCACAGGGGCTCTTCCTATGACTAAATCTTTTAATTTCCTGTGAAAGACAAAACTGATACAGAATAAATCCTTTGAGCTTCCTCCTGCCTTTCCCAGAAGTTGCATCAGAAAATTAATTAAAAATCTTTAAAGACTTTTTTTTTTAAATGTCAACATCCAAAACTGAGATATATTCATTCTTGTTACTTACCCAATTTATAAAAAGAGCCTGAGTAAACTTGACAACTTCCAATGTCACCAGAAGGCTGATTGGAATAAGGTTGTTGTACAAGATTATAAATGTCAGTAGATTGTACCCAAAGTTGACAGACAGCATTTCTGTGGACCAAAAGACAAAGGACATCAGTAGACAAGTCTGTGGTGTAGGAGCAGCATAGGGCAATCACATTTATGCAGTTGGCCTAGTCAAATTTAGCAGTGCTAAAATAATGAGTAAGTGTGCTGATGCCTAGTATAAGGGCCTTTCTAATATTGATTTTAATAGTACATATATAAAACACCCACAGAACACATGCCTGAATGCACAGCATATTATGCCAGGTGAAGAAGGGCAACACTGGTGAGGCTGTATATTAAAGAACAGAACACTCTGAACAACTTTTGCTAAACAGATGGTGAGAAGTACAATATTCCCCACTATAACCCAAATTTAGATATTAATCTGATGTGTCAACTGTCCAATTAAGAGCCACCAATAACACTAGTAATAGAACTATATTTCAGAAAGTGCCTCCTTGTCTCAGTGGAGTTAAGAAAGAAAAAAATAAACACTAAAATTAGTTCTAAAATCTGACATCATTGTCAGAATTGAGAAGTTACCCGCACTAAAAAGATCCAAGAGAACAATCGATTGCTAAACAGACACCTAGTAAATGAACTAATGCTTAAGCAAAGAAGCTGTTATTAACAGTGACAACATTGGGCAAGTTGCCTGAGTAAGTCTGCCATCACAACTGGTCCGAAAGGGAAGGGGAAGCATTTATACACAGCCAGCAGGAATGTACAAGGCTCAGCAGAGACAGAGGATGAAAGCTCCTGTTCATGGTGTTTCCCACAGCCTCTTTACAACCAAAGCCTCCACATTTGTATGCTCTTCACTCTCCCAGAAGCTTAGGGAGGCACTACAGTCAGAACACCCAGCACAGTGGGGTCAGAGTCCACAGCTAAGGGTTTTCAGCATCACAGTTAATTAGAAGTCAGGGCAGTCAACTAAGAGGAGACAGAAGATAATGAAGATCAGAGTTTGGACACAGGTACCTCCCAAGTGTGAGGACACTGTAATTCTGTATCTTTGGTAAGCTGACAAATTAGAAGCATACTGGGTACTGGAACATCTTCCAATACAATTTTTACGGAGACTGAACACTTAACAGACATGTAACATCTACACCCACATAACCTGAAAAAGTGTCTTTGCTGTGTGTGGCAGTTACAGAGTAATAGAAATTGTGCATTCAATTGACAAAAAGGCGTTTACACAGACCACTATGTCATCCTAATTTGTTGCAAGTGGCACAAGTTGTATATTTCAAGTTCAAGAGTCCACTGCCTTGATTTCTGCCAGTATTACTTCCACCACTACAAGGCACAGATTTAAAATTACTCATTAAAAAACAATGAGGAGGGCAGGAAAGAAACTTTGAAAGTTGCTGGTACTCCTTGTAAAAGACATTACAACTACCAAAATCCAGAGTCAAAAATGAAGCATTTCCATGCTCATACTATGTGATTTTCTTTTTATTACTACCACAATTGCAAATCCTAAACCACATAAGATAGACCTGCCATCTGTTTCACAGTCATCAGCAGACAAGCCATTTGCAGTTTGGGATAATTGTTTTAAGACCTGAATCTCAGGATGCTTGTAGCAACACATTTTACAGCCATGGTAACCACCTCAAAATGGAAGTCATTGGAGAGCACTTCATTCCTCATGTCCATCTTTGATACTGAACTAAGAAGGTTAAGGACTAAGAAGGCAATCAAACAAAACTCTTCAGATAAGCATGCTAAAAGACGAGCTCACAAAAAAGTAATAACCATTAAAAGAAAACAGATTACCCAATAAATAGCAATCCTGAACATTTAGTATTTTAGTCTTCTATAAAAGAGCAGATCAGCATTTCTGACTGAAAACAGTTAGAGAAGTCCTTTGCATCTGTATATAAGCATGAAGCTGAAGTCACTATCATCAGACTGATACTCTCTATCATGCAGTCAGATACAGTCAGACATACGGAACGCAGCAGTACATGACCTCCTCCCAGAATAAACTTGTGTATGGTCAATTTGTGTACGATAATTTGGGTATGGTACCTCCACAAGTAACAAAGAACACAAACAGCAGACATCCAATAATAATTCTTGCCCCTCTTCTGTTTCCGCCCTGGTCCATGGGTGGTAGCCCAGTGATATTTACCTAACCTTTAGGAGGTTTTGTTAACTGAAACCTCACTGCCAAGTTCACTTACACCAGCCCACCCTCAAAAGAAAATAATACTGTGTCATCAAGAAGTTAGAAAAAGAAGAAATGAAGGCCCTTGCTGTTCCCTATTTTATGCATTCATTTAGTGAAGCTAAGAGCCTGGCTGGCCCTACAGTCTGATACCATGCCTGGCTCAGTGTCTGCATACTCACTGTTGGAGCCAAGGTACCAGACGACTTCGCCGTGTGTTCTGTTCCATAATAAGGCACCTACAGAACTCACAAGGGCCATTACCAGGAGAATACAGAACAAAACCAGGATTTGCATGTTGGTCACTTTCTCCACATTTGATCTCTTCAGAGGTGCTTTGGTTGAATTCTAAACAGCAAGGGAAAAAAAAAAAAAGGTAAAAAGAGCAAGGCAATGGCTTATAGAAGAAAATATTGCAGAAGCAAACAGCCTTTACTTTTAGAGTCCATTAGAGCACTTCCTGTCCATCCACTGACAGTCAAGCAGCAGTGAGGAACACATTGCTGGTCTCCCCACACACTCCCTGCCATTAGGGCAACACACAACAGTAGTATTAACTTAATCATCTCCATGGCCATTACTCTCTCCTCCGCTGTTAAACCTCAGCTACCAGATAAATTACAATGAAAGTTAGTTCTTACATACTGAACTGCTTTCAAATACCTGAATAACTGTGTACACATGTGCACATGCAAATACCCTTGTATTCCTCAAGGCATCCAGTTCTTCAACAGCTATTTTATTTCATAAAATCACATCAGTGACAAGAAGAACACAGGAAAGACGTCCATCTTCTATCAAAACATGCTCTAAATCTTAAAAATTTTACCTGCATAAGTTTTGTATCATGTCCTGTATACACAACAATACCCAAGACCCACTGAGTGTTTCTCAGCTGTGCACCTCTCAGCAAGATCTGGTCTGGACCAACAGGAACTGGGCTGCAAAGCAAGAAGTATATCTTTCAATTCTTGGTAACAATCTAAGGAAAATAATTCTACTTTCAGACTTACTTCCCAGTGGGGAGGAAAAAAAAAAAAAAAAAATGTAATACAATGGTCTTAAATGGTCCAGACAACCAAATAAAGCACTGAACTGAAACCTCTAATTTCTAACACAAGCTGATACAAGGGAGCTGTTCTAATTACCCAGAACTTGTGAACTGACATGGTAGCCATGAGCCTATTCTGCATTTGACCCTAATTGGCTAATACTTCCTCTCTCATATCAAGGACAGAAAAGCATTGCGTTTGCACAGAGACCATCCATTTCAAATACACTGTACCACATACACATTGCAGAAGCATTTGGGCAAAAACTGTATTACCCACAGGATTTTCAGGTGGGATGCAAGTGATGACCTGCTATTCTTCCATCTATCACGACATAGCTAAGTTGCCCAAATAATACAGGTTTTGTGAAGTAAAACAGGTACAGCCAAATGAAATCTGTACGTTCCTACGGATCTTTTAAAATCTGTGAATTCAAGTAGTAAGACTAAGTATTTTTCTTTCAAGAGTTGCAACAAATGAGTCACACTGATAAAGCCTCCAGATTATGGGATCCTTCTTCTTGACCTTGGTGCAGTCTTTGGCTCTAGTTCGAAGGGATAAGTTCCCTTCTCCTCTGTATCTTGTGTAAAGAGGAGGCCCTAAAACACCTAACCATTTCCCCAACTCCTCCTCTTTAGATGTACCTTTGAAAAAAACCAAACCAAACCATAACGATAAAGAAACCTATACTTGCATAAAAAACAGAGGGCTCCTTACGAAGACAGAACTGTGTTACCTTATACTAGCAGATGCTCTGATTAACAATCATTAATTATTACCCTCCTCTTCCACAGAAAAAACATGCACGTGCTCTGTGTTACAAGACTAAAAGTACACAGCAAACATTTTTCCTCATCAAGTGATTTTATGGCTTGGCTGTCAAGTTAATACCTTTGACCATCCAAGCGCAAGTTTCCAGTGAAGTCATAAAGGTGACGGTTGGGTCCTTCACATTCTATCCTTCCAGATACTTTCATCAATTCTTCCCTGGACTGGAGACTAGCAGTTTGAGACAAGCCCTGCAGAGACCAATCCAAAGGAGATGGTTGAAAATTGTTATTAGAAGGCAACCTCAGAAAATGCTGCTTTAACCTCTACAATACCAAATGTAATTGAACATGTAGCAATTTGTTGGTGGGGATCTTCTTATGTTGGTGTCTTTTTGTTGCTGCTTTTTTGATAGGTTTTGTTATGTTTTGGGCTGGGTTCGTTTATTTGGTATTCAATACCTTTTTCCTATAAAGAAGATTCATTATGGACACATTTGAACCTGTTCACGTTCAACTGATTTAAACTCTTGACACAAGACAGTTGTACTTCCTACACAATCTCTCTTTAACCAAGAGAAAAGTCCTATCCACAAAAGCTGCATAGACGCAGAACAGAGTAGGAGAGAAGCATTACAAACAGGCCTGACTTTTCTCTTAAGTATGACTCCACTAATGTTTTATGGCTGCTAAATGCAGTAATTCCTAAGCATAGTCCCTTGGGTCACTGCAGCCATTATGCCCTGATCCTGCTCAAGGTTAATGATCAACCTGCCATGCAACAGGAATGTAACATATTGCTATTGCATGTCTGAGTGCTACTCCATCTCAGAACCGCACTGCTTTACATCTATGAACAGAGGGATCCATTTCATGTTTCTCTTGTCAAAATTTGAGTGCAGCACACCAAGCCACAGCAAGGCCATATTTTTGTATGTTAAGCATGTGTCCTGAAGCAAGGTATTACTGCTTCAAGATCTCACTAGGCAGATGTGCAAGAGTAAACCACATTTCTGTAAATGTAGTAAATAAGCAGCAAATGTACAGCTTTGTAAGAACAAATAATCTGTTCCAAAATCTTAATCTTTTTTAATGAGTGAAGGTGAAGACCCTTAACTATTTCTGAACACTATAATCAACATTATTACTTTAACAAAACTAGAAAGATCCAAACAAATTCCACTACTTACCACAAAGAAATAACAAGTTAACTTAAACATATAAAAGGTCCTTTTCAGCTTCTGTCTCTGCGTAATGCTCATAGAATGGTACTTGTGAGAGACCAAACTGCAGCTCTCATCACAAGCAGTGCTGATATTCTTTACTTATGTACAGTACTTAAATACCATTTACTGGACCTTTGGCAAAACACAACTGACATCTTTGATTTGTCTGTTAAGGCTTAAAATATTTGTTTCAGATTAATTCCCTACACTTGTACATGATGCATTATTGCTGGGGTTTCTAGCTGTTGAAAATGCAGCTTACAGCCACCTAAAGAGAGATGCTTTTTTAAAAAGAAGAAAATACTTGTATTGTTGTCATTTATAGTAGATGCTGCTTCATAGCTAATATTAAATCCCTAAGTGAAAAAATAACAGAAGAAATTGAATTTGGTTTACCTGTCGTATTTTCAGATTCGTCTCCCCATCAAGGTTAGCTGTTTCAATATAGCACATGGCTTGTGGTTCACTGTAAGGGGCGTAAGACATTCCATGTTAAAACTCAGTACTTTCTGTTTATTATGTTTGCAGTAGTATAGTCTACAACAGGCATTTCCAATGCACTGCAGAGGACAGAAAACCATAGTGGTGGTGTACAGCCATGAGAGAGCCCACCCAAAGTACACATCTAACAGAGATGTCTCTCAATAGAACATAGTAGTACAACAAACTACAGAGCAAGACAAGTCTAAATCAGAAGGTTAAGAATTTAACAAGTCATGATCAATTTAGATGCCTGAAACGGATTATTTTGAACTTCAATCCATAAAATTATTTCACCTTGCAAGAGCTATGGACAAACTACCAAGTATGGAACAGTATAAAAAGGGGGTATGTTGGGACAAAGAGGGTAATGGGGTAAAATGCCCTCTGCCATTGAGTTCTGTCTGTGAATTGAACACACAAAAGACCATGTCATCAAGGTCATCTTACAGTTGAGGGACTTGTGGAGGTTCATGTCAAGTCAGCCCTAAACAGCTTTTTTCTTCAAGCACCATTAAGATTGAGGGCTGTGATCTGCATTTCCCAGAAGTGTTTCTGCCCTTACCAGTAGGGGCAAAAATATTCTTTGTAGAACTTAGCTTTCCATTAATCAAGCTCTTACCTATGTCTAACATGGAAGGGGGGCTCTTCATAGGTAGCACCTGTGATACGGAAGGGTACTGCTACTAGTTCTTTCCCTAACATACCACTCAAGATTGAAAACCTTTGTATGGAATCACCAAAACTATTTTTCTGCCAACTGTCTTCTCAGGCTGCTAAGGAATATCAGTTTCCCATCTGGATTCAAACAAGAGCTTCTTCAGCATATCACTTCTCATTCTGGATATATTGCCAGTTTTTTTCCCAAAGTAACCAATTGCTTTAACAGTGAATGTACTCAATCAGCAGAACAACAGGTCCATAGGACAAAAATAATAATTATCAATAGGTACATTTGTAACAGTAAGAAACTAGATTATTCTCTCCAAATAATTTTTCTTTAATAAAAATTAAAAGGTTAGAGGCTATTCTTTGTCTACCCTTATATGGGCAATCTGAATCTCAGCCCAAGAAAGACACTGATGAAGCCCAGCTCAATTCCAATTTTACCTCTGCCAAATACCTTATCACTATAAATCAAATGGTTAACTCAGGAGGGAAATGTCTGGCAATACAGTTCCTCTCATTTCCACAGAAATGTGGAAGCATTTGCATATAAAGTTGCATTTGGATTCAAATGGATTTTTCTTTCACATAAATTTATCCTTTACACAAAATTCTTTGATGTCACCTTTTTTTCCATGTGGGAAAACACAGTCAAGATAAAAACAGCTGTTTATTTCACCTCTAACAATCAGCTCGGACACAGAAGATCAACACACACACCAAAGACCGCACCCCCTTCAGAACATGCAGAGCTTTCTGTTGAACTGAGGACACTTAGTATTGTCACTTAAAGGATTTATGGGAATAACACCAATTGTAAAGCAGCATTGCCATAGAAATTGCTATTCATTTCAAGCCAAGCTCCCAAATCAACATGCCTTGGGTTAAATTCTCTATTATGTGGTTATCAATGACAGTGGGTTAGTAGAACAGAACAGTAGACTAATGTAGAACAAAAAGCTGAACCACACGAGTTAAAAAATATATCAGAAGGTTTTTGAGTGTAACATAGTAGAGAAGTTCTTAAGTAGAATATTCCTTAATGCTAACACAGAAAATTACTGATGTCAAAGTTTAGCCTAACTGCATATTAAGGTTGACAACTGCTTATTTAAAGTTTGGGATTTGTTTTTTTTTTAAATGCAATACTGCATACCATAGAATGAAGATGTCTCTATCCTTCATCATGTGACAATTCAAGAAGACTGAGCTTCTACATATAACTTAGAAAAAAATTAAACCTCCCAGGAATAGCACAGACAAGAAGGATGGAGCAGAAAATAGATGAGCTTGAAAAACAAGTTCCGTTAAAAGTTGGGTCATGTAGGAGAACTCTAACTTACAGACCAGAGCAACCTGAGTCACTGTTGAAAAGCACACAGACAGGAAAGAGCTATGGACAACAGCAAGGTGTCATAACACTCAGCTACTAAAAATGCACTTAAGAACAGGAACTGTGCTATTGTCTGCTATTATTATGACACTGTGCAGTATTAGCTTCTGTTTAAACCTCATCTGTCTAATCAGACTGTGGTCTTGATTCGGTTTCAAGTTATTCTACACAACAGAGAATCTAGATTAGCAGTCAAGTACCACTTCAGTGCTTTTAGAAACTAAGAGATTTAGATTTACTATTGGCAAGAGAAACCATTCCTAGGGTGGGGCAGGAGGCAGGAAAGTACGCTGAATACTCAGTGGAATTAATTGGAAGAAAACCTAAGCTTCCTTAATTAAGTGGAGAGATTCTCAAAAGGCCATTCAGCCACTGACTGCATGAAGCTTGTGTACAGGACCTTCAGTCTTCCAACAAACTCATCAATACATAGTAGTATGTACCTGTAACTCAAAGTGAAATTTTAAAGGCTTCTTGTTGAAGAGGCTATCTACAATGATACATGGATCAGCCTCATAAAGCAGTGTTTTGACATTGCTGAAATTTGATTTTAAATGTGGGGTAGAATTAGTGCCATCTGATGTCTGGTTTTACTACTAGCAAACAGAGATTCAAATCC
This sequence comes from Scytalopus superciliaris, assembly GCA_013400415.1. Lineage (NCBI taxonomy): Eukaryota > Metazoa > Chordata > Aves > Passeriformes > Rhinocryptidae > Scytalopus > Scytalopus superciliaris. The sequence continues at coordinate 416,458 of VXBX01002915.1, forward strand.
TCTGCACCTCAGTTCATCAGACACATCATTTCCACACCCATTCTGGATACCTGGTAGATATAATGATCATGTCTGCTGGAAGATGTTGCCCATTGGTGACCTTCACAATATCTCCTACTGCTACCTGTGGTCAGGAGTACAGTAGCATGGAAAAGAAAAACAAACAGTTCGCTTGTCTGCAATGTTAGTTTGTTATTTTCTTTCACCCAGTCAGAAGAACAGCATCATGCACAGAACAGCCAGAGACAGTGTTTCTGAAAGTCAGAGTCCTTTTCACTGCAATTGTGAACTTTTGTGGCTTACATTTAGTAAAAGTTGCCTTTTTCTATAATTCTGCCATTACCCAAATTTAAGGGGTTTTCTTTAGTTTTATTTAACATAGAGAAAGCTTTTTCACTGGGGAGAGGGGGAAGGGGAACCCATCTTTAAACTTCACCTCTCAAGTACTGCAAGTTTCTTCTATTCCTTCCCTACCCAATCCTCACTATCATTATCCCTTAATTCTCCATAGTTGTTCTGCTTGTACTAGTCACTAGCAAGTAGTATTATCTCTACATATACACATAACATAATCCAGTTCTTCACCTGACATATAGTTATAGCTGAGATATACAGAGCTCTGAATACTGGAATACTGAAGGCCAAAGACTTTCCAGCACTTTTAGTTAGTCACATGCATGGAACTTTAATTCTAAAAAGACTCAAAGACTCTCAAAACAATAAACCAGATTTTCCTGATGAGCATCAGCCTGCTTAGTGTCAATGCACTGCTGAGAGTCTGAAATGAGCTTAAAATACTTTTAAGACATTAATTTTTACAAATTGAAGCAGATGGCATGTTTGAACAAGCAGATTCATTAGTTTTACTCTTATTCCACTAAAAATAAATGCCCTATCGATTTCAGCACAAAAATACTCCCATCAGAAGTCTACCTTAAAATGATCAAGGTGGATAGTACAGAATTGTTATTCCCTAACAATAAAAGCAAACTTGGACAATATGCAGATACAGACACAGATCAACTCAGTAAGTGCCTAAGGGTATTTAAAAAAAAAAAAAACCAAACACATAAAACAAATTCCAGACTCAACTTTAAGATCAATTCACCACCTTTTCTACAAAAATAGGACATGGAACACCATTAACAGGAACCAACACTAGGCACCACAAGCCCTAGCCATCTTCAGATTCACTATAGCCTAACACTTTAGCAGGATTGCTTTCAGGTGTCTTGAAGCTGATCTCATTTCCCCGAGGTTTTAACAGGGTGCACTTTCTCCTCCACCGTTAGCTAAGAGGGCTAATTTTATCCTTTAAAAGGCATTAAGAGCCACAATTAGATCGATACATCCTAAAGCATTTCAGCAACTTCCATGTCCTAGAAATAAAGCTCACCAGATGCTGGCACAGGGCTTCACAGAACATTGTTCCCAAGTGCCACAGCAGGGCTTGTGTCCCTTACTTGAACAAGCAGCTTACTGATTAGTCTCAAAATCTGGGAACTTTTTAGCACAGACAGCAAAGTAAGTCTATTAGACTTCCAGGAGAGGTAAAACATTGCAGTGAAAGTTACTCTTCTGGGTGGGTACTACAAACAAAATACTGTTTACTTATTAACTGCGAAAGCAAAAAACAGAACAGTTCATTAGCATTTCACTGCAACACAGTACTAGGATTTAAAGATGGGTACTCAGGTGCCTTGCTCCGGGCAATTTTGACTATTGCAACAAAAAGGATCCCTCCCACCACCCCCATCCCAAGTGACAGAATTCTCAGAGCGTACTTTAATTCCAGGCCTCCAAATTCATTTTGGCAAGAGTAATACTTCAACAGCTATTTCAATTCCCTCCCATCCCCAAGTTTTATTTACCTCTTTCCACATAATGTTCTGCCACATCCCATTTCTTAGAACTGAAAAGAAAGTTTAAAGTTACAGTACAGAATAAATAGCCATCATTCAGATAAATTTTCAAACCTGTATCAGCAGTAGCAAACACTGACCAGAACAGGAACTAACATACAGATCAGAACCACACTTTTCAGAAGTTGAGACAATACTTGTGTCCACAGCTGTAGCCACGTGAACCCAAGAAGGAGGAAGACTGTCCTTCATATTTACATAATTTCTCATCACCTGCTAGACAACAGTTGGTGGCCTTATTTCTTCTTGGCATCACTTCATAGCAACCTGGAGATGGGCAGCATTGTTTCTTGTTTGGGAAGTAACCTTCCTTAAAACAAAGGGCATTCCTGCCCAGACAACCAGTATCAGGAAGCATCTTTACTCTGCGTATGATTTATCACAGAATTCTCCCTTCCCATATTTTTCCTTGCATTTCATTCATAATGTTTTGACTCTGACACATCCACCCGCACTACCATTACTAACTGCCCATCTAAGGCTGAGTCTTGAACTGCTAAGCAGGCTCAAAGCCTTACTGAAAAGAAACGATCCAGTTTGGCAGAAGGAAAATTCTACTTGTTGAAGTTCACACTGGCACAAGAAAAAGCAAACAAGGTACACTAAAACACACTTTAGTTTCTGTAGAGCCCCAGTCCTATACTGCCATCTGAACAAACTCATTGGTCATCTACTCTGGAACATGCTTTTCCATTCAAATATTTCCCCAGATGATTCTACTACACACTTAATACTACTCCAGCCAAAACAGCAAGGTCAAATATGCTGTCTGGTGTACCTGTTCCTTCCCTCTTCTGTGCCATGCTTGAACTGAGCTCTGCTTCCTTCAGAACTCAGGAGAAGGCCTGAGTCCAGAATCTCAAGTGAGAAGTCAAGCACCTGCAGCCTTGACTCGAAACCCAAATCCTCAGAGAGGAGCTGCAACACTTAGTATATCTTGTGCCTTGCTTTAAACAGCTCCCTATTACACTAGAACATTTTGGAGACACTTCAACAAACAATTGATGTTGTTGCACATTCACATACTAGGAAGGTATTTTGCAGCTTGAAGTGCCATGAACTTGGTCTTGTAGACAACTCAGTTCAGAAAACAATTGCAGTTTCATGCTTACTGAAATCAATTTAACTATTAAAATTAAATAGCCAAACAAATTACTGCAGCAACTATGTTCTTTTAAACTCATAACCCCACAACCTAAAAAAAAAGCTTTCATAGTTCAGAAATTCTGAGATTGCCATTTTGCACCTTCTACTGTGCTTAACCCAGTTTTATAGGTGTGGTCCAAAGGACAGAATAAGACAACTCTTTCCTATAATACTTAGAGAAGGATAAAATTGATGAATTATTCATTGTCAAAACAGTTTAAGTAACAAAGGTCAAGTACCTAAAAAAGACTGTTCTAACTCAAAAACAGAATTTCACTATAAACCTTTAACCTAAGATTTTCCAAGACTAAAACTCAGTGTATTGATGTTCCAGATCTAGGACTTAATGCTGTCACTCACACCTAGGCATGCAGGGCCATTTGAAGTGCAGCTCTTGAAGGGCAAGCATCTCCCACCAGTCTTGTGCCACAGTTCACTAGCCCTGTGTATGTCTATTATTCAAGTGCATCCCGTGCAGCACTAAATGCTCAGGACTTAATTCTCTTATTTGACAATGAAAGGACCAATACATCAGAACAGTCCCTGAGCCTCTTACATCTATGAAATATGCTCCTCAGGGGGTTCACTTGGGATTACAGGTAGCCTGGTCTGATTAAATATCATCTCCACATATACCACATGCAGCTCCCAAAGATAGGAAACAGTGGCTCAGAGCCCAACGCTCTCCAACTCTTATTAGAGATGTACAGTGCTCACCTGGAATAGAACTTTCAGTTTAGTTTGCTCCAAAAGCAATTTAATTCCTACACACCAAATCCAGTCTACAAGGCAATCCAATGTTCTCAATGGTAAATTTAATACAGGCAAGGCACTTTGAAAGTACACTACTTCTCTAAGAAACTAAACGTGACAAAGGCAGAGCCTACACAAATGCTGCTAAGCAAGTGCAACTGGCCTTGGCAGGCAGTGGAGCTCAGGACACAGCCAAGCAGACAGCAGGTGTCTACTCCTCAGTGAGCTCAACTGCTCTCTAAACTGAATGCAGTGATTAGACATCACTTGGCTATAAGAGGAACCTAAAGGCACACAGAGAACCTAAATTTAATTCATCTTTAATCCCACTCTGAACCTAAATTAGTTTTTCATTCTGATAATAAATGTCTCAAGAATGAGTCTCTTTAGCCTTCCTCTTAAAACTGTATCCTTTTTAAGGATCAGATGGAAAATTTATTTCAAGTATGCAAACATAAAAAAATAAAACTTGAACTAAAATAATTTTTCAAGTGCTAAATCCTACTTAGCTCCATTAGAATACCTTCTGCTCTTTAAGGTTGTCTCTCTACAATTACTGTGATAAACTTCCCTTGAAATGTTTGTTACCACACATTCTCTAACTATAAACTAATTGTAAGTGGCTCTGTAACCTTTGAGAGGCCCATCTTTCATATCACCTATAATAAGGCCTGTTGTGCTACAGGCACTTAATTGCCAATTTCCAACGACTAATAAATACAGTGTTTGCACACTTGAAACATCTTCCCAGACTCTCATGGAGAAATCGGGCTTGAAAACTGGTAAAGCAATGCTTTTTGATCAAGATACAACCTTAATGATCAACCCAAATTTCCAAGCACGAAACTCACTGAAAATAACAGGCATAACGTTTGCAGGACTAACCAAAGCATAGAGCTACCAGGTTGTTCACTTGCCCATGTCCCTTGAAGTGTTCCTTTAGCTTTTTGTCACCGTGTTTGGGAGGAAGGGGCCCTAACTCAGAGCTCAAGTCCCTGTGTTCGCTTTCCACTTACAGATCTGCACAGAGGAACAGAAGAGAAGGTGTCCAACATGGGAACATGGAGCCGCCCTATGGCATGGGCAGTCACAGGGTGGCTACTGATAAGCTCTATTATCTGCACAGGTTTACAGTCAAGGGAGCTAAAGAAAATCCAAGTGATGTCTTCTGGTATAGAGTGCCAAGGAGCATCAGTAAGTTAGGGATACATGTAGGCATCCGGCAGATATCACTTAAATTCTCTTTTAGTGATACTTCAGGAAAACAAAGCTACGAGATCCCCAGACTTGTATTTTATGGGCAGCAGCATTTACAGAAATAACTTCAAATTTTTTTGACAACAATTTTTAGCATTTCAAGGAGCTGCTGACAATTTTGTGATGGGGGATGGGGAAACGGAGATGGGGAAGGATGACATTTGGCAGGGAAATAAACTGCTTGATTTTCTTGGAGGACCTGAGAACTATAAGCCTTTGCACATCCTTGAAATTATAATTAATTATAATGAACTTACAAATTCTAATAATCCCCCCACAATGCCTCACCCATAAGTATCAGACATCAAGCACCAGTCTAAAACATTTGGCAAAGTAAAATCCTAACACACTGATAACTACCTAGTCCACAAGACATGTAGTCCCCACTATCATGACTTAAAACCAACAGAATTGTTCAAAAGTAAGTATTAACTATATGCATTTTAAGTATTTAAAGACTGTTTCATCTTACCTACTGTTTTCTTTTTATTCACTGCACTGTCTGCCTTATGCCTTTTCTGCAAGAAAACAAAGCATTTATTACACCTCATTACACTTGATTACAAATTTCAAAACCATTAGAGCTAAAACACGACAAACTGCAAGATGATACATTGGGTCGTTTTTGCCTTTATGCTTTTCTTGTGTTTTCTTTTATTTTAAACTACACCAATCATCTAAATGGTTTATCAAAGACTATAAAAAGTAACTTCAAGGTGAGAACCGCCATGTTGGAAATCAGGCTCATACCTGTATCAATGGCAAAAAAAATATGTCTCAAACTGTATTTTCAGAAGAAAAACAAAATGAACAATGACAAACACTATATTTAGATGGCAGCTGTACTATACAGTCTATGTGTTACTGTTTAGACTGATACTTAAATTCCTTTATTCATCAGTACTTGGCAAGCAGGAAGACCTCTTTCTGATAAATAATACCCAAGTACATTAGTGCAGATTTTCCCCAAAACAGGATGCTCTGTGCTCAGGTTGCATGCCTTCTCCATTCCTGCCTCCATTCCAAAACCATCTGAAAAGGTCATGTATTCATCAGGACTCTAGTGTCAGACACTCGGTGCCTTTCTAATAAGAGCATGATTAAGCAAGTTTGAGGAGGTGAAAACAAGTATCCTGACTTGTACTGTTTTCTTTTTCACCATGTGTAATGAAAATTACTTATTTGTGTCAGTGTGCTACAGAAACTCTAGTCAAGTCCAGAACTTTGAAAACCAAAAGGATATCTTGGTGCTGTTGAGTAATGACTCAGACTTCAGAGATGTATGGTTTTACAGCATTTTATACTATTTTTTTGAAACACTTGGTCTTCAGCACAGCCTTCCCCATAATCATACTCACATAGTCTTCTATGATTTCTTTGATGCCAGCAACTGTTAAAATAAATAGCAATGGCACCAAGGTGGTATACCTTCCTGTTGGAGAGACATCTGGAATTTGCTGTGAACAGAGGAAGAGACCCATTTTGTATTTGTACTTAAAATTAATTAAAAGTTCAGAATTTTATGCAAAGCGCTCAGAAGGAAGAACACAGAGCTTTTTGATTTGTGCCTGACATCCAACTTCAGTGGGCAAACTAGCCTAAAGTCTCAGCAGATTTGAAGAAACAGAAACATAACATTACAAGACAAAGTTGTTGTACGTGCCTTCTCTTCTATTTCTCCTCTCTTCACAAGAAAAGCATTCAAATTATGTAATTCACAAGGACACAGTGATAACCTGGACTACCTAAACAGACAGCAGTTTCACAGAAATTCTCACACTTTTCTCACTATGGTCAATAGCTACATGTCTTATGACACTACTTATTTTTACTTCATAAGAAAAAAAGTAGAGCTTGACTTTTACAAACTACTTTGAAAAAAGTATCTAAGTTAGTCTTCTAATTTCAATTATCTAGTACATACCTCATTTATATTACCATTAAAATATGTTTAAGAACTTATTTGCAGTTAAGCATAATAACTGAAATAACTTGTACTGCATTACTATTTCATTTTATAAACAAGGCAAAGCAATAAAACAGTACCTGCAGTAAGGCAATGAAGAGGAAGAATGCATTTGCAGCTTTTCTTATCTGCTCATACAGGAAACGAGGTAGAAATGTCACCACACTGTACTTGGCTGTGCTGCAGGTTAGAAGATTTCCATCTTAGTACTTCATCAGGATATCACAGGTCATGACTAAAAAGCTACAAGTAGGCTTCTAGAAGCCAGTGTTAGAAAGCAGTTCAAAGATAACAAAGTAAAGACATTCAGAATATGGAGGAAGTAAGTTCCTTCTGTTATGATGAAGGCCCTGCACCAAGCAAAAGACCATCATGGACTTAAAAGGCCCACTTTCATCACTGGTACCTCTATTGTCAGATGAGCTATCAATTTACAATCCATCCCCACTTCAGCACCATGGACAGGCAATCTTTCATCCTGGTTACAAGCACTTGGTGATGTGCTTACCCCTCATCAAACATGGAATTTAAGTGTTGGAGGAGACAAAGTCAAATATGAGAGAAATTAGAAATTCTGCAATGCCATTTTTCAAATGCCTCATTTCCTAGTTCAGAACCACTCTACACTCAGCTACAATTAATCTTCCAGAACAATACACACTTTCACACATTCATCTTTTCTGGCTTTTTTCCCCAATTTTTACACACACATATATATATATTAATTACAATACTTATAATACTAAAACATAACTACTATTTCTTCTACTTGAAAAAAAAAACCAAAACATACTGCACTAACTAGACAATCAACCATGCAATTTCTTGTCATCTTCATATCAAATCCATAACGGGCATGAATACAACTTCAGAAAAAAAGTCTGCAAGACAACATGATTACTTCACCACTCCCTTTTCACATTAGTCAAGTAAGCCACCCATACTGTCAAGTTACCAAAACCAACCTAAGAGAGATTAAGACTCTTGATCTTGCAAAATCCTCACTCTCTGAACACATTAGTTACAACCCAGTGACCTACGTGCCCTCTTGAAACAGAGCAAGGACACTCATCATGCTGCAGAACCTTCTGAGCTGCACAAGTGACCAAGTCAATCCAGTAGTCCACAGTGTTCCATTATACAAGGAAAAAATGTTTTTATAGAGTACAAAGAGCAACTTCGCGTTACTTTTTCCCCCATTCAATTAGTATTGAACATCCCCCCCCCTCATAACTCTGGGCATCAGCAGGAGCTGCAGTTTTAATAACCAAGCACTTGCATTTCAGTATGCCCTGCAAAGGCCAGACAACCCGTAACAGGAGTTTTGAGGCATTATTTTCTTTGTTTGTGTTTGATTTTGGTTTTTCAGGAAGTCTTGTATTTCCAAGGAACAAAGAACATTAAGTTACTCCAAGGAAAGAGAAACTGTTTCCCCGTTGCTGTTTCAATGTAACTTCCCAGAAGTGCCAGGAGCACCTTTCTATTACAACTGGTCATTTCTCCCCCACAAGTAAGCCTTCCAGGTCAACTGAAACCCACAGTATTACTATTTCAACATTATGAAGAACTAGTTCAATCCATCAAATGCTTTAGCTTACATGATCTGCCTTTCACAATGGATTGCTATGCCTAAAACTCTTACTACAACCCACCAGCAGCTAAGTTAGGTGGGCTTCTCTTATCTTTGTATGTACATCAGAATCACTGGGGCAAGTGAATAAAAAAAACCCAACAAGATTAATTAAAAAACAATTGAGATGCATCTTATCACCCACTTTCCTCTTTAAGCGCATACAAATCCCTACTACATTTCATGGAAATCAGATACCACTTTAACTGGATGTCTTACAAAAGGAAACAGTGACAACACTTCTATCACTACAGCTTATAGACCTTCTATTGCTATTATCACTCAGCAGAATCATGTATAATCAAATAGCCAGGGTGATATTTTACAGCAATTTCAGGTGGTTGGACTTCAATATAGATCCTATCAACTAAGCCAACTGAGTGAAGTCACACATCCAGATTTAAAGCACATAACATAGTCCAGTCACACAAATGAAGTTACTTCCTTGAAGTACTTGTTAGTTGCTTCCAACTGGAAGTATTTTTAAATGCTTTGTCTCGTGTAATAACCTTTCTTTAACACAGAATTAAACACATCTCAGAATTACCTTGTAACTTAAAAATATGGGCTAATCAAGTTAATTCAGACCTAAAAGTGAACTCCTCAAGCAGTATTAATTAGAAAACAAGCACTGACATATTTTATATCAGGATAGTATTCCCCCAGAAATCACACTGATATAACTATACTAAAGGAAGGATTTTTCTGACTGCAACCAAGCTGAAACATCCATTAACAACATTCTATCACTTACTAACTTCACAGCTAGCTGGACCAAACACCATTCTACTCTAACAACTGCATTAATGCCAACACTCTTTTCGAAGTTTCGTACATACTAAGTCACTCCATGTTTTCTGTTGCTTAAGTAACATGACACATGCCTACAGAAAATGTGTACAATTCTAATTAGAGATGGGCACATTTAGCTTTTACCATACAGACCAAGAACAGAAACCATGTGCCTGTATACAAAGCAAGTACATGTTATTTTTCAAAACGAAAACTTCTTACAAAAAGCTAACTTATAGTCTAGACCAGACAAGAGCATTCAGTTGATTTGGCTCTCAAGAACAGCTCCTAAAGAACAAACACAATACTTAATATTAAAAAAGCTTTGTGCTCCCTCCCAACAGACATTAGCATTGTAGATTACTTCAGGATAAACAAAGCTCAGTAAAGTAAAAATCTACAGGTGAACACAAAAATTCCATCAGCTCACTCTTAGCACAGCTATGGTCACTACAGACAAATATTGGCACAGGTTCACTCCCTGGCCAGCCCCCATTAGAGCAATCTTGTCTTCCAAGCAGCTGATACTCAACTCTTCAAGTACCAAGCCTGCAGCTCCCAGAACAGGCTGTGGCAGAGAGAGGGTGAAGGGAGCACGTGGAGGGAACAAACAACAAATAGGTGTTTCCTAAAGCAACAGCTGTTACATATGCAAACCTTGCTTAACCACACAAGTTTAACATTTAAACAGGTGTGCAAACATTAGAAGAGATGTCTCCTCTATATCTGCAACTTAATTCATCTAAGTCACGTTTCAAGTTAAACCACTGCACAAGTCAGGTGGAACAGTACCAAACCCTGTTAAACAATGAGTTTGGATACACTAGTACAGCTCAAAGTCTGGCCTCACTGTTTCGAGGGCAGCACAGAGATTTTTCTCAAAGTAATCACTGTATAATTTGGACAAAGTTCATGTCATTCACATACTTTAACTTACTACCATATTACTGAAGTAGCAAGGATTACATACTTTAATAACACGGAAATGAAAAGCAGTAAATAGTGCACTGAGAACACAGTAGCAGTTTTCCAGCAGAGCTCCTCTATTTACTAAAATCTAATTTTTACATAACCACTCCCATTGTTGCCCTTTTCCCTGTCCCCCAAAAACATTTTATAAAGCCAAGTTTCACTTGACTGAATAATCCCTGAAAAGGCAAAGCTTGTCAGTAACAGACACAGAGCAGTTATGTCTTTGAGACATGTATGTGTGCTTACAACATGCAGCTGCATACAGCTCTCCATTTTCCCCCACCAGCCATCCAAAGCACTTCCACCCCTATCTTTACAATGACAACTCTGAGATGAACTTCACCTTCAGGATAATCATGACTAGGAAAACAGCACCTCCTGGAGACATGCGTGGTCCCATTTCCAGGGATCGTAAGTACAACAAACTGTCCTTTCCTAGGCAGCATTCACCCACAGCTCCTCACACCACAGCTCATAAACTTGAACTACTCTCCAAGAGCTGAACAATGAACACAGCTTGATGTTGGTGCTTTTAACACAACAATTTGCAGGAACAATTACTAAGCAAGCCTAGCACAGACATCTGAACCACAGCAAAAGGGACTGGGTAACTAAAGTGCATGCTACAGACTTGAACTCTTCTCTCACCAAACAGGCTTTGTTTCCATTAACACATACAAAAAGATCACGTGTCCTGTAACACAGAAGGAAAAAAAACCCACAACCCAGAAAATCCAATACAATCTGCTTGAATTAAGAGCTCAAATACTGTCTTCAGTGCAATGGTGTGTGAATACTAAGGTCCTGCCAAGCACATGACACTTAATAGCAAGTCTGACATCAGCATCTGAGGTTCTGCTATAGCTCTCAAGTACAGAAGCAGTAAGCCAAGCTACCTCCAGGCAGTCACCATTAATGGAGGAGGCATAGCAGCAAGCTTTACACATTTCAAGTGATATTAATAGAAAAAACAAACAGAGCCCATTCATGGAAACATCCCTCCAACAAACAATGTTGCTGTGCAGAATACTGAGGAGGTTGCTCTAAATTCAAGTGGCACGAACAAGGTTGTTCTCAGTTGCACGTGTATAACAGTGAAGGGTCATCTACCTCCTTGCACACATGGAAGATGGTGAATGTTCATCATGAAACTTGTTAAAGACATGAAAATTACTGTTTACAAATTTCCTGGAAAGTACATCATGTAGGCTTATAAGAAGCAACTACAGATATTCCTATGAAGTTATTATTGGTTGACTGCTGGTTTTTATCACAGGCAGCAATTTCTGCCCCAACCAGTGCAGCCCCCAATTCAATCAAAGGGCCTTGCTCTGTCAGATGAATCCTTGAGCCTAGAGTTCTTGCAGAGGAAGACTCCAGCCAGGAAAGGTTTCACTGCTTTGTTTACGACCTGTAGGATTCTGTCAGCTAAGAAAAGGGTACATGGTGCTTAAATACTCCAGACACATCAAGACAGACTCTGAGCTCGGGTCAGAATAGAGGCATGTGAAAGGAGCAAAACTTGTTCTTGCATAGTAAAAAGCACAACTGCTTGGATACTACAAGACATTATTGCTTAAAGCTTGTCAGAGCAAAACAACCAAGAGTCATCATATTAGACTATCTGACATCCAGCTCTGAACAATCACTGTCCATAGTTCAAGTGCCTGTTTTCTTTCCACCTTTTCCTGCATTCCCCCTACAGTTTCTCCATAATTGTCAAGACATCCTATATATACATATATATATATGTGTGTGTGTGTGTGTGTGTATTTTTATGCATGAGTTCATATATCATTGTGATGTGGTGACCTTGGCTGGACACCAGGTGCCCACTGAGCTGCTCTATCAGTCCCCTTCTCAAGCAGACAGGGGGGGAGATAAAAAGATGGGAAAATACTCTTAGGTTGGGATAAAGCAGTTTACTAAAGCAAGAGTTTGCTAATGCACAAGCAAAAAGGAAAATATTTTTGCCCATTAGTAAGCCATGCCTGGCCACTTCCCAGGAAGCNGCATGAGTTCATATATCATTGTGATGTGGTGACCTTGGCTGGACACCAGGTGCCCACTGAGCTGCTCTATCAGTCCCCTTCTCAAGCAGACAGGGGGGGAGATAAAAAGATGGGAAAATACTCTTAGGTTGGGATAAAGCAGTTTACTAAAGCAAGAGTTTGCTAATGCACAAGCAAAAAGGAAAATATTTTTGCCCATTAGTAAGCCATGCCTGGCCACTTCCCAGGAAGCAGGGCTTCAGCACATACAGCAGTTGCCCAGTAGGCAAATGTTGTCAATAAAAAATGCCATCCTCCCCGCCCCCCCACTTTTCTTCCTTTCCTTAGCCTTTATATCTGACCTGACATCATATGGTATGGAATATCCCCTTGGTTAGTTTGGGTGAGGTGTGTCCCCTCCCCGGATCTTCCCCTCGATGGCAGGGGGAGGAATGTTGGGAGACAGTGCTGGTGCTGTGCCAGTGCCGCTCAGCAGTAGCCAAAACACTGGTGTGTTATCAACACCTTTGTAGCTAACAAAGCACAGCACTGTGAGGGCTGCTATGGGAAAATGAACTGCATCTCAGTCANAGCAGTTATGTCTTTGAGACATGTATGTGTGCTTACAACATGCAGCTGCATACAGCTCTCCATTTTCCCCCACCAGCCATCCAAAGCACTTCCACCCCTATCTTTACAATGACAACTCTGAGATGAACTTCACCTTCAGGATAATCATGACTAGGAAAACAGCACCTCCTGGAGACATGCGTGGTCCCATTTCCAGGGATCGTAAGTACAACAAACTGTCCTTTCCTAGGCAGCATTCACCCACAGCTCCTCACACCACAGCTCATAAACTTGAACTACTCTCCAAGAGCTGAACAATGAACACAGCTTGATGTTGGTGCTTTTAACACAACAATTTGCAGGAACAATTACTAAGCAAGCCTAGCACAGACATCTGAACCACAGCAAAAGGGACTGGGTAACTAAAGTGCATGCTACAGACTTGAACTCTTCTCTCACCAAACAGGCTTTGTTTCCATTAACACATACAAAAAGATCACGTGTCCTGTAACACAGAAGGAAAAAAAACCCACAACCCAGAAAATCCAATACAATCTGCTTGAATTAAGAGCTCAAATACTGTCTTCAGTGCAATGGTGTGTGAATACTAAGGTCCTGCCAAGCACATGACACTTAATAGCAAGTCTGACATCAGCATCTGAGGTTCTGCTATAGCTCTCAAGTACAGAAGCAGTAAGCCAAGCTACCTCCAGGCAGTCACCATTAATGGAGGAGGCATAGCAGCAAGCTTTACACATTTCAAGTGATATTAATAGAAAAAACAAACAGAGCCCATTCATGGAAACATCCCTCCAACAAACAATGTTGCTGTGCAGAATACTGAGGAGGTTGCTCTAAATTCAAGTGGCACGAACAAGGTTGTTCTCAGTTGCACGTGTATAACAGTGAAGGGTCATCTACCTCCTTGCACACATGGAAGATGGTGAATGTTCATCATGAAACTTGTTAAAGACATGAAAATTACTGTTTACAAATTTCCTGGAAAGTACATCATGTAGGCTTATAAGAAGCAACTACAGATATTCCTATGAAGTTATTATTGGTTGACTGCTGGTTTTTATCACAGGCAGCAATTTCTGCCCCAACCAGTGCAGCCCCCAATTCAATCAAAGGGCCTTGCTCTGTCAGATGAATCCTTGAGCCTAGAGTTCTTGCAGAGGAAGACTCCAGCCAGGAAAGGTTTCACTGCTTTGTTTACGACCTGTAGGATTCTGTCAGCTAAGAAAAGGGTACATGGTGCTTAAATACTCCAGACACATCAAGACAGACTCTGAGCTCGGGTCAGAATAGAGGCATGTGAAAGGAGCAAAACTTGTTCTTGCATAGTAAAAAGCACAACTGCTTGGATACTACAAGACATTATTGCTTAAAGCTTGTCAGAGCAAAACAACCAAGAGTCATCATATTAGACTATCTGACATCCAGCTCTGAACAATCACTGTCCATAGTTCAAGTGCCTGTTTTCTTTCCACCTTTTCCTGCATTCCCCCTACAGTTTCTCCATAATTGTCAAGACATCCTATATATACATATATATATATGTGTGTGTGTGTGTGTGTGTATTTTTATGCATGAGTTCATATATCATTGTGATGTGGTGACCTTGGCTGGACACCAGGTGCCCACTGAGCTGCTCTATCAGTCCCCTTCTCAAGCAGACAGGGGGGGAGATAAAAAGATGGGAAAATACTCTTAGGTTGGGATAAAGCAGTTTACTAAAGCAAGAGTTTGCTAATGCACAAGCAAAAAGGAAAATATTTTTGCCCATTAGTAAGCCATGCCTGGCCACTTCCCAGGAAGCAGGGCTTCAGCACATACAGCAGTTGCCCAGTAGGCAAATGTTGTCAATAAAAAATGCCATCCTCCCCGCCCCCCCACTTTTCTTCCTTTCCTTAGCCTTTATATCTGACCTGACATCATATGGTATGGAATATCCCCTTGGTTAGTTTGGGTCAGGTGTGTCCCCTCCCAGGATCTTCCCCTCGATGGCAGGGGGAGGAATGTTGGGAGACAGTGCTGGTGCTGTGCCAGTGCCGCTCAGCAGTAGCCAAAACACTGGTGTGTTATCAACACCTTTGTAGCTAACAAAGCACAGCACTGTGAGGGCTGCTATGGGAAAATGAACTGCATCTCAGTCAAACAATGTAATTGTCTAAAGAAGAAACAGGTTTCTAAGACCTTCTTCTGCCTAGCCACTGAAAGATCAAACCCTGAAAGACTTTCTAACAAAGCTGCAGCAAAACCATAGAAAAGAAATAAATCTGTCATCTGACATTATCCACACAGACAATGAAACTGACTAATAGTTTTCAAATACACTAGAATTAATCAATTTTAACTTTGACAGCAACACTTCCAGCAGCTTCAAACTGCAGAAACTTATCAGCAGGACAGTTTTCATCTCAAGCACCTCACCACTTCCCCACATGTTCTTAGTATTTCATTTATAGGATGGCCTCCCACCAAAAGAAACTGTAGGCACCACTCCGGAAAACTTTTCCTTCCCCTCCTTTCTAAAACATGGAACTGATCAATCTCTGAGCCCTCTTTCCTCAGATCATACAATTTAGGGCAAAATTATTATTTCATACAGGTTTAAAAGAGCCAGCCCACTAATCCCCTTTCAGGTCAAGTTCTTTCAGAACTTGTTTTGGAGGGGCCACAATAATTTGTGACTGCTGCAGTAAGACAACAAAACTTTTCTGAAGTACAGTTTATTTAAGTTAAATTCACAGCCTCATATATAACCAAATTAATAAACAGAACAAAAAGCAGACAGCTTGAGACAACCAGTGACTGAGGTTTGGGAGTGCTTTACAGAAGATAAAAACCTAAGTTTGCATAGACATTGCAAAAAATTCTTACATCATTATTTTATAGCAATGCACATCACGTGTGTTGCACGCTACACCAAACCCGAGTAAAAAGGTGGGTGCAAAGCACAGCACTCATCGATTACTGTTGCTTCTGCTGGCAGGTAGTGTTATCTACCCTTACACACAAATCCCATTTCAGGAGCAAGATACTTAGGCTGACAAAGCAGCCTGGCTGAGTTATCTGCACTTCCCCAGAAGGTGCAACAGCAACAAGCTCATCTTTAATTGCTTCATTTCCATTCCTACCTTTACACAGACCCTGCTAAGACAAAAGTACAGGACAATACATTATGAACTGTTGTCCACTGAAGCACAATATTAATGAACTAGAAAGTAATGGGACTCTTAACTCCTAACCACATAAGAATTTTTCAGAATTTCTAACCTCAAGTACCTTATGCAAACTGCCCCAGTATCAGCAGCATTACTGCCATACATCACTAGTGAAAGACTCCAACAGCTAATGTAATTCACGTTATCAAAGCAAGTACTACTTCCACTAAAAAAGCCTCCTACAGTAGTGCTCATAGCAGTTTTAATAGAGAGCAGGCACTGCCACAACTGCTCATGCTCAGTTTAACCTGAAAACCAGACCTTGTGGCCCACGTTTAATGGAAGCGATGCACTTTTGCTTACAAATCCTGTACCCTGGAGGCTTTTCCTAAGGCATGCGAACAGAAAAGGCCTTTCCATTAATTCTCTATTCATGAAATCCCTACCGAAAGGGGAACAGATTCCTGGCTATTTTTCCATAACAAATGCACTAAAGAAAGACTGTTTGGAAACACTTCTAAAAGCTCTGAAGGCACGATACTGTTTCAGCATACTAGTCAGGCCATCACTACAGAAATATACCCTTGCTTTTCAGTAGCCCTGATGGCAGGTACAGCACAATAGACAAAGCTGACCACAACAGCTAACATCAAAATAATACTGCCTAATGAAGTAAGTTCAGTACCACATTCAGTTACTGGGCAAACAGAAGTTGGCCTTTAAACTCACAGCATCAACATGAAGATCACTGCAAAAGTATCAAACAAGTCACATAAGGCAGCTGTCTAAAAGCCAGGACACTAACTTCAGTTTTAAAGCCATTTTTTACCTCTAAGTGTCACCACAACTTACGCAGCTTTTATTTTAGTGATGAGCAAGGGGTTAATATTTAGTCAGTCCTGAGAGAAAAGTAATTATCTTCACAATCCACAGAAACTAAGTAGAATGCAGTTATTACAGATCTTAAGCTGTATTTAGGCCCACTTAAAGAGAATTTCTTGTTCTCCTATCTTTTTCTACAGACCACTAGCAGTCAGGGAGGTCCATAGTACAGACTCCACAATGTGCAACTTATTTTACTTGCCACCTCTAAGTCCTGAAACACACCTCCTTTGACTCCACCCTCACAGACAATCACCAACAGCATTAAGTCTCTTTTTATTCACTAATTTCACTGGACTGAGATGATCAGCAGTGGAGGAATACATTGAAATGCACAGCCACAGGAGAAAACTCACTACTGGGGCCAATATTTATTCAACAAATACATGGGAAATCAGTTTTGTTTGTATGAAGTCAGACTTCATTTATACTTTGGCTCCAGTATCTAAAAGTTACTTAAATAGTGACTTTAGAAGATGAAGAAGAATACCCAGTTTAATTCACCTGCTGAGTTATGAAAATCATCATGCCAAAAAAAACAACAAAAAGAATTTCAGGGTACCAGAGAGCTCAACATGCAGCAGGTGGAAGAGCAACAGAACTTGCACATTTGAGTTTTTTTTCATCCAGACATTTCATCTAGGCAAAATTCAACAATTTCACTGTCCAGAGTTTCTGGCCCCAGGAGTAGCCCACTTAGACCAAAGATGCAGCAACTTCAAATATATCAATGCACTCTAGAAACACAACACCAGACATACAATACTAGTTACTTCTAGTGAGCTTTAATGGCTAAAAAAGATTATTCTATAGCTATATTCAAACCTTTCTCATTGTGACAGACTGCAGTATCAGCAACAGCTGTGCTGCAGGAAACAAGTTTTCCCTTATTTACAAGGGTATGTAACACTAAGTACTTTATTTTTCAGTTAAGAACAGTATCTACCTAGAACTGAATAAAGTTAGAGGATTGGTTTAACATGTGACTAAACTTGTACCATTCAGAATACAATAATACATCCATTTGAACAACTTCAAAATACTGTTCTGCAGTTCAGGCAAGCGGGCTGTTGACATGACAACAGAAGACATTTCAAAGTGTAACACAAACAGTAAACAAAGGGCCAGTGCCTGAACTCCACCAAGAATAAACAGAAGTAGGGGCAGTTTTCCCTAAGGAGCACAGGTACATATTAGTGCAAGATGAATGCTGGGCTATACCACTGAGTGCAGATAAACTCAGTGTAGATAGAAGTGGACTACTATCCACATTTTCAAACACACAACACAGTGAACACTACTCGGGTTACAAGGGTCAATACTAATTGGCTAGTGATACCGGCAACTCGTATTGCAGCAGCAACGACTCACTAAGCACCAGTGAGAACCTCCACACACACTGAAAAAGCATTAACACCTCTAAATCACAAGTAGCTTCTACAGTACCTATTCACAAGTTAAAGCAACGAACTTTCACTGAATGCAACACATAGATGGAATAAAGGAAGAACAGATTATGTCTACAGTTTTGTCACCGGCAAGCATCCCGCAGACCCTGATGGGACAGTCTGGGACTACAGATAAACAGCAGTCTGTTTAACTCAAGACTCGTGATGCTACTACAAGTCTTGTTACAGTCTTCAGTCCTGAATTCCCCAGTGGAAGTGCTTCTGTCTTATGAGACAAGAAATTTGTTCTCCCCTGTTTACTTGAGTTTTAAGACACTGTACGATTCGGAAGTGAAAATGGAAGACTTTTTGCTCATTGCGTTTTATAACAGAATTTTCTTTTTGCCTATATCGAACACAAGTTGCTGAACTGAGGATTTTTCAGGACATCAGAATGCAACTTTCCAGACCTCCCTAACAGATGAAGCCATCAAATTCTGTTCTGATAACAGGTTTTTGAACAAGACTTTTGGATTCAAGATCCATTAAAAGCAAGTGCCCTTCCTGACTGCTGCTCTGCCCCAACCTCCCACTCAAGCCACAAACTGGGGCTGAACTTGAAGTCCTGATTCAGATGCCAGGATGCACTATGGGGCCTGGAGTAGAAGAGTATTACCTAGAGCAACATTTACAAGAGCAGCTCCAATGTCCTTAGAGAATTCTGAGACAATTCCCAATATCTGGAAACTTATCTCAGCACACTTGTTCTTCCTGGATCAACAAACCAGAAGTCCAACTTCTTTTGCATCAACATTAACATACACAACAGGTGAGGAGCTCAAATCACTTAACCAGGGATTTTTACTGCATGCACTAGGAGTTCCATTACAGTACTATTACACATTCAGCACAGGTCACTGATGTCAGATTCTGATATTACTGTGCAACATGAAGGAACTGTATTTACATAAAAGCAAAATATACAGAACCTTTTCACTTGAAGTAAAAGATCCAGTCTTCACTGAGTATACATTTGGCAAAGTATTCATGCCATTACTTTGGTGATCTCAGAAGTACTGACAGAGCATTCAAGCCTCTATCTGCACATCCCACATGTACTCCATTGGTTTTCCAAGGCAATGGGGAAGCTTGTTTCTGAACTTGTGGTGGACTGACCTTGGCTGGGCACTTGCTGCTCTCTGATCTATTCTAACACTCTTCTCCTCAGCAGGATAAGGAGAGAAAATAAGATGGACAAGCACTGCTATTCACTTTTAACCATGTTTGTCTACCCAAAAATTTAGCACCTCAAGATGTTTAGAACATCTTCCATGAAAAGCTGTATCACTAACCTACCTCACTATGGTCTACACCTCCATTTCTTGCTGTATTTTTCTTTGTTTTGAGTAAGCTATTTCACACTGCCATTAATTTGAAAAACTACCTATGAATATTCACAAATTCCCACTGTTATTCAGAGAATCCTCGATGACTACCAAAAACATGACAGTCAGAACTCACATGATTTAAAACAAGCAGTTTTATCATCATCTTCAGTTTAATTTTCCATAAGCCCTTCCAAAGAGGTGTTTACCTGCCTACACAGCACCCTGCTCTGTGGTACACTGATGCTTCCTAGAGAGACAACACATCTGCAAATCCAACAGTACAGAGAAAATCCAGTGTTGAATCAATTTCTGAAGCTGAACACAGTAAGTAAAAGTCTGAAGGCAATAGAGAACTGCAGTTCCTTTAGAGAAACTCCAGCATACTTAAATGAGTAAAAACACCACTCATAAGCCATACAAGGCCCCCTTACTCAGCTATTACGAGCTCAAGTCACCTTTGCCTTCAGTCACACTGGGCTAAGGGAACAAAGCTAATCCAGAGGATGGAAGGAGCACAGGCAATTCCTGCCACCCTTTTAGAAGTCAGAAATCAAAGCCTTCTTACTAAGCAGCAGCAAATTGTTATTAAATAAACTTAATTGCTAAATGACACTAAGAAGCTAAGATCGCTAATCAGGTAATGAAAACATCTCAACTTTGTCATTACATTACCTGCATTCTGTCCTATCCCTCACACAGACAACTAGCTCTCATGACACAAACTGTCTGTCAGGAGGCAAAGATGCAAAAAGGTAGTGAGAAACTTGTACAGCTATCAGGGGACAGCTTCCAGACAGCAGATTGGGCACAACTGCTCTCTGGTAACAGCACAGTCAGAAAAAAGTTCTTAGTAGCAGAGTCATGCACTACTTTTCCATAAGATTTGGCCAGAACAGAATCCCTTCTGGAAAACCTAAATGACAGATTCTGCCAATCCTCTATTCCCTGTTTTTCTCTCTGTAAAGGCAGGAAAACAACAAGTAGTCTATCCACAGAAAACAGTCAAAGCCATTTCTGAATTAGTAAATGAAAAACAAAGCAAGAAAACATTCAAACATCCAGTTGCTAGCCATGTGAGATAGGAAGACTGAGAAAACCTGTTATTTTAACTACTCCTACATCATACTTACCCAGAAAAGTATATAACAAGCCCAAGCTGATGAGAAAACTATATCTAAGTAAGTTGCTGCACTGCCCATAACACCAGCATCCTTCCAGGGGATATTTTTAGAATTACCCTTGATAATACACACAATAGAACTGTTGATGGCAATCATCACTTCAGCATGGTATACAACTCCTCTTTTCATGCAAGCTCTCATTGTGTAAACTGTTCTATGAAAAATAACCCAAACATCTGCACTAACAAACAGATGCTAAATAACCGTCCTCCTTACTCATGACAGGAGCCATCTGTTCATCCAGCTAACCCAGCTAACCCCAGGCAAAAATAGCAAGCACCACCACCACAACTTGCTTATATCACTCATATTCCATGTTTCAGTGCATGTTATTTGTGTTTCCAAACTCCGAGAGCACGGCACTAATCATACCCAGCAGAAGTCTTAAACACACGCGCCTACAATGAGAGGCTCCAAACACCAAATAAAGTTACCTCTGGTCTTCAACTAAAGAACACAGTATGCATGGGGATGGTTTCTGTAGTCATTTTCATCCTGTTAGACGTGATTTTTCTTTCTTCCTTCCTGTTCTATACATTGGGGTTTTTTTTTATACTTAGTCTAGTTGTTCTTTCAACTGAATACTACTTTCTCAGAGAGATTTGCATAGCGGATTCCATCCGAAACCTCCAACTACATTTCCAGGGGTTGCCCCTTGCACCCCGGAGTACTCGAGCAGGTCCTGTTATCCCGGAATTCAGCGGTCCCTCTTAAGTGCAGACCTTCCCATGCAGCTCCCCCAGCTCCCACCACCCTAACTCCAGCAGGATTCCCCCGTTCCCAGCCAGCCCGCCTGCTCGGCCGGCAGGGAATGCAGCGGGACCGGAGCCCTCCGTGCCCAGGGCCGCGCCGTACCTGACCCAGTTGTCGCGGAACTTGCTCTGCTGCGGCTGGTTCAAGTAAATGGTGCGGGCTGGTGCCTCGTCCAGATCCGCCGCGGACGTGGCTCCGGACATCTCATCATCCGCCTTCTTATAGCCCGAGGTTGAACAGGCAGGTCCTGCAGGGAGAGCGCGGGGAGGCGGCGGTCAGTGCGGGGCCGGGCAGCGAGGGGCCGCACCCACCGGGGCCGGGCCGGGNAGCTGTTTTCCTCTGTCAAGCCTCAAAACGCATAGCAGCGTTGCGGAGACAGATTTATTGCTTCCCCCTTTCCCTTCTGAGATGCTTTAAGTTACCTGAGCTGTAAATACATTCGATAAGAATACCGGTTTATTACAGCCTAGAGCAGGTGGCTCCAGACAAGAGTAAGACGGCTCGTTTCATAATGATCCAGTGTTATGTTCGGGCTATTCGAAAAGTTCATTCGAAGGCTAGCATTTAGGAGCAGCGACGGTAAGACCAAATCCATTTCTGATGTCTGTGTGAAGATAAAAATCATACTGCGAAACAAACTGATCTGCTCAGACAGGCGGTAAAAGGGACTCTCGCAGTGAATAGCAGAGCCCCCTGAAATTACATCCTCCTTAACCAAAGTTTGAGGGAAAACCTTCAGCCCTGTGGAGCTTTAACACGTTGAACACTTAAGTACTGGTACTGTATGAAAACTTGTCCTGTTTAAACATGATACAGTTCCAAGCTGACACGCTGCTCGTGGCAGGCTTTCCCAGCCACTGATCCCTGATTGCTAGTGCAAACACGCTCCACACGCTCCAGCCGTCAGCCACTGGAGGGCAACGTTACCCATTCCCAGCAGGATACAGCCAAGCACACACACGGTGTGGAGCTAGTAGCCGGCCAATAAACCTAATGTAATTAACACACCGAGGTGCTTTCAACTTGCCCAAGGCGAGCGTTGCACGCTGTGAATTCATGCTTTGGAGACATGCAGCTGACTCCTAAGTACGAGGCTAATTAATTATTCTTTCATTTCAGTTGAGACCAATTCAGAGAGCAAAAATACGCCAACCTGATCATTTTTACTTTGTGAAAAAAAGAAACACATTCAGGAAGAGAAATATGAAGACTATACATTATGCAAGACAATGCCATTATGATTCTATATTAGGTTACTCAGCCTAAAGAAGCTTGCCACAACACAGAGGACTGCTCAACCTTGCTGAGCATCCTCCCCTTCAAAGGAACAGAACTAAGAGCACCGCTGGATACTTGTTGTCCTTTCCCATTGATTTCATGTTGTGTAACTGCAAAGGAGATCAAACAACAATACTCTTAAGAGCATTAAGTGCAAAGAAGCAGCTTTCATCTCTTTTCCTAGTCAAGCTCCAGAACAGAAGTATGATTATTCTAGAACAAACATGCTGTAAAAATTGTTGTTTTTTTTCCAAAGACCTTATTTGTTGGTTTTTTTTCATAATTCCCTCTGATGCTTGAAATCCTCCTGCTGACTAGTTCTCCTCTCCACGAAGTATTATGAAACTGTCCTACAACTTTAAGGATTAACCGAGTCAATATAGCTCATACAGTTCAGAGTTATTTAGGTTTACTTAACACACTGTGCTCTTGGCTGCTCTCTCCAAGACAGGTGCCACAAGGATAACTTGCCTTACTCTTTGGATGCACTGAAATACTTTCAAAGCAGACTTGCAAGTGTGTAGAAACAGCTGTAAAAAAGGTCTTCGTTTCCCAAAGTGGCTCCAGTCATCTGCTTCAACTCTTAATGGAATAAGGCTCATTTTGGAAGATTATCCAATAATCCGGCCCATTAGGAATGCCTTCCACCTCCCTCCCCTGTTACTAAGCAGATCACACCAAAAGCCTGCATACAGTGACCTTTACTACTAGATACTCTCCTTTCCCTCTATTTACAAAAGTTAACGAGTCCTGAGCTTCTAAGGGGCTCCTAAGTGGATTACACCAGGGGTTACACCACCTTCAGAAGGCATCCCCTTCAAGGACACCTAACTACATGCAGACCATCACTTCAGCCACACAAAAGCAACTTGACCTCTGTTCCTTGTTTCAGAAAAGGTATGAATAAATACAGCAAGCTTGATCACCTACTACAGTGGAGGAACTTATACCTGAAGTCCCAGAAGCTCTTCTTCATAGTGGTGCTTACTTCCCTGTACCCAGAGGAATTAGATTCATTGACTTGACTTCAAGGCACACCAACTATCCACTCTGGGAAGGTGTGTCTCCCACAAGAGCTGCACATTTTCTGTTATTCACCCATGGATTTGCATCACTGCTACACAATCTTGCATAAAACTATTCATGCTTTGATTAGTAGTAGTATTAGTAGTAGACCATTGTCCCTCGCAGCCTCTTCATTTTACATGCTTAGCTATCTCAGATTTGGGATGTTCTACCTACACTGATCTTAAGTCTGTATCAGAGAATTGTTTAGGTTGGAAAATATCTTGAAAATCATGAAGTTCAATCATGAACCCAGCACTTCCAAGTCCACCACTAAACCATGTCCCAAAGCACCACATTCACATGTTTTACAAACATCACCAAGGATGGCAACTCAACTACTCAGATGCTTGCAGCGTTGAAATGTTGTCCAATATACCTTGCTTCAATTCTGAGGCATGAGACACTTACTGCAGGTATTTCACACTGTGCTTTGCAAGTTCAATGAGTCAGACTTGAGTTATAAACTCCCTTTTTATAAAGCCAATCATTTCTTCAAGGCTTACTCCACACTATTTAACAAGTTCATTTTCTAAAAAAAGACAGGATTAAAGCTTGACAAAACTAAGGAGATTTTGTAGCTTTCTCTCATTAAAAGAAACCAGACTTGATGCCCACATGGCATTTATTATCACTTGAAAAGCAATGCATTATGGCTTAATACTCTTACTAGGCCTGCAAAGATGACACTTTCCATGTTATCTGTCTCCTCAATGTCTGCTAAATAATCATTATAGCTTCTGTACGATTAGTAAATAAAGTGTAGTGTTGTTCAAGATGAGTCACTGAGGATGCTTTCCAACTGTCAGAAGTCACAAGAAAACTCATGCTGAAATTATTACTTTTCTCTTAAGAAGATTAGCCAGGAAGTTGCTACTTCTGGCTTGGTGATGTGCTTGATGGCTCTAACACGTGTTCCATTTTTAAGAACAAGTGATAATAGAGCAATTAAGCCTCTCACCAAGACAGCAGAACCACCAGCTATGAGAAACAGCCCCTTTGTACATGGAGGTTCAACAAACAGGCTTCTTCATGTCACTTAGAACCTGAAGCAATGTTAAGAGAGTTTACAGCCAAGAATCACCCCACTGATTCTGCACACTGTTTCCAGGACTAGGATCTAGAACACTGAGCTAAAGAATATGTATGTTGCTAATATGTATCTTTCAGGGACTTAATTTTCAGCAGGTACAGTTAAGAAGCCTGGTACCCAATTAACTTGAATCATGAAAATATGAACAATCTTGTCAATTTTAATAGGCAGTTACAAAACTTTCCTCATCTTTCCCAAGAGAGTTCCTTGTGGTTTGAGGCCAACCAGAACTTCTGTTTACTAAAAGCTATCTTTTATACATGGTAGTAACAAGTTTAATATTTCCACAGTAATGGAAAAGTCTACTAGGAAAAAGGAGCAAAGTACTGTATATTTTCACCTGGGACTTCACTAGCACTGATCTCCCTTCTCGTCTAGCAGCATCTAATCAGCTTAGATGGTAAAGAGGTCCCTAAAAACAGAATGGTGTCAGTTCTGTTAACATGAGTGTTAAGCATAAGCAGGTAAAGGCTTTTTAGATTGGAATACTAACATTCAGTGCCTCAGTCTAGCATAACAAGGAGGCCATGACAAATTCTAGTGACAGAAGGTAGTTGTTAGCTACAACACATCACAAGGAACAAGAAGACATGTACACAACCTTCAGAGTATTATTCTTGATGCTGGATGCAAGAGCTATCCCTTCATCTCTGTCATTCCAGGCAGTGGAAACACTACAGTGGGCCTTGTACACTAATAGGCTGAAATGCTCACCACAATGCAACAACAACACAAATTAAGTAGACAACACATCAGTACAGTTATCATCTGAAATGCTATTGCAGATATGTAAGTGACTACTCAGCCAGACCAAGCCCCCCCACAGGAAGATACATAAGCAGCATCACGTATAGTCCAGGGGAAGGTACTGTTTTTCTTACAGTCTAGAGAAAATATAAAAGAGAAGCTGGAAGTGAACACAGTTCTGACACTGTAAGTGGTGAGTACATTATCCAAATGCCTGTAAATTTTTGGGGGTTTGGTTTTGTCTGGGTTTTTTTTAAGCAATTGCATGTTCCAGTAAAACTATGGATACTAAGTGAGCAAAACAACATCAGTTTGGAGTTCTTTGCACTATATTTTATTCTTAAAAGTTAACATGAATTTGTGCCTGTCAACAGCTGAAGTAAAAAAAAAAACCTATGTGTTCAGATGTGTTCAGACAGCTGGAGCCTGGATTTTTATGCATATGCCTAAGTTCATTTGAATGAAGCAGATAAATGTTGTCACGAACAAAACAGGTTCCTAGCAGAACACTAGAGACACTTCAGAGAACTAAACAGCAGCAACCAGAATTATGCTGCCTCAGGAGCTTACATTCTGGAAGAAACTGTATACAGAGAAGATTCAGAGGCACCATCATGCACAAATATTACATATTTCCAGAGACAGAGGAGAACTCTTAGTGAGGCAAGGGATGAGAAGCAGGTTGATCCAATAAAATTCACTTCCCTCCATATGAATAGCAGACAGCCACATTATTCAAAGCAAAAATCAGCTGGCAGAAAACTCAGGTAAGAGAGAGCAGAAGTGCTTAGGGCTGCCTGTGGTTTGAATTAAGGCCTCCTTGATTCAGTACTTTTTGCATCTTGAAATGGCAAAATAAAGCCCTGATGTTTTACTCCCTCTAACAATCCTCATGTGCAGCCTTGGTGAGACCACAAGAGGAATAGCACTTGGCCTAAAACAGCTCTTTGCCATCTCCCAAGTAATTTTGTACCTTCTCGCTTAATGTCAAAAACAAGCAGTTTCTGCTGAAAATGCTGAGCTAATAACACTGGCACATGATCTTTTCTGACTCTGCCTCAAGCTTCATAGCTGCAAGTGTCAGCTGAATTCCAAGACTGAATCTGTATCACTAGTAATTGACAAAGTTAATTCCTTCTTCCCCTGTCCCAGCTTGCAGACTAAGTTTACAAAAACATTTGGGACACAAGTAATTGACACAAGTTAAAACAAGTGGCTTGTTGTTAGCTTTCAGTTCACATATTGCATTGAACAAAAATGGTGTTGCTTCACTCCTATTCTACACTTTCCTTCTGTTCTCCAAACTCACTTGTGAATTTGCTAGGAGTTTGCCACCACAACTTGGACTTCAAGCAAGGTTTTTTTGGTATATACAACTTGTGTCTGATTTATAAGAACCAATGATACATCTGAGGCCTGAAAAAATAAATTTCAGGCAGCATATGAATTAGATCTAATAGCCTGACACAAAGTTGAATACTCAGCTTCAGCAACTACTGTTCAACACCACAATTTTAAACAGGCAACAAGTACTGCAGCTCCAGTAAGCTCAAGGAACCTCCCAAGCTGTCACTGAAACCCCTCAAGTTAAAATCCAAACACTTCACATGCAATAGGTTTTCTCAAAGCTGTTCAGACTTCTCAAACTCAGATTCAACTCTGAAAGCTACCTATCAGTTCTACATGCTCCAGAGGTTTCCAACAACTTTGCAAGCACTATAAAGACACCCCACAGCATCCTAAAAAAGTGTGCCATCAACTTTTTTTCCAACAGCACACACCTTGAACAAGCCCCACAAGAAGCAGCACTGTATCTGTTCTGTTTGGGGTTACATGGCTTTGAGACTCTGGAGAACAAAGTTTCTGCTCACCTTGTTTATGTCACATGTCAACATTTCAGGGCTCTTTTTTCACAAATGATTTATTTGTAATTCCTGGATTAGCATGGCCTACCAGCTGTCAATGGAGTTCGAAACATGCACACACATTAGAAAACAGTGAACAAGTCTTCAGCATCTGAAACAGCATAGAGGGTACTAGATTTAGAGCTACTCGTTTAACATAACTTAAAAGCATTTTTATTTACAAGGCAACAGGGCAAATGCATATTTATTGCGCAAACATGTGAAAACACACTGTGTTCATTCAACATGCACTTCCAGCCTCTGAAATAAAAACAACTCTGTATTTAAGTTTCTTTTCAATTTTCAGCTAAAAAAAATAACCTTTTTATACAAAGGAAAAAAAAATTAAAACACTGAAACCACTGCACTTGACAGTGCAAAACAGGAATTCTACTCCATTCTTCAAGTCCCATTCTTTGCAGTTTCTGGAATTGTATCAGGTTTGATTGTTAAAATAGTTTTTAAAAAAAAGTGAACATGAGGTGGCAGAAGCTACAGCTAAATTGGACTCATACTTCAAACAAAAGTAAGCCTCTCTCCTGTCAGTAATCCCAGTGCTCAAGGAAAATCCTGAAATTCTAACACTTTTGTCAGATACACCTTGGATAACCATGACTAGTAATCCCATTTGGGGCCATGTGCATAACTATCAGGTACCTGTATCTGTTGCACGATTAGTGCGGTATTTCAAAAACAG
The DNA here is from genome assembly GCA_013400415.1 of Scytalopus superciliaris. Classification (NCBI taxonomy): domain Eukaryota; kingdom Metazoa; phylum Chordata; class Aves; order Passeriformes; family Rhinocryptidae; genus Scytalopus; species Scytalopus superciliaris. The sequence goes on from VXBX01002915.1 coordinate 445,003, forward strand.
CCATCAGAAACCTCCTTAGCCCAACTGACAGTCACAGCTAATCCTTAGAAGAAAGCAGTTACAGCCTTGTCTCCTCCCACCTTTGAGGCCTGTTTCCCTGTATTAATATTGGTTGAAGCTAAAAATATCCTTGGCACATCATAATTCTATTAGCATCCTGACACCCAAGTGCTTTTTTCCTTTCTGTAATGCATCTGCTCTGTAACAATTTACTAATGGCTTTCAGCATATCAGCCGCAAGCACAGCTGATCTTGATTTCATAGAGAACAATTTAAACAAAAAAAAAAAATGTTCTTCTATTTATATGCTTATGATTTAAAGCTAACTGTTGTCTTCTGCTAAAAGCCCAGTGGCCTGTAAGTCTGGCCTCTAGCCAACACTAGATTAGAAAGATTTACTGAATACATAGTGACCTTTTACTCCAAGGTGTTCCCAAAGCTGTTCTTAATTCTGTCCACCCCCAGTTCAGTGTAATGCACAACAAAAGCAGCTGCCCATTGTACAGTTACCTAGAGAGAAGCATCTCTTCCAGCGATGGCACAGAGACATGATGCTCATTTCTTCTCGCACTGGCTGCATGGAGATGAAAACACCAGTAGTCCTTCAAAGATCTCTACAGCATTAGCAGGTCTCAAAGCTGATTAAAGTGATTCCCATGGTAATCTGTGAAATATATGTTTGCACTTTCAAACTGCTCTACATTGGATTCACAGAAGGCAAGTGTGCAGTAGGTGCCTGTGCACACCCATGCACAGAGACAGCTGTGGCTTGGACTAAAACATTCTAATATGGTTTTTTTAATTAAAAAAAAAAAAAAAGGGAAATTCAGCATCATCCTGTATTTCAGCACCTGAATCAATGACCTGCCCAGTTCCTGGACTTTGACACACACCCCTTTCCCACCAGGTTTCAAAACACAATTTCTCAAGTGAAATCCTAATACAAAGACATAGTAGAACTGAAGTTCTGTTCCTACCAGAGATAGTACCTGTGATGTTAGAGGTCATTATAACCTGCAGACATGAAAGGGTCTCAAGGTTTATTTTTAACTTACTTTTCCCTGCCTATGAGCAAGGCTAATCACAAAGCATTTTGGCTGTCAAATGAAAACAGTAAAAATTATTTCAGCTATCACTTTAGCTAATAAACCCCCCTCTCCTTTAAGAAAGAAAGAGTAGTTTTCATTCTCTTTTCACCTGTAGTAACCCCATTAGTATGTGCCTCTAGAGTCACATCCACTTATGTCAGAGGCACCTTGGATAACCATCACTAGTAATCCTATTTGTGGGCTACATACATGACTACCAAGCATTAAGAACAGTTTTCCAGGGTCCTTGCTCCCTGACAGTCTGTCTCCCTTTCTTCCTATTGCCCCCTCCAAACTATTCACTTGCTTTTTTACTAGGGAATAGAAAACCAAACATCAGCAGCATGCTTAAAGCCTCAGAAGAGAGCCATAGGAGAAGGTAAAGGGCTGGCTTTTTGAACTGTATCAGAAGCAACCATGGACAGCTGCGTACTCCAAGAAAGCTGGACAACATCAGTAAGGAGAGAAAGCAGGAACCACCACTGGCTGTTGGGTACCAACAGCACCTTGGCTAGTTCAGTCTTTCTGAAGCTCCCAGCACACTAAGATTGCACCATCAACTTATGGGTTTAGGCTGTTCATGCCTGTGCAAAGCCAGACTCCACATATGAGGGATATATCAAGCCCACCTCTTTCCATGAACAGGAAGCTGCACAGAACAGAAAATCAGAACATGACCTGACAACTGGCACCACTAAGGCTGGCAAGAGATAATCACATAAATAAATATCAAATATTTACAAGCAACATAATGACAGGAAACCACGGAAGACACTGCTAGCTACAACTAAGTGCTTTTTCCTCAGGAGGGGAAGGTTAACTTGAAATTTTAGGTGCTCTTACCCTGCTTTCATTAGGGAAGCGCATTGCATAATGCATGAGGAAAACATCCGAGAACAATGTTTGAGAACATTAGCTATTCCCTACACAGATGAACCCACAAGTAGACCATATTGTATCCACTTTTCCTCTGCATGTAGTTGTACTTTAATTTTCTTACTAAAAGATGGCAGTGAGCTTTTCCTTCTGTGGGGAGTAAGAGATTTGTGCTCCTCAAAGAAGACTACTCTGTGGAGAAGTTTGAACTGCTTAACACTATTGGAGTTTGGATTTCAAGTCACTCCTCTGCCCACACCCTCAAATACACAATCACTTCACTGTGTGCTGAGCACCTGTAGCACTTCCATTCCACAGAAGGAGACTACTCGAATGTGTATCTACCAGCTGGTTGCAAGGCACTTTCCCTGAGCACAATCCATGGGACAGATCAAGAGAAATGCAGCACAGCACTGGAAACAAGCATAAAGCCCACAGCCACGAGGAGAGTTCAGAATCCTGCAAATTGTTTAAAAAAAAAAAAACAAGTTCCACCCAATTAATAACTTGCAATAAAGCAAATATCTCTTCATTCTTTGTACTTCAGTGTAGAAAGCAAGTCAATACACAGGCCAGGTTTCTGGCAAGCTAATAAAAAGGACTAAAAGTCAGAAACCAAATACCACAACTGGCTTAAGTGCATTTGTTCCTACTCTGGTGACTGCATGAGTACTAGCCACAAACCACACTAATTAGCAATTACTCAAGTCTTATACCAGCTAATGATTTCTCAGGTCTGCAGTGTACTTTTTCAGTTATATTTAGACATAAATTGTATTTATTATATAACTATTTGGATTCTTCAGTACCTTATAGCAGAAATATGACATTTTGCTTAGACATTAAGTTAGAAAGCCCACACTTGAATAATTTCAAAATAGACTTGATATCACCAAAATTCATGGGACTTTTGCTGGGATGAACTAACAAATTCTCCACTCATTACACCTCACCATCCCACCTACTATTAGATTAACTGCTATTTCATTCTAAGAGGTTAAAAAGCTTCAGCATGTCCACTCAAAGCATATCAGATTGGTAGGGGTAGCATCTAGTCCCTTCTTCCTAAGGCTGCTGTTTAGAGAACAGAGTAGCTGAACATTGAGAAAATAGCTCTTGTTTGTAGGATCAGTTTGTCACACGGTGTATGCAACTGATTTAAGATAATTGTACTGTTGTATCAAACCCCACTAGTTCAAGGTCACTTTTCCTAGTCAGGAAATCAACTTTACAAATGCAGGTAACAAGCAGGGTAGTAACTGCTGCTGCCACTTGCATTTGAGAGTAATTTCCAGCCAAAAGTTAAGGCATAACCAATTTCTGTTCCATTTGTCTTAGCTGGATGCTGTTCAAGTTCAGAAACCTGCTCTTTGCCCTCCTCCAGTATTTAACCCTTTAGGGTTTACATAAAGCACCTGTTCAAGAGTCCTGAAGTAACACTTGCACTGAGCACCAGTTTTCTGCTTTTATGATGGCAAACATAGACAAATGTGCATAGAACTGCCTGCAGGCTCATCAAGACCATTCTTGTAACAGGCATTTGTTAATAATGAAACAGTAGATTCTCTTTTAAATATATTTCCCTGGCTTGTATAATCAAAGATTCATGTCCCCTACCATAGACTGGGAAGGGAATTAATTCTCAGAGCAGCTCAGCAGCTAGGGAGACCTCAAATAATTCACTATTTGAGAATGTAACCTCCAATAATTTAGTGAGAGAACTTGCAATTTTCAGTTAATTTTTATCAGATCATCTCCAAGCTGCTGACAGCATGCCTTAAAACAGGAAATAGTAAGCACATGTATGCAAGCACATGCAGTAGAAAAAAACCCAAACAAACAAAAAAAAGGAAATCAATTTCCAGCCTCTTACTCTGGGCTATAATGTTGTTAGACTGAGATTAAGGTCTCCCAGTCTTGACAAGATTAGTGATGAGTCCACTAATTCAAGTTTATGAAATTTTAATGGAAAAAAGCGTAACAAATTTGATTTCATCATTGTGCACCAAAGCACATCCTGCCATAAGATCTTCAGAGGGCTCAGCTTTTTACATATCTATTCTGTTTATTTAAATATGTTAAAATCAGTAAACGTAAGATTCATTGCAATATAGTAATCCTCTAAAGGAGGCCTTCCTATATTCCCCTCTCTGGAAAAAAAAAAAAAAAATTACTTTAAGTTACTTTTCAAAAGGTAAAGGGAAGAAAGGAAAGTGCAAGTGTGTTTTCCAGAGCAAACTGGGAACCTGAAAGAAGAGCCAGTTCATGCTACCTTCTACTTTGTGAGGCATCCTTTGACTAGCACTCAAGGTATTTGGTCCCATCCAGTAGCTTTGTTTCAGATCAATCTTACAGCAACCAGTAAGTTTCAAATTTAAAGAGAAAATAATTTACTGCAGTTTGGAGTTTTCTGGTTTGAACAGCTTAGTCCTCCAAGTTGTTGGCATCACTTGTCAGAAATCCAGCAAGGTACTGAAACATTAATTCACTTAAATTCAAGCCTTAATCTTGAGGCTAATAGCAAAGAAGCACACCCAATTCCACAACAGGGATAGTGCTGTGGCCTGAACCCCCCACAACACGTCTGAAAGAAAAGCATCTTGCTCAAGTTTGATTTTTCACTGCTGTTCACAGATAAACAGAAGTGTACCCTAAAATTAGGGAAGCTTTAAAGATAAGGATGTACAGCTACCACCAGATTTGCGCTGCTTGCTTACCACTCTACACACAAGTATGCATCCTTAGAGGCTTCTTATGGTACAGCTCTAAATATTTTCCTATCTACACATACTCGAGTGCAGCCGTCATCTTAAAATGCATTTTCTGAGCCACCTGACATGCAAAGGAAGAGAGAACAAGTTTTCAATAAAGACATTGTTTCTAGATTAGCTTGGTACTACCTAGAGCAACTACCCTTGATGTTTACAAAGTACTTTCCTTTCCAGAAACAATTATGTATCAAGCAATCAGAGTCAAAATTAAAGCACAAACCATACATTTTATCCTCGCAGAAAACATGAAAGAGGATAACAGTCTCATATTCACATACTAATGGCTAGAACAAGAGGCTCAATTCACCTCACTCAGGGGCAAACATTACCAGGTAACACAGGGTGAGCCTCTGTTCTCCAAGTACTCCAGAGCATTCTTCCACTGTTCAAACACGGGACATGCAGGATCACATCTATTCCCACTGTCAACATGTCTGCTGGAACGTTGCCAACATTTAATAGGACAAAACATAAGTGCTAATTGCACCTCCAAAGCCACTTTTGTACATGTACAGCAAAGCCACCTCTGCCATGTATATTAGGAATACAGCTTTATAAGCTCAAGTCATCTGTGACTTCCATGAAGACATTCAAGACTACCAGAAAACAGTTCTTCAAACACTGACTTATGAACACTCCTAGGGGCAAAAAATCAAAACAGAACCAAAAAAACCCAAACAAACTAGTCTTAGATTTCACTAGCAGGATAACCAACTTCGCATTCACCTTCACTGAATCTCCTCTCCAGTTAACATGAAAACCAATGCACAGAAACCCGAACTTTAAATAAATAGGAGCAATGCCTCTTGTACATCTGCTATATAAAGATAACACTGAATAATCATAGTGAACTATTTTCAGTTTTGTGAACTAATACCCTGTCACCTAGCTTGTCTTCTACTAACTTGGACCACCAAAACAAACTAAAGCAGCATGATTATTAATGGATAATCCTTGCAATCCAGTTATCAATGCTTTTGTCTCACTTATTGCAGTTGCTTCCACATTAAATAGGCCTTCTACTTTGGAAAGCCAAAATATTGATGTCAATAAAGAAGATGAAATACTTGCAAGCAATGTAATACTATCAATAAAGAGAACAGGCATTTTTCTTTCATCCTTTTACTCTTAATATCCTTTTGAGTAAACACCAACAAAAGCCAAGTATTCATTATGTTAAGATAATTTTATTTGCTCTAAGTAGCCTCAAGTCACTACAGCTTCTTGCATTTATTTGCACTTACATGAGGCCAGCATTAAAAATGTTACAGAGTTGATTTAGTTATTTCTTCTTCTTTCTAGAGGCACAAATGCTAGATCACTATAATAGGAAAAAACCAAAACATTTAACAAGATCTGGGAGTCACAGGATAAAGCATACAAATGCATTCCTTATACCCTGGGGCAGTAGCACTTGACCTATGCCTGAAATTGCTGCCTTCTAACAGACCAGACAAGACCTCATTTACCAGCTAAAACAAGTACCAAAAATGCCCTATAAAATGAAAGGCCACACATGCACTAATTCAAAAGCAAACTGCATCACTTACCAATTCTTACCTAACAAAGCCCCATGCCCTAACCTCTGGCCTTTAGCCAAAGTCTAACTGAGAAGTTAAAGATTCAAAGATGATACACTATAGTTACAAGCATAGAGACCAAGTACAGCCTCTTCCCTACAGGTTTAATGCAGCCCCAAGACTCTTCTCATGAAAGTGTTCTAATGATTAATGGAACCATAAAACTCCCTTATGAGCACTCCTCATTACATAACAAAAAGTATCATTTGCTTGTTTTTTTAAAAAAACACCAAAGAGAAAAAACAAACCCAAAACAAACAAAAAAAATTAAACATAAACAAAACCAAAGGAATCCACAGTAGGCAGACAGGCTGTAAGGTAGAGGTAGCTCTGTTCTAGCAACTCAGAGCAGCAGTCTGACCCAGTCCTGGGGCAAACTGGTTTCAGCTGCCACAGAGATGTAGAACAGCTCTAACAAAACCCAGTACTGTGCATCTTCTACCATCATTCAACCTCAGTTTCCCCTCACTCACTCTAGCTAGACTTGCTTGAAACCTGTAACCCTGTAAGTTATTTACACAGTACCCTCGCTCTAGACAGGCAGGGCATTAGTGGATACCCTCATTGCTGACCAAGAGGTAGCAGGAAAGGAAGGGGAAAGGGAGCATGCAAAGTACACCTCTACCAATACTAATGGCCCAGTTCACACTTCGTTAATGAACTAGGTTGCAGATAATTCACTGGATTTGGCAAAGCCAGTTTAGACCAGCCATTTGCTCACCAGGCAGCACTGTGCAGCAACTATGAGATATATGGACACAATTGCTCTTGTAGGGTCCTGTAGCTAAAAGCAACAGGCACGATCAGTAGACCTACTAAACTGCCTTCAGCCAACAGCAGTTACATTACCAAGACAAGCCCATTGCTTCATTAAATTCTAAAAGCACTGGGAATATAATAATTAATCCAGGAAGTCATGTTTGTTCTCATGTCTGCATACACGTCTACAGGTATTATGGAAGAGCTCAGCAGAAAGAAAACACACATTAAAAAAGCACTGTTTCTTCAGTCAATCTCATCTATTAAGCAGACACAAGAAGGAACATTTTTCTCCCTGATCAGATGTGGGTTCATAATAGCATTAGTGCAAATTTTAATACTTAAACACAAAACACAGCAGACTACAGCTCTATTGCCAACTAAACTATTGCTGGTCCCTCTGCATTTTGTGACCAATCCTACTGCAAAAGCACAGCAAATCCAACACCATGTCTTCATCTCACCACGGCCAACTTCGGTCACTGGAAAGGGCTTAACCAGCAGCAAGCCAGCTGTGTCTTACTGAGCCCCAATTCTTCACTAGTGCTGCTGACAGCTCCAACATCCTCAATGCTGGCCTGAACTGTGGCATCATGAGAGAATGGCCCTGCACAAAGCTGGAGTCAGCTTTGAAGCAGTGAGGCTCCATCAGCACCCTTGAGGGCACCTCTCAACTCACCCTTACCAAATCCCCCAGATGTCTCACCTCTTCCATCCACATTTGTCCAAAACAGAAACACAACATCCCCAAATCCATCAGTCCACACTCTAGAAGATGTTAGCAGAACACTAGTCTTCAGGAATATATTTAAATATATGGCCATGTGGCCATAGCCTGAGCACATCTATATATCATACAGGACAGCTGATATTGCCTTTAAAAGGAAACATCCAACTACAGAGAAGGGAACTAAGGTTAAAACAAACTCCCTTGAATCCCAGGGTTTCAAATCCATACATCCCTTCATTTGCAAGAGGGGAAGAAAGACTCATAGGTCTGATCCAGAACTAAGTTTGATCATCAGGGACTGACTGATGGATACAGCCAGGCACAGTCAGTCTTTCCTCCAAGCATTTCCTCAAACCACTTCTCTTTATAGTCACGTCACACACAATGCAGAAGACAACAAGGAAGAATCACTTGGAGGAAGGAGTGACTAGGATACTGCAGAAGCAAGGCCTAATTTTACCTCATCCTGGCTCTGCTAGAGGAAGGCTTTACTATTTGATACAAATACATGCATCCAAGTACTCATCTTCAATACTTAGATATGCCTTTGAATCAGCATGGAGCAGATACTTTCTGCATCACCAAGAGCTTTCACAAGCCACCAAAATGAGCCTACCCAAGAGGGTACTCCAGCATCATACCACAAATTCTAAAGATTGAGTGCCAAACTAAGAACAGCACATTACTAATCTAATCAACTATATCCTTACTATTCTGCTACTTGTGTCTTTCTCTAAATGTGCTTAACACAGGAGCAAGTAAATATGAAAGAAATGATGGAGGGAAAATGAAATTTAGTCTATTCTCACTGAGGCAACTTTTTTTATTTTTAAATAAAATATATACCAAGTTGTTGACAAAGTACTTGGCAAATCAGATAGAAAACGTGACTGTATTACCATTGCAGAACATACCACGTACCAACCCATGCAGGCTCACATGGGTTATGTGGCTTATTATATTCATTAAAGGTTCACTACAACTGTTAGTGGGACTGTTAATAGAAGCATTCAAGAGGAAATTGGCAACCAATTCATTCTCTCTAATTGCAGTGTACTTTCAGCTGTGTTAGGCAGCATCCAAATGCCTTGCGGAAAACAATATATTTGTAACTGCCTAGTGTAGTAACTAACAAAGTTAGTCCATCATATTCTTATTTAACTCTTAGTATTTTTTCTAATGTAATACCTACTAATTACATTGAAGTCTGACATAATGCAAGAATAAAATTAATACTGTCTTGTTAATCAGTGCTTTAGTCCTCCACCTTCAGAACAAGAACTGTTCAGCAATCCCACATGGTGAAGGGCACACTTCACATCCACGCAGAAGACTGCACCGAATCCCAGCGCTATAAGCATAACCCACGCAGACCCATCCCACAGCTGCAGCAAGAGAAGCAAGCAACACCAGCCCCAGTGCAGAGTGGACAATGGGGAGTTGATTGTTACCAGCAGAAGACAACATAAACCTCACACTGCTCTCAGAGTTCTAGGAATACACGGCAGAGGGACTCTACTGTCCTGCATGACCATAACACAGGGCATATGCAGAGAGGTAGCACATTGCTATGATTAATTTTCTGGCTCTAACAGGCACTTTTCTCTTCTTAAGGCACCTTCAAACAGGAATAAATATGCTGGTGTGAGAGTCAGCAGCCCTCCCCGCCACCTGGCAGTTTCCAGAGGACTTGGAATGCTAAACTGAAAGCACCACCTCCCCAAGGGAGAGGAGGAATGGGTGTCTGCATTTCAGGTTTCTTAGATTTATACCTAAAAGAATAGTTCCTGTACTTCCAGCCTTGAGCACCAGATGTTGAATCCAGTGCAGAATTTCTCATGTTGATTCCAACTGATCTGTATCACCAAGGCCTACCAAAACCAGAACACAGCTAATTATGTTTAAGACAGCTTAACAGAGACATACATCTGCACAAAGCTCAAAACAGACTTGTGAACTTAATGAACATCTTTGGTGTAGGACAAGTTTATTTTCAGTTTAATGGATGTATAAACAGACTTCCAAAAGAGAAAATTCAACAGCAATTCTATGTTTAACCAAGGACAAGAGAAAAACTGCCATCACACGCCTCTGCCTGTTCCCTGAAGGAAGAGAGAACCAGTGACAGATAAGAGAAGCTTACAGGTTTGCAGTATCATCCGGTCTTATCTCAGCTCTGCAGCCTCAGTCAGAAGACCAGATCAAGGATGGGAATAAAGCTTATTGAGCTAGAAACTCAGGTGGAGTCTTCCTTTTCCCTTTGAAGCACATTATATCATAAATATAATTACCAGTTATTTTAATGCTGCAGCCACCTGCTACTGCTATGCTGAAATCCTATACTATAAGCATAACTGGAGACATTTTCCCCAATAAAACACTTTTATTTAAAAATCCCAATGTAATAAGCTTTCTTATGCTGGTTCTTCTTCCTGGAACAGCTATCTTGTCAGGAGCATCTGTACTACATGAGTTTTAAAAATATTCTTTCTTATTCCCTCCACCCTCCTCACCATAAGAGAGGTAACAGTCTCAGTGGCTTGACCTCTAAAGATACATTATGGTGTTTCTACAGATTTTTCTGGGAAGCCTGTACATCAGACCCTGAACTGCTGCAGACCTGTGGCAGTGGATTTGATTTAGGTAGAGTTATGCTGACTGGACCAGCTGGGCCTGTGACCATATAGGTCTCCTACCACGGCTCTCACAAGGCTTGTCATTGCCAAAACATTAAATGCTTGTTTTCCATTCAGCTTGACCTATTGCATCATTTCTGAGGTTTAAGTACATTTGTACTGTATCCATCTGTCACTTCTGAGACATTCCAGTACCTGCCTGCAACAGACAGAGTTTTATTGCAATTGCTTCTAGAATGAGCAAAGACAAGAATCACAGACCTCTTCAATATTTAATTATCTAGTATTGCATAGTCTGCTGTGAATTTAGAGGAAATTATGCTTATGACTCATATGCTGGTACTGGAGGAGTTTTTCATTAAAAAGTAGCCCTAGGGAGGAGAGGAAGGAAAATAAAACAGAGACCCAACCAGCCAACCACTACTGAAACCTGAATATCACCACCTGGCTGACTCAGTTTCCAATGACAGAGCATCCATCCACATACAGCAAGCATTGGTGTCTCATTCTTAAGAGACTTGTATCAGCTAGACTTCATTTACTCTTCTCTCTCTCCTTGTATTCAGTGCAAGGAAGGGCTTAAGATGCAAAACTGGTGCTAAATTCTTTAGGACAGACTTTCAGATAGTCCTGACTTAGAGCCATTCCTGCATTATATACAGGTTGCTCAAGTTTCTCTATGAAAGAGAAGACACATTGTGAAAGGGAAGTAGCCATTCCCCTCTTCATTCCACAGACTATTGAGAGAATACTCGGTCATATATGAGCAGAAGTTCCCAACTGATAAGCATTAGTTTGCTATACCATGTTTAAAGATTGCTAGAAAAATGACTACCACAGTATTCCCAGAGAGATGTCCTATTTGCCTGTGGCTAGTAGAACTGCTCAATGGAGAGAAATCCCTTCCATTCAGTTACTATCTGAATACTGAGCTCACTGCTGAAACAACAGTTCCTCACCACTGATAAGCTTTACATCCTAATAAATTCAAAGGAGTCCTGCACATTAAGCACACCTTTCGTTTTTTACATAGCTCCTACTACACAACTGTTGAGACCCACCACTGTGGTGCTCACAACCCACAGTTTAAGTGAATGTGGCAACAGAACACAGGATTACAGAAAGGAATTGTTCTGATATAGATTGATAATTGTTTGCTCTCTAGATTTAAGTTTCTGTTGTACTTTTACCAAGCAGTATGTAATCACAGATAAAAGAATAAAGCCGTTACAATAAAAAGCAGATAAAGGTTATACTTTCTACTAGACCCTTGCATTGCTGAGGGGTAAACCTCCCCATCAGGAAAACAGACTTTCAAGTTTTCTACTTCTAGAAAAATCACAGAAAAGATAAGGATAGTCATTATCTATCTCGGAGCATTAGAGTTGAAGGCATTAAAAGTGCTTTTTCTTTAACAAGTGGAACCTTCCCTCCTTTCAAACAAACTTACCTCACTGAAAATCAAAGCCACAAGACAAAACAAGTCTTCTGTAAGCTACAACTTATCCTACCCAAACCTCTACAGATATAACCTTCCCCTACCTTTCTCCTCTTTTAAAGTCTTCTTATCTGTGCATTAGTTCCTCTCATCCACAAATTATAGGTCTGGGGCTCATTAGTACAAACAGAGCTGTAATAATTGCCATCAGGTAGAACTTGTTACCTGATTAAGCCTGCTTTCTGGTGAGGAGTTAAAGCACAACCTATTCAGTTTGACTGGTCACTATATTATCCCACCTGAATGAGAGTTTCTAGACAACTTAATTTTACTGTTTCTTTTTTAAGTGCTGGCATTATTACAGCTATCTTTTACAGTTAATTTTTTCATTTATTTTTAACTGTATGCATGTTAAAGCCTGTATAAACAACCAGAAAAGGTTAGAGTAATTTTTCCCTCATATTTTTAAAGCTTAGTTTTTCTTAATTGACTTATTATTTGGATCATTTTTCACAGCTCCTCTTATTGTAAACTGATTTTTGTTTTTCCAGGTATATGTAATAGGAAAACTCCTTGAATATCTCTTCCTTTCTTTTTGTATATGTGATAATTCTAAAGCATCTATTTCTGCTTTGACCTTAGTTTTAGCTACTTGCTTTTCTTCTGTTAATCCAATTCTATTTTTGGCTACAGCCACAGTCACAGCATAGTCTTCCAGCTGAAGCACTGCCAATCTTCTTAATGTAGGACTTCCCTTCCCCCTTCTTCAGGTTGTTAATCACTCTTCTCAAATTTTAGTCTATAAAAATGGATACGTTGATTTTCTCATTAGAATTGCTTATGTTAGTGTAGAATCACTGTTAATAAACTATTTAAACAACAAAAAATAATGCCAAAAACACCTACAGAAATATAGCTTATAGAATTCCCTTGTAAAAATAAACCTTTATAAGAAATAGAGGATTAAATAAAAGGTTGTGTTCTGTTTGTTTTTTTCCTGAATATCCATGTGGACTTAGTTTCATGAGGTCTGACACCACCAAAGCCAGATGGTAACTATGAAAAAAAATGTAACTCTAATGGCTGTAAACCTACTTGACTAAAGAAATAAATTTGTATACCACGTTCTGTTTTCCAGCACCATGTACTGTAACTGCCTGTAATCTTCATATCACCCTATGAAATAGATAACTAAAGTTATTCCCTCTCTCTGGAGATGCTGATGACAAAATACTTGGAACTGAAGTGAGACAGCTTTAGCTCCCTATAAAAACAGAGGCTGCCGCATCACTGTTGTCCTTCTCTACCTCAGTAAATTCTGTGGCTTCTCCTTAGGATACTGATATTCTATTACTGAATGCTAGTTCGTGTACTGGCTCTGATGGGAATAAAAAATATGGCTGTTTACAGCTGCTGAGTCCCGCATTAATGATGGTGCACACTCCAATAGTACCATCTCCCCGGACTAGACGTGAACTGGGACATAGAAATATAAATCCTATCATCTTATCAGTGGGCAAAACTGTTCTGATTTGATTTGTAACCTGTAACAGAGTGATGCAGAAACTCAGCAAGATGTTTGTAAAGTGCTGGGTGTCTTACAAGGGACTTTAATTCTTTTTAAAAAGGGGGGATTTCTAGCAGGAAGAAGGTCTAAGATTAACTCTTGCCTTTGGTTGTTGGGATTTCTCTACCTAGAAGATGACATTGATAAAAGAGTTCAATGTCTTTGTAAACAACAACAATCCTATCAAGAATTACAAGTACACACACCCCCTGGGACTGTGGCTGTCTAATGAAGCAAAAAGTACCAAAAGGACTACTAAATTATTTAAATCCCATGCTGTTTAGCACTACCAGAAAATTGCCCTGTCTCAACAAAATCATATCAGACTTATTACTGCAGCTATTTTATTCCCATTTACTCTCTTTGGGGTTTTGGCAGAAAGTCCCCAAATAAAATGGTTTAGGTAATCAGCTGGCAGGCCAAAACTTCAACAAAGCCATCCGGTGTTGAGTTCTGCAGAATCTTCTTCTTTGGAGGCCAGTCCTTCTTAATGGTAAAAGTTTTGGACTGCTGAGGTCTCTCTGCAGTCCAAGTTGGGAACACTTACTGCTCTCTCCCATGCCATGTCAGACACAGTCCTTTGCATCTAACCTGAACCATAACCAACGTGGCTAAGCACACCTCAGGGAGATAGCATAGAGCTCTTGATAAACTGGCATTAAGAAGGTTGGAAGATGTGACTTCCTACCTTTTGAGTAGGTAATGTATAAAACTCCTTTGTGGTTTGGTTATCTGAAGGCAGTCCATATTCAAGAATATTAAAAAAAACAAAACAAAAACAAAAAACCCCAAACAAACAAAAAAAAAAAAAAAAACAACAAAAAAACCCCAAAACAAAAAAAAAAAACCCCAACAACGAAAAAAACTGACTTGAATTCAGGATGTCAGAAAATATAGTCTAGGAAGCAGGACATTCTCAGAGTTTACCTCTCTCTCAAGCTTTGTGGTGTGGTTGACATGCCTGAAGGATGGGTTGCCATCCAGAGGGACATGGACAAGCTTGAGAAGTGGGCCCATGGGAACCTCCTGAGGTTCAAGCAAGCCAAGCCCAAGGTGCTGCACCTGGTTAAGGGCAATGCCCAGTACCAATACAGGCTGGGGGATGAACAGCCTGAGAGTGGCCCTGCCAAGAAGAACTTGGGAGTGCTGGAGGATGAGGCTGGGCATGACCCATCCATGTGCACTCACAGCTCAGAAATCCAGCTGTATCCTGGTTGCATCAAAAGCAGCATGGCCAGCAGGTCAAGGGAGGGGATTCTGCCCTCAACTCCACTCTGGAGAGACACTATGTGGAGTGCTGCATCCAGCTCTGGGGTCCCCAGCACAGGAGGGACATGGATTTGCTGTAGTGAGTCCAGAGAAAAGCCACTAAGATGATCAGAGGGATGGAGCTCCTCTCCTATGAGGAAAGGCTGAGAGAACTGGAATTGTTCAGCTTGGAGAAGGCTCATTCTGGGGACACCTTATTCCAGCCTTTCAGTATTTGAAGGGTGCCTACAAGGAAGCACAGTAAAAATGAACTAATGAAATTTACTGCATTTTATGGCTGTTATTGTTGAATCAAAATCAGATACCAAGTGCAGGTGTTGTTCTACAACCTACTCCTGGAAAGATCAGTGTATACAGTCTATTTCGTGCCCATGAAGGTCCTTGTTCTACTTGGTGTTTAAAAACACAGGCCAAGAAACAAAGGCTTGTTTAGAAGTTCAGATTCTCTTACCCCAGATTTTTATTATTATTATTATAGTCCTTTACCTATACCAATCAAATTCAGTTATGAGATCAAGCTAAATTTCTTTCCACTGCTCCTTCTGGAAAGCTATTCTGAGCAGTTTTCCTCAAATATTTCAGATCTTTTTAGCCATTCCTTTCTTTTTCTGAAGACTGATCACCCCCTTTTGTTACCCTAATGAAGACCTGTTGGGTTTTAAAACTTTTTAAAGACCAAATAAGCAAATTTCAGCTTTGCAAATAATATTACTCTGATCAAGAACAGAGGGTATAAACCTTTTTGCTTACTGAAGATTGTGTGAAAACTTCACCAAAGGTCAAGATTTTAGTTAAGGAGTGAAGTGTGAATAGTCCTCACTCTTCAGGAAGTGCAGGATTAGGATTATTTTAGCTGGGGGAAGGGTTTGGAGGGAAAAGGCTAGCACTCTCTCCTCCTTTCTGTCTGCTAAGCTCTCATGAAAGCTCCTTTTTCCTTCTATGATCAGGCAGATAAATGGCACAAGGATGGGTTCCAGATGCACACTTGTATTACTGAAACTCTAGGAAAAAGATTTGACTTAATCTCTTAAGAAGGAGTAGTTCCCTCACCAGTCTGGGGGGCATGTGCATACTTTAATTGCCCTGTCTTTCTGTCCCTTCCCTCTTCAAAACAAGGCACCAGGATTGATGTCAATGTATTTCAGTTCAGTAGCCACAGGACCACTGAAGCAGTAACTGTGCTGAGCCTTCCCAGTAACACAGAAACGTAGAATAAATGGCAACTGGACTTCAGATTAAAGCTTCCAGGTTGAATCCTGATTCGCAGCTATGTAACTGATATGGCAAATGCAGATCTAGCCTCTATATCTGTTTCAGAGTTATGGTGGCAGAGTTTGGCTTTGCACATATTCTTTCAGCATCTTTTGTCTCCCATTTACAAATAAGATGCATCTATTAAGTTAGGGTGACATTTGCTTAGTATTTAAAGGCACAGAAAAGTCTGGGGTATTTGTTTCATACATCCTTTGTATAAGCTTTGGGCTGAATGTTCCTAGATCACACAGGCACAGGGTCTTAAATTGCTTTTACTGTGTTTTGTACAAATAGGCAGAACAGTGCTGGGTCTACAGGAGATAACACCTAAGCCCTCCTTCTGTTCAAAGTAGCTAAATAATCAGGGTGATGTTATTGTAAGGAGATAAAGACTTTTGTTTTCACTCTTCCTGACTACCTGCTTATTTAATGAAATCAAATAAATGGGTTTGGTCATCTGCATTCGAGAGATTAGGAATTAAAAATCAAGACCTTGCAGTCAGTGTTAAACAAGATATAAGGCTGTCTTCTGCGCTTTACACAATGTATACACTAAGGTCAGCTGTGCTACTCCTGATTTACAACATTCTAAATGAAGGTAGGGTCATCAGACCAAAGCCTTGGCTAAAACAAACTGGCACGCTTTGTTGGATCTATTATGAACGATGAGTCTGACACAATCATTGCTCTTACCATTCTAGTCAAGTGGAAGACAAATCCTCATTTATCTGCTCTTTCCACTGATGCCCCAATGCAACTATTTCCAAATTGCTAATTAGAGCTAGAAATAACAAAAATATCCTATGTCAGGCTGAGTAGCAGTGGAAATATAGTAAAAAATTCACAGTATGTCTTGTGATTCTTCATCACATGAGAGTGTTGAGACTAATGTACTGACACTGCAGATTTAAATTAAATTTAAACTGGGTTTAGTGCTCACCGCAAGGATAACTACACTTCTAGCTGTAGGGGATGTCATGAATGTCATATACATGGGTGTGGTATTCTAACTATATGGATTATGTGGCTTCTCGGATGATTGCCAGTAGGTAGTTCGATTGGGTCACTCATTAAAATCTGTATCATGTCAACTTTGCCTTATCATGCCTTGGCTTGAACCACAAAACTCTGCCTCTTCTGTTTTCAGGTGTGCTCACTTCATTCTAGCTTCCAGTAATCTTACATGAAAAATGTCAAGAATCAAGAATTACTGCCATGGTAAGACGTGGGTCTCAACCAGTGGTCTGAGTGCCAGGAACTTTGAAACAGGCAGGCATCTATCCACTCCTGGGGCTGCAAAGAAACTGCCCAGGAACTTTTCTAGTAGGCAGGATTCATCATGAAAAGGTGGCAATAGTGCTAATCAAAAATCTGAGAGCTTTCCTAAGAAATATTGGAATAACTTTGAATAAGAAATTTTCAACATGGATAATTTATTTTTTTATTTTGCAATAAATCCAAACAAACTTTATACAATTTAACTTCTCTTTTCTCAATCTTCAACTGTGTCAGTAATCTTTCCTTAACTATCCTTTGAGTGTACTGGCTGAAAATGTGTTATTTAAAGCTCTCAGATGTCATGTCTTATGTACCTGCAACTGCTCCAAAAGGCTTAACCAAAATAGATAAGAGACTGAAAGGAAAATATCTGTGTCAATAAAAAGGCAAGCCACACTTAAGGGCTATCCAAGAAGCAGAAAGCTGTTGCTGCAGAGATATTCAACTGCCTTTTCAAAGTCTAATATATTGCTCTGCTCTTCCAACTATAGGTACAAGAAAGACTTTGTGATTATGCCTTAAAAGAACATGTCGGCAACCAGGCTCTACAAATAGTGTCTGTAACAAATAGTCTGATATTTGTACTACCACAGATTAATTAAAATGTGCCACAATGCAACATGGTACAGGGAAAAAAATTATGAAACACTTATCTGTTATAGTAATAAAGCTAACATGGGTGCTTAGAATATTGCTTCACAAGTAGTGAGTCAGCCCTCTGAGATTTAAAGATTATTTAAAGGGGATACTTGACAGCTCAAAGAAGAATGGTAAAAGGGAAATGAACCGGCTAAGCACCACCGAGTAGCAAGGGCACAGAGCATCACTTGATAACGCTCCAGAAGAGCAGAAATGGATGACATGGTTGTTTATAGCTAAGCCTCAGCACAACAAAAATGCTTTGTGAGTGGCTAACTAATTGGAGAATGATCAGTTTGAGATGCTGAAGTCAATTTTCAGATCATTGTCCAAAACACCATGTAGAGTCAACAGGAGCTATCAGCTTGGAACTTCCTGAGGAGGGGGGAAGGGTTAGTTATTAAAAAAAAAAAGAAAAAAAAAGGAATGCTTTAGAGTAACATCATTTCTGAAGCCATAGATTTCCACGTAAAAATAAGGCAACAGAGTCAGCAGGGATCAAGACTGTACTCAAACCTTGTGGCAATGAAAATGCAATACTGAATGACTATTCTTTCTATATCCCGTAAGTTTCATTCAGGAAGTATACCCAGCAGTCTCATTGTCTTGATGATATTCTAGAACCCTGAACAGACAAGCAGTCTTCCTTGCAAGCATTTTACTGTTAGGTATTTTAATTCTACATGGAATTACAGCAGCATTACTGCCAAATCACACTAGTAGGGCAGTGCTTTTAGGTCTACCCAGAAAATGGGAACACTGACTTACCCAGCACAGAGAAGTACACTAAAAGCAGATACTGCTGGGGAACTAAAATCTGAAACAAAAGTCCTGTGGAGTGGAGCAGAGAAGGAAAAAAACAGTTCCTAAAAATAGACAGTACATGTATCTGCAATGGATTTATGAATAGTCAAACAGCATAACATAAGAGAGTTCATATATTGGCCACAGAGTGGAGTGGAATTGTTATTAAATACATAAATTTAATTTAATCTTAGGAACTGAAGGTTAGTTAAATATTTTATCTCCACAATTAACTCCTAAATGACTGTATTCCTCATTATCTGAGTGGTTTGATCTTTAATGGATTTATTCGTGCTCTCACCTCCCCCATCACAGCAAGGGAAAAAAAACCTGTTTCTTCTGCCACACTACTTAAGACCTTGTTTATTTATGGAGTTGTTCCACAGTAACTGTGCATACATCATCTTTTTCTAATTCAGTCATAAGCAGATGTATTTTAAACTGCCTCCTATCCTAAAGCAAACTAACTCACATCACGGCCAAACAGGCTTTAAGTGAGTTATCCAAGACGGCAGAAGTTCAGGTTGGCCTCCAGTTAGCCCTGTCACTGTCACCACCTCACTTTACAGCTGAGCAAGATCTCACACTGCTCGAGAAGACTCCCCTTTGTGTTACTATAGAAACATAGTAACGTGAAAGATGGGGTTTATTGTGGTGAGCTCTTTGTCAAAAGGCGTAATTGCCACTGGTGTTTATGTAAATGGCCTGGGGCGTTTGATGTGACTGAATAAGCTGCACATTATATACTATGTTACATGCCAGTTAAACAGGGATGAAAAGAAACGGGAGCTCTGTAACACTTACACAAAATTACCACCACACAAACACATACTAAAGCAGTCTATTTAGCAGTAACTTCTACCACGAAACTAGCAGAAGTTTAGTGTTCACCTGGAAAAGTTTCTTGTCACATTCCCAGGGCAGAATTTCTGGTTACAATTATCTTGCTAGATGTTTCAGTAACTCTTGGCAATGTTCATGGGCAGTTAAAGCATTTGCTGAGGAAGTACACCCCTCTGTCCACTGGCACTACTCCTGCCAGGTGCATTTCTCACAGCAGAATAGGGCTTTTGTTCTTAGTTTAAAAATTTAAATGTTAGTATTTTAGGAATGTGCTAGCTCAGCACTTTGCTGACCACCTTCAGAGGGGCTGTTTGTTTAAAAACGCATTCAGGACAACCATTGTTTCTCCTGTAAAACAGGATGCAGATATCCCATGAGCAGAGGTGACTCGAGTGAGCTTCAAGGTGAAAGCTTGTAGCCTTCACTGTGCTTCTCACACCATCTGAACCTGTCCTCCACAATTCCACAAATTACACCATATTTGAAGCAGCAACGGCTGTATGTAAATCATAGAATGCTGATTAAGTATTTCACCTAGAGCTCCTGTTCATTTCACATATATCTATGGGAATTATGTCTAACGTGTAAAGGGCTACAGATAGAATCATAGAATTATTAAGGTTAGAAAAGACCTCCAAGAACATCAAATCCAACCTCTGACTGAATACCACTGTGCCCACTAAACCATATTGCAAAGTGCCATGTCTACTCATTTTCTGAACACTTTCCCAGGGACGGTGACCCCACCACTTCTCTGAGGAACCTGTTCCAATGCTTAACCATCTCTGCTCAAAGATAAAAGCTGTGTGGCATTATAACTTCTCTGTATGACACTTCCCAACAGCTGCAATCATGGTAATGATATCACAGCACAAAAATAGCCCACGGAATTTCTTTCATAGACATTCTGACAAAAAAAAAAAAAAAAAAAAAAAAAAAAAAAAAAAAAAAAAAAAAAAAAAAGAGGTGAGTCCTTTAGAAAAGTGACTCTAAGGGACAGTCACTGTTCTTAAGACCAAAAACCCAGCATAAACTATACACAAGCATTTCACAGGAAATGTAGATGGAAAATGTATATAAGGAACATTGTTTCATACCATGAAATGATGTTTATATTTCAGATCCTCATGTCCTGGGAGAAGATTCTGTCACTGCCTTTACACTAAAAATACTTTTTCTTGCTGATGTGTATCACTAGGCAGTTGAAAAATACCACAGTAAATGACATCAAGATCATTTGTACCTTTAATCCATTATAAAGTTGGAATTCGATTTTTTTCCCCCAAAATAAAAATGCCATTGTATATTCATCCAATGTCTTATTGACAGTTGCTTATTTTTAGTGATTTTAAGGAGGCAGGAAGGAGAAGAACAAGTTAGTCTTTGATGTCTGTGGTTCCAACAGTAAGGAGCTGGAGACTTCTTTGAGAACATTTTAAATCTAATCAATTTAGCTCAGCTGGTATACAACATTACTTGTACAAAGAAAAACATTGATTAATGAGCAAATGCACAAAAAAGACCAGGACTGATCATTTGAGTGGCAGAAGGTGACTTTCCATCTCTAAATTCTCCTTTTCACATCATCTGCCTTTCTGGGAAGTGCTTCGTACCAGTGTTAAGCAGTTTTAAAACTCTGCCAAATATACCAGTTACATTTTATACTGTATGAGAGTAGACAATCTGAGATGAAGACACATCATTAGGCACAGAGGTAGTGTTCTTCTTGACTAAAGAAGAATGTCTATAAGCCACTAAAATACTTTACACAGTATGAAAATAAATCTCAGTGACCTGAACTAAAACCTAATACTTTCAGGTTACCAAAACTCTCTCAAAAGTAAACAGAACTAGCAAATAAACTACGAGACTTTAAAGCAGGAAAGATCTTCTCTTCTAAAAAGGAAAGAAGGTAGAATATTCTGATACATGGGTGCCAAGAAAATCCCAGTGGAGAGAGATAGGGTTACTTGATCCTAACCAAGCATAACAAAAGGGTGACTTCTACACTGTTCAGCTCAGAAAGGTCTTTTCAATGCAGACAGGGGCTCAGTCTCCAACTGAATGCTTTTACAGTTGGGTTCACACAGCCCAAAGCCCCTGTGCTGTGGTAAGCAGAGCTCCTGCCCTTCTGTTCCCTGCTAGCATTCAGATCATACAGGCTGGTAGTGAGCCATCAGCACTGATCCAGGTGTCCATGTAACCATCTGATGGGAATACAGAGAAATGGGGAAGGGAGGACTTTCTCTCTGGGTGGTAGAGAGATTAGCTATGCTTGTCCTAAGCCATCAGAGCTGGCTTGGGATCCTAAACCAACTCTAATCATATCCTTCAATATTTCTACAAAGTTACACAAAGGTCTATTATGTAATTTTATAGGTGTCATATATACCTATACTCAATATTACTCTTGTCATCCTTAAGAATATTCTAGATAGGAAATATATTGTTCAACAGTTGGGAAACAGTGATCTTAATGCTAACCAGGAACCCCACCTTTCTTCAAAGTATCATCTAATTTGGATTCTACTTATGTGAAATGAAGGGAATATGTAAAAGTGTGAAGGTGTGTATAGATAAATCCCAACTAGAAGATCTGGGTGCCTCAAGCACCCAGACTGAGATACAGCTTAACCACCTAGATCCACATATAGGATTGTGGATTGCGGGTGACTGAGCACTGGAACAAATTGCAAAGAGAGATTGTGGAGTCTCCCTCATTGGAGACATTTAGAGACCACCTGAACACAATCCTGTGCAATGTGCTCCCTGTTTGAACAGGGAGGCTGGATCAGATGTCCCTTCCAACCTGACCCATTCTGTGATTCCGTGTGAGTCTGTGATTTACAAAAGCTAAAGCTTAAACTCTTTATGTATCCCACATTCAAGCTAAACGTAAGTGCCAAGTATTCAGTATCTGAAGGGCACCTAGGTTTGGATTCCCAGTGTTAGGTCACAAAGAGATGTGCCAAACAGCAGCTCTGGGAAAGGAGCCTCCCTGTCAGAGGACAGGGTTTCAGATCAGACTGCAGAAGTGGACACAACCCCAGACGCTGGAAAGTGGAATCTGCTTAACTGCAACTGTTTCATCTGAATGGCTTAGGCTGAAGATAAGTAAAGCTGGTAATGTGCTAAATCCTACTCTGAAACCTTACCATTTCCTATGAGCTGGCATTACACACCTATTTGCTCAGCACCCAGCTTACTTCAGCAGCTATGCAGAAGTCCCTGAAGTTCTGTCCTTACTACCAAACAGTGAGGCCAAACAAGGAAATATTACTAGAGTGACCAGGTTGTGCTGAGGAGCCAAAGGGAAGGTGGCTTCTCCTTCAAGCTAGCTCTAGCCTGGTTCTGTGGAGCACATCTTCAAGTACAGTGTCATCCAAAAGCACTCCAGCAAACGCTCTCCAAGGTGCTCTGAGAATTAACCCCAAGTAGAGCTGATCAGGAAATGTGCTTCAGAAGCACATTCCTTACTGAAAGGAAAAGTGCTGAAGCAGCATTATACTGTGCCCTTACTCACCGCAGAGACTGTATTGGGCACCTAAGTATTTTGCACAGGAACTGGTGTCTGTAAGTCACTGACAATGTCACGAATGCTTCATCTATCCTTCAGCACAACATACCACAGCTGAATTCTGAGTGCACCTGGGTCCTACAGAAGTCAATCAAAGTCCTTCGGGACCAGAGCTCTACCTTTGGAGTACTCCATTTACATGTTTTTTCTTATGAGCTAGTTGGAAAACATTTTCCTGCGGGAACCTTTCAAGAAGCCTTTTAATTTAACCTCTCTGCAGGCTCACTGCAGTGTCTGATGCTCTCCCCGCTCCAGACCACAGGCCCCTGGCCGGGCTGGGTGGGGTGCGGGGCACCGGCCGTGCTGCCCTCCCTCCAGATGCTCGCCAGGGAATTCCCCTGTCCAAATCTATCGGAACCGAGGGAAAGAAGCGGGGCGGGGGGGCAAGGATGTGGATGCC
>VXBX01002915.1:468590-492696 GCA_013400415.1 Scytalopus superciliaris
CGGGCTGGCCATGGGCCCCCCCGCCCCGGCGCTACCCCCGCACGCAGCGCCGCGCCCGGGCCGCGGGGGCGGGACAGCCGCGGGCACCGCTCCCATCCCCATCCCCATCCCGATCCCGCACACCGCCCGCCGCAGAGGCAGCGCAGGGGGCTTGCCTGGCCTTTGCGGGGTTTTTGGGTATTCCACTATTAGCATCCCCCCCTCAACCCGGCTGCTTTGTGCGGGTTACGAAGGGCATCCAGCCGCACCGCGAAATGCACCGCTCATCCTTCCCAAAATGTCCGGGGGATCGGGGATCAACGGAAAAAGGAATAGAGGGGATATTAATCAGTGCGGCGCTTAACTCTTACAGCGTGGCAGCTTCCTTGCAGCCCGTGGGGATTTGCCTGCAAAGGATAGGCAAAGAGGGAATGTAATTGAAAACAAAACCAAAAAGATGCCTCTCAGGCTTTACAGATGCTGGTCTTAACCAGGCATAGCTAGCAGTGGTTGCCACGTCTTAAAGGATTCCCTTCTCTGCCAGGTGAGCTTCGAGGCAGGGTGGTTTAAATGAGGCCCAAGCTCCCATGGGATGAGGATCTATTGCGGTTTGGGAAGACCAACTGCATAAGAAATGGTCCCCAGCACCCTGTAGGTCTGTGAAAAACAGGCCTAAATGTGTATCTAAACCACTCAATCATACCGACTTGGCTAGCATGCACAAGGGGGAATTTGGGTGTGATTTCAAAGGTCATAAATAATGCTAAACTGCTTAATCTCGATGTACTTTGGTATCCTCACATTTAATATGGAAACTGATGCTTTCCAGCTACAACTTCACAAAATATTGCAAATAGAATTTTTGTTGTCAAATCACTTTGTGCTTCATAAATACGAAGTAGTCTAGAAATTCACTGAGTGCATCATAGCCCACCTGAAGATGTTTGCTGTGGGGCAGGACTGATGCAGACAGACATTTCTTGCCTAGAGAAACTTTTACTCATGTGGATTTTATCACTCTGGGAGAAGGCTGGCCCAAGAGCTTTTGTGAATAAAATCACCTGGTAAGGGCAATGCCAAATGCTGGCATTCCTGCATGTCTTTCCCATTTTAAGCCCATAACATGGAGCTGGTTGTTGTGGGCCACATCATTTTCTCCATCAGCTTACTCCTTCTACTCTCCACACATTATTTTCTGTTGTGGTCAGTGTCTTTGCACCAGTAGGAATTGCCTGGAGAACAGAATATCAGTTCACATATGTTCCTAGCTAGTAGACAAATTAAAGTGAAGTTCACTTCGGGTTCAAACTGTCAGATCAAAGTCAAAGAAAGTGCTCAAAAAAAAAAAAGGGCCAAAAAAGAATGGCAACTCCTGGTTTCATGTGTACTTTTTAAATCAGAAATTAGCTCTGAGGTGAACTGTGTTTACAGGACACAAAAGATATTGTCGACTGAAAGTTGTCAGACCCGTCAGCCTGCAAGCCGATGTAGCAGCTAAGTGCACGTGTTCCTTCACATGCACTGCACTTGCTTTCACCTCTGCAGGCTCAGTGTTCTCCAAGAGTGCTCCAGCTAGCACACCATCTGCCTTGCATCTAGGCAGGGCTCCGCACTCACGGGGACTTAACTACTTGAGCACTTCCAAGAGATTTAATTACTCGACCCACACTTACCTCAGCAAGCCTGAGATGTATCCCCGTGGAAAGCAGCTCCCTGGGCATTAGTGACCAGGCACTTTAGTAAAGCTTAGTGGCATGGGAGAGCAAAACACATCTTTGCCCCTGCATAGACTGAGAGCCTCAGGGGACCTGCCTTGCAATATCTCTCTCAAGTCCCAAGCTGATATAATCGTACACTGCAGTCTAATGGGAAGCTGAAGGGAGAAAGTGGACTGCAAAAGTATCCGAGGACACTAAATATGCAGGATAATCTCAGCACCTGAGAAAGAACCTGAGTCTTGCTTAACAGGTTTAGGAGCAGGGCCCGCAAGAAAACTTAAGTCCAGAGGTGAACTTGTGTTGGTTGTGTTTCTGAAAGCTCACGTTCATCAATAACCAGCTGAGAAGCTGCAGGTTGACCCTGAGCTTTGAGACAAGAAACCGATCGTTCCCCCGTGCAGGACTCACCCTTGTCATTTTGTTATGCAATGCCTTGTCTTTGTCATAGCGCTGATGTGCACTAAATTGTGTATTATCAGACCATGAGTCCCGGCACTATTATTCCCTGGGGTCTCTCATAATGGCTCCATGGTTTGAATGATGCACCAGAAAAAAAGCAGTTGGTATTTTTCAAATTACAATGTGCTCGCTTTTCTAGTATTTATAGCAATGTACTTTCAAAGAGCTCAGTATGCATAATAATTATTTCAATGTAATAAATAAAGCAAAGGCAGGAAGAATGGTCCCGTAGTTAATGTGCCAGACTGGGAGACAGGATATTTTTATGCTATTTATGACTGTATCAGATACCGTCTGGGACCTTGGAGAGATTATTAAGCCCAAATTTGCAAAAGATACATTCTCTGCTCTGTTTACTAGTATTATGCACAGAGTTTGGTTCTGGGGGAAAAAAACCCCCCACACCTTTCTCAGTATTTATTAGTATAGTGGAAAACTTAACAGCCTAATCAAAGAACTGTTAGGTAAGAGCTAATTATTACAGAAAAGAAAATGAAAGAAATTAAATAATGCTACTACTTCTTAAACAAAAAAAAGTCAGAAATAATAATGCAGTTCATGTTTTGTAGACACATTCCTATGTGTCCTTTTTTTGGTGTTGTGCTTACCCTCCCAATGCCCCTCTGGGGCCTGAGGCCAACAGTGCCAGCCTTTGTCCAGCAGTGGGTGTTGGGGCTCTTGCTGGCCATCAGTGTGTTCCCAACAAGTTCTTTGCTGAGACAAGCAAAGAACTAATATGGGGCTATTTTATGTGGGTTTTTAAATGCCTTTACATCTTGCTGGTTTTTTGTTTGTCTACAGCTCCACTTTACAACCAGTTGTATTGTATGTGATGCCATTTATGTATTTTACATACTTGTTCTTTGTGTAATCCCTAAAGTATCTTTGTCAAGTTCTCAACTCTGCACTACTTTAGCTGACTACTGGAGAGCTCTTTACAGCTCCAAGTTCTCCAGTGCTGAGCCTTTGTCTCTCTTTTTTCATCATCCTATGCCTTGTCTACAGTGTCCTGTGAGTCCACTCTCAGGGGACTCTGCTGTCATACCAGGCCTGTATTCCTCTACACCTTATGTTATTATGTTATACATCATTATGTTAGTCATAAATGTTGTTATACATCATTATCTTAGTTATAAATATCTCATTCTCCACAGTATAACTTCTTGTCACCCTCCATATAAAACTCAAAGTTGCACCATACAAAGTTAAGCAAAAGTAAAACAGTTAGACATAGCTACCTAGTCATTAGAGATACTGCTGTTGCAGCTAAATAAAGTAAAAGAAAGCCACATACAAGTCAATAAAAGCTCTTAAAAAAATGAGACTCCATCCTGCAAAGGTAGCACAAAGCCTGTGGCATCCTGCCAGCAAAGGTGGTGTTAGGCTACAGGATGAAACTAATGCCATGCAAGTTCTGCTTCTCTAACTCTGCTTGTGTTAAAAGGGAAAAAAAGAAAACCAACATAACTCTCTTGGTCTTAAATGAAATCTTTGTGCTGTGGTGCTTTGCCCTTGTTTACACGCATAGGACCAAAATGAGCACGATGCAGATAATATGCTGAGATACACGGGAGGGATCTCTCACTCAGCATACACCTTACAGAGCAGAGGGGGCTTGGCTTAACAGTGCACTCCTCTCACAGTTAACCATAAGCCACAGACTGAACCTGAAGTTGGAAAAAGAGATGATGAATTGCACATTCAATAGGTATGTGGGAAAGGGGTGGCAGGACAGAGGAAGGGTAAACCATTACCTGTCAGTGCAATGGGGGAAAAAAGATCAAAAACATGGAAATGTAGGCATCTTTATTTATCAAGTGCCATTCAAGGCTCATTCAAGGCTACACATTTCTTTCTTCTTATTTCTAGTGGAGATTTCCCATCCAATGGAAAATAATCAGCATCAAGCACACCAAGGCTTTCCAGATGACTTTTGAATAATGACACATGTGAATAAAATTACATTGAGTAGAATAATCACATTGATATGTTGAAAAGTGAAATTTCTACTCATCTTGTAGCAGGACATGATCCGTGATTTGCCTGAAAAATTTAAAAATACTGAGCCCATTCTATATTAACACTAGCAAAAATAGTGAAACTAAATAAAGAAAATTAATGTATTTTTTCTAGTATACTCAAGACTCAGAACTTACTATAGCAACTTCTTCATATCTGCAAGTTAGTTCAAGAAATAAACATCAGCATTGTTACTTTACCAGAATAACTCCAAGTTTGTATGGTTTTAAAGATAAATTCATAATACAGTAAGCTAAATTGGAACAATTAATTTTTACTTCATGTTAATGGTATCAAGAGAAAAAATTCATTGCTGGCAATTGATGGAAAACTGTGCATAGAACAACCCTTACAAATGCTTTGCACAGAAAGGACATAGAATACAGTAGACTGTAGTTCAGGCATGTCTCCAGTTTATGCAGCACCAAGTTAGTAATAGCTAGTAATGAAGGGAAAAAACATTCTTAAGCAAAGAAGAAAAATACTGAAGAAATTAAAAGTTTAATGAAGAAATCAGAATTGTAAAATGGCTTGGGTTGAAGGGGACCTCATCTAGTTCCAGCCACCCTGCCATGGAGAGGGACACCTTCCACTAGACTGGGTTGCTCAGAGCCCCATCCAACCTGGCCTTCAACACTTCCAGGGATGGGGCATTCACACTTTCTCTAAGTAACCTGTTCCAGTGCCTCACCACCTTCATAGTAAAGAATTTCTTCCTAATAGTTAATCTAAACTGTCCTCTGTTATTTCACAGCCATTACCCCTTGTCCTTTCACTACATGTGCTTGCAAAAGGTCCCTCCTCAGCTCTCTGGTCAGCCCCCTTGAGGTACCGGAGGGTGCTATAAGGTCTCCCCAGAGCCTTCTCTTCTCTAGGCTGAAAAGCCCCAGCTCTCTCTGCCTGTCTTCATAGGAACATTTAAGATTGATTTCCTAAATGTAAATAGTTCTCAAAATGCATGAGGTGCATTTTCATTATTTTGATTCACTTCCCTATCCCACAGCTGGGTTACTGGCTAATGGAAGGCCAATATTCTCTGTCTTTGTAATCAATGAGATTGGTGCAAAGGGAATCCAAGGCAGGCACATCATGCTGCCATCCTGATTTGATGGGACTCACTTTGTACAGTTGCAAACAAATGCAGAAAAGCTAAAGTTGGTCCCAAGCAGATGTGCTCAGGAAGACTGAAAAGAAGCTTGAGAGAACTGACACACTTGTTAAGATTAAATCATGTTCTATAGCATGTGTGTGAATATTCTGAAATATGCTTTGAACCAGCTATTATGGCCAGACCACCATATGACTGGAAATAATAGAGTTCAGTATATAGTGTGTCTGTGACTTACATGTTATTTAAAGTATTTTGATACCATAAAAAATGAAGTGTCCTGTACAATACAGAATAATAAGGAAAAAAAGGAGAAAATCCAACTGAAATATAATCTAGTATAGCAGGGAGTTTTATATATATATAAAACAGAGGAACTGAAGGAACCCAAAAAGGAAGATGGAGATGAACTTTTTACAAGCACATGTAGTGACTGGACAAGGGGGAATGGATTCAAACTAAAAGAGCATGGCTTAGATTAGGTATTAGAAGAAAGTTCTTTGTTGTGAAGGTGGTGAGGAGCTGGAAGAGGTTGCCCAGAGAAGTGGATGCCCCATTCCTGAAGGTGTTCCAGGCCAGGCTGGGTGGGGCTCTGAGCAATCTGGTCTAGTGCAAGGTGTCCCTGTCCATGGCAGGGGGGCTGGAACTGGATGGTCTTTAAGGGCCCTTCCAACCAAAATGATTCTGTGTTCCTGTGCACTCCAGGGACACAGCTGTCCTAGTTTGCAGTGTTTTGGCAGACTAAGACAGAAGGCTCATTGCTCTCTGCCCTGCTGCTTTTCAGGAAACACGTCCTGCTCATGCCCTGCAGACTGGGGTTCCTTCCTTTGCCGGGAGCCGCTCCCGCAGGCTGGAAATCTGCTCCTGAGACACAGAGGGGCAGTGCCCTGCCCCCGCTGTTCCGGGGAGGGGGGCTGGCTCCGGCAGGGCCATCTGGCGGAGCGGGGCCCGGCTGGCGGTGCGGGATGCCCCGGGGACCGGAGCGGAGCAGCCGCCCCAGCACCTCGGACAGCGCCGGGACCCGCCGCAGCATCCCCGGGGACTCCGGCCCCAGCGCCTCGCAGCTGCCCCTGCCCATGAGGCCTCGGCCATGACGAACTGCGCCTGGAGGAAGCCCCCCTCGAGGTCATCCTCGAGGTGTCCGTTCTGAGGAACTAGTGTTTTCTAATGAGCGCCTGTTTTTTAATAAACAGCCTTGGAAACTTATTTTTCTTGCCTGAATAGCAGCGCAAGTGGAATAATATTTCTGCTGCCAAAACTCCAAAGAAAGTTACTGACTTGAATTACAGCCAGTATGAAAAATTGCTATGACTAAAGCCCACTCTCTCACAACCCTACAAACAGTTCAGAGTGAGACCCTTTTGAGCTCTCAGTTCCCAGGAGGCAAGGGGTTAATGTGTATGTCTCAAACAGTGATAACCAGATGCTTGTGGAGCAAACCGAGGACTGTTAGTAACAACAGACAAGAATTGTTGGTAATGACCAAGGAATACTGGTATTAACATGCCATGAGAAAGAACAAGTTGTGGCTGGAGAAGGGGTGCCAGGTGGATGTAGGGCAGCAATTTTCTGAGAAAACCCCACAACAGAGTACTGCACAAGCACAGGAGTGATTGGCAGGGAATGGACATGGACTATAAAGTGGGATTGGGGCTATCAAAGACACCCACATTTCCAGAAGGACCTAAAAGAACAGACTGCACACAATAACTAATTAGCATAGAAAATTAGAAACCTTCCATATAAAGGTATCCCTTCCAAGCAGTGCCCCCAGACCTTGGACATCTCATCAGCTGGACTGACACAGCTGGACTGCCATTTATCAGCTGAATTGATGTTGTAACCAGGATCAGAATCCTCTCAGCTGGGTTGGTGCTGAAACAGTGATCAGCATCCCATCAACTGGATTAACACTGGAATGAGGGCTGGTGATCCCTTTTTATTTCTTTTCCTCTCTTTTTAATTTTCTTTTCTTTAATTCATCTTTCCCTTTTTAATTAGCTTCTTTAATTTATCTTTTTGCTTCCACCCTACCTGTTTATCCAAAACCCACTGCCATATGCTTCATTTCTCTTTTCCCTTTTACCCCGCCCCTTTATCCAGAACCCACGGCCATGTGCCTGTATAGTAGGTCAGGGACTGACATACCGATTTCCATGACAACTGTGTAATTTACTAATAAAACCCTGACTGTTTGCAGACCCTCTGACTTCTGTCATTCCTTTCGACCAATGAGCATTTTCGCCTGTAAGGTGCTTCCTGCCCCTTAAGGGAGGGTGGTCACACAGTGCCCTATAGCCGGTCACCTTCCCCTTCGCAGCAGGTCTGTGCAGCAGGACCCAGCCGAGCTCCTTATTGACTGGCGCCCTCTCCTGCTGTGCGGCATGTTTTCCTCTAAGCCGGGAATTTCACCTGGATTCAGGAGATCCAGGCAGCACACAGGGATGCGCTGGACAGGCTTTTTCCTGGAACGTGCTCCTACTCATAACAGTCCGTGTCATTCCAATTGTTCTGCCTTCCCCAAATCTACCACCATCAAAGTAAAGATGAATCTCATCACGGTACTTTCTGGGATTTTGGGGGTGCAGTACTCTCAGGGGCATCTCACAACCCAGATCAGACAGAGATGGGAAAGGAGCTATAACTTGCTTCATAAGCACCACACAAATGCAGAGAAGTAATGAGTGAAATCATCTGGGAGGCCAGAATCATCTTTTGAGATTCAGGTCCAAAGGAAAGAAAAATTTAAAATTGGAGTCTGTGAACTTGGAGATGCCTTTAAAAAAGTGAGGGGGAGTGCTAAATTTCACAGAGCTTTTGTTGAAATAACTCTGAACTTGGGTTTTAATTTAAATCCCACATGGAACAAAAAATATCAAGAAAAACAAACTAAGAAAATGGAATTTTAATAGTCTAAACAGGAAAAAGGTATCGGCTGTTACAATACTGGAGATAGCCCCCAACTGTAGTGTTTATGAGATGCTAAAGTATCTCAACAGAAGGACCTGGATCCAGACATGCAATAAATCTGACCTAAACATTATGCTAAGATGCTTATATTTTTTTCTTATGAATACATGTTTTTTCCTATAAAGTTCAATGTATTGTATGTATATATGTGTGTGTATACAGAGACAAGATACTGCACTAGGCAAGGAATATGGTTCTTTACTCTCTCTGTACATGTATGAAAGTTAACTGCTACACATGTGCAGATTACCTACACACTAACTGTATGCTCAGACACATATTGGCAATTTCGGTAGTTCTTTCCGTGTTTAGATGTACCCTGCTAACACTGAACAAATGGAATAAACTGCATGCAAAATGTGTGTAAGAACCAGTAAAAGGAATAGAACCAGCAGCCAAAGTGCTCTATTCATGCATTACTCACTCAGATAAGGGCAGGACCTCCGTACCAAAATAGCAACACGGTATGCTTTCTTGGGCACGCATGCCTGAAGGTAAAGGATGAACCATTACTAATGTAGCTCTAATGTGTGCAGACTGCAAAAATAGCTCACAGGCTCTGTAAGGTATGTCAAATGCTCAGCACAGCAGATCCAGTGCTGCGTAAGGAAATACATTACAAAGGAACTGGCCTGGGTGATGGCTTAATACTAAAGATGAGATGGAAAGGTTCAACATGAAATTCAAGGGCTTTTCTTGGAAATAGAAGGAATATACTATATCTGACCCACTTTACTCAGGACATGAACCCCAACTGTGGGTTATAAATGCCTGAAGTTAGGCCCATATAAAGGACTGCTTAAAATAATGGGAAAAAGTGATCCCACGTATCCTATTATAGCTGTTCAACCTGTAGAAGAAAACCAAAGTTGTGTTTGTTTTTGTTTTATTGTGTGTATGTTTCATTTTTTCACTTCAAGCAATTTACATTGCACTAAAGATAAATTTAGTGCTGGGATAAACACCTTCTGGAGAAAGTGTGAATGCCAAGGAGCAACTTGCACTGAGCTGATATCTGGTGAACCTGCGCACAAGGAGAGTCAGGTCTCAAAGCCTCTCCAGGAACTGGTAAATCCTACCACCCTCAATCAACTTAATGTCAGTGTCTTTTTTCAGGGGCATATATTGAAAGAAATACTCCTTAAATTTTCATGGGATGAGGAGACTGGCAAGAATACTTACTATCATCTGTGAAATGAAAATCCAGAAATCTTCTGGGCTGTTTGTCTGAAGAAGACCCCATGTACCTCTTTTTCCTGATCAGGTGGTGTCCAGCAGACAGCTACCACAACATTGACCATGGTCTGCCCATCCCTTATGACCTGTAGGCTGGCTCCTCATCCACCCTGACACAAAGCTCATGCATTCCTGCTGCTCTCACACACACAGGACAGCCTTTTCCCATCACTGTCCTGGGCTGTCCTTCCTAAAGGGCCTGTAGCCATCCATTGCAGCCCTCCAGTTGTGAGCTATCCCACCAGGTCTCTGCGATCCTGATGCGATCATGGCCTCGTAACTGCATACACATCTGACTCCCCCTGCTTGTTCCCCATGCTGTCTGAACTGGTCTACAGGCACTAGAGATGCTGATTTCCTAGGGAAGTAAGACATCTGTCCCCACCATACTGGCCTGTAGGACTTTCCTTATTTGTGTGAACACACCTGGAATGACCCCACTTCAGCTCTCTTCTGTTGATTAACAGGTTTCTCCTGCCCACATCACGCTGCACTCTGCTTATCAACTTATTCCACCACTTCCTCACTTGGCTGCAGGATGTCCTGTCCCTCCCATCATTCCCAGTTGTCCTGCTGCTCAGGCTGGTTTCCTTACCAGGTTGGCTGAGCTCTGATCAGTCACTTGGTAGATACTGCACAACTGCACAGGGTTACTGCAGCAGGAGCCTGACATGGGGAAATGGCACCTGCTTTTAAAAGCAGAATGTTTATTTCCCATCAAGGCAAAAGCATGAAGTGGTAGGACATAACCTGCTGTAATTTACTGTTTCCTTTTGTATTTCCAGATTTGCACATGTTGCTAATTGTTGTGTCAGTAACTTTGGAAAACTGTCCTCTCTCACTCGTGCCTCTGTTTCCTTTCTTTATCCATTTATTTTTTTGATTAATTAATAGTCTGCCTTATATTATTAGAATTAGGCTGTGCATCTCTGCTTGGCTGTATGAATTTAGCCATATTTATGCCAGATCTAAGCCAGACCTTACTGTCATTTATATTAACGTAATTTTACCAGGTCTGTAGCTTCACAAGACGCTTGATGCCAAAACCAGCCTGATAACCTATCCTGCATTGTTCCAGTCAAACTATTATATTTCATGTTCCATTTAGCTATTGTTTTTAGATGAAAAGGCCACATTTATGATTCAGTTGTATATCAGACAACAAACCCCATAGTAACTAACTCCCTCCTTGGATCTAAAAACATGAATAGAATGACCTCTTGACACCGAGTCAAGCCAAGAAAGGTTATGCAACCCATCTTGGTGATACTTTGCATAAGTCATGACTTCTTGCCTTAATTTCTTCAATTCGTACTGGAGTGTCTGACAGACTTTTTGGGTCACAGCACTGTGAATACACGTTGCATATCTTGCTTTTCTCAGTTCTCTGCTGCTGCTTTTCCGGTTTATGGTGCGGTATAAAGCAAACATCAGCATTATGGTACAAAAATGCCACAGATCCATTGAAACACAAAACTAGGATGATGCTCTTGTATTAGTTTTGGAGCTATTCTGGGACACTCGATGCTCCATAAACCCTGAGACTCCAAAAACCAGGAAGAGTGATGCCACTATTATCCCAAATCTCTGTCCCTTTCTAGTCACGATGCACATGAACTTTTCAGCAGTGCGTCATGAAGTACTTTGTGGAAACAGTCTGTTCCTAAGATGAAGGAATGAAAATGATTGCAGGTGTATAAAAAGATACAGTGAATAGGGAAGGGAAGGAAAAGGAAGTTGGAAAGACACTGAAGAACAGGATGAAATGAAAACACTTCTGCCCATTTTCCAGTTATTTGGCAACACAGGAATCCATTTCTATGTCATGTATTATTAAAGAAGAGACTATTATAGACATGCATGGCCATAATATCAGCTAGAAAGTCACTGATTGCATCACATATGCAAAAAAACGAAAAACCTATTAACCCAGCCTGGTATTTATATCTTTGCCAGGGCCCTGTCCAAGGCAGCTCTCTGGGTCATTTTCCACATTAAGGCTCTCTAGAGGCTCTGGGTTACTGCTATCAGTTGAATTGAATTTAATATTTTATTTTAAATAGATTGTTATTTTTCAAACTTCTGCCCAATTTTCTATTTATTTCCCTAAAAGTAAATTACTTTTCTCAATATGACCAATAAAAGTAATTTAACATGTCACTTCTCCCAGAGAAGCAGCCAGCCTGATGCCAGTACCAATAGCTGTGCACCCTGGAGCAGGAGCTGTCCAACAGAAAATGGCTACTGAACATTTCCTTTAGCCTGAGGATACAATGCTGCTCATCTGTAACATTTCTTTATTTTTAGCTTTCTTTCATGCCATACAAATTATATTTCTATTAAATACCTGCATACAAGACAGCTGGATGGAGAAATAATTTTTAAAAAGAGAAATAAATTAAAAATAAGAAGAAAGATACATGAGCAGTAAAATTTCTGAGTACAAAGCAGATCCTTCTCTCATAAAAGCAGTAATGAACAACTACCACGAAAAATCAGCATACATGCTTTAAAGGCAGGAATTTTGAAGCACAGAGAGAAGACTCCAAGGTATATAAGAAACAAGGAAAGATTTCCTAGCAGGTCAGTAAGTGGATCTGATCCCTGTGGTGCTCTGAGAGAGGCCATGTTTGCAGGGAGAGAGAGACACTAGAACACTGACCTCAGGTGCCATAGGCAAGCTTCATTCTCACATATCCCTGTTCTGCCACACTCAACTTTCCAAGTTA
Organism: Scytalopus superciliaris; assembly: GCA_013400415.1. Lineage (NCBI taxonomy): Eukaryota > Metazoa > Chordata > Aves > Passeriformes > Rhinocryptidae > Scytalopus > Scytalopus superciliaris. The sequence goes on from VXBX01002915.1 coordinate 480,809, forward strand.
CTCTCAGATGTTTCATTTCTCTCAGTCTAAACTGAAACCTGGCACTAATTTGCATTGGGTTTCTAGGCAAGATGAGAAAATAGAGCCCAAAAGTTGGACCAGCTGGGCATGCAACTTGGCCCAGTACCTGGTGCTGGCTTCTCTGACCCCTCCATCCATGTCAGAGATCAGTTTACCTTCACTCTTAGGACCAAGTGCAAGGTGAGTGTGTGGACCTACCATCACATATAGGTTATGGATTCCACATTACATACATCCAGACAATAACTACAGGGGAGCCCAAATTTATTTTTGAGCTTTCTTGTACAGAGTATGACGTTAGGATTGCACAGCCTAACTTGAGAAGTTTGCCTCTGACAAACCTGGCTGGGAAGGACCCAGCTCCTGCTGCCCTCCCTACAAGCCAGTTATCCAGGAGCAGGTGAGACGTGTTCATGAAATGGAACTCAGCACAGGTGATGAACACAGTCCCACAGCAGTTAAGTGTTACTTTGAAAAGGGAGATAAACATGGCTAATGGGAGCTGTTAGAACAAGCTGAGAACTTCACTGGGAGAAAACTTCTAACTGGAAGCTCTAAGTCAAATAAATGTAATTAAACTATCCATGAGAAAATGTAGATTATGCTGAAATTTCAAGAGGAAGGAACACAGCAGATTATTGGATAATTTGCATTTTACTGAGAGAAAAAATTAAGAATTACGAGGAGAGTGAAGAAAAAAATCCAAACAAACCTGTGGCATTCCAGAATTTGAACACTACGCTTTGGGTTCTTTTTTTTTTATGGAAAAGGACTAAATAAAACTCAGCTACAAATATTGAAATATCTGAACTTCAATAGCATGTCAAGAGCTGAAATTTTCAAAACCATATCTTGGATAGTACAGGAAATGTTGACCTTCAGTCTAAGTAACAAACAGGAATCTAATTTTCTGGATATTTGTACCTTTAATACATTTGTTTACAAAAGTGTTTTAAAAACAAACCTATCCTGTGCCACTTGGAATAGTAACTGTTTAAACTTACTCAGAAATGGACTGATACTGCAGAAATGAAACTACTCACAGCAAAGTGAGTGATCTCAATGTCACTCCTAAGCACTTGCTTTAGTGTCTGACCACAGGTTATTCCAAACAGCAGACTGCAACACAAACTCCATCTTGCTCTTGATGATGACTGTGAAGCACAAACGTATGTTGATACCTTTCTAATTTTAGAGACAAACCTAGGTAGAGCAAGCATCTTATCACTGTGCTAATTTACTTATCAGAAATTTGCTTTTAATGACAAGTAGTAACATAATAAAGCTGTCCTGTGAAGGAGGATACAGGTAAAGGCTATGGCACCTTTACTAGACATTCATGAAGAGTAAGCAACTATTACTGCTCTCCTCAGCCCTTTTATATGCAAAAGAATAAAACATGCTATAAGCCCACCTAATCAGATGCAACTGAGAGACAACTAAAGGAATTAACAAGTAACAAACAAGCTTCATTCTGTCCGTGCTCTACTTAGACTTCAAGTTCTTCTCAACAGTATCAGCTTAAGTAGAAATAACATATTTATTTTCTGAAATTCTTCATAGATTTACCTCTAGTCCCCGTGTATTAAAAAAAGAAGTCTCACAAATTTACTGATTGCATAGCTAGAAATAAATGGTTAAACCTCAATTTAGAAGACATTGCTACTGAAATACCTCTGCTATGTGACATACCCGTAAGTGATCAGAAAGAAGAAATAAACAATGTGATGAAATCTTGCAAATGCTACAGAATATTGGGACATTAAACACTAGCTAGGACAAATAACAGGGCAAGGTGCCCACCATGACGAAAGGACAGAACCAATTTGATTTGCCCAACACACAAAACAACCCAGAGAAAAAGGAAATATACAACACCACACCAAAAAGTAGCATGTGATAATCCATTCCAAATCAGCAATTGACATTCATGAAAGCGATTGTGAAATCTTTTACGTAACTTGTTAAGATATCAGCTCAGTGGTGAGCAGCAATCAAAAGCAAATTCAAAACAGGAATTATTTGGAAGGTCACAGAAGGGAAAGAAGTTGTTATAGCACTATATAATGCCTAGTGCCTTCACATCTTGAATTCTGCATGAGCACCAGTCCTATTTCAAAAGGGAAATACGACTAGTTAAATCAGAACAGCTGCTATATAAAAAAGGTAATTAAAAAAAAGGTAAAACTAAAGAAAGGAAGAGAATGGCCTAAGTCACTATCAAAGTGAATAGAGATGTGTGATGGTGACACTGCTTTCTATAGTACAAGAACAAGGGAGTGTAAGAGACTAAAAAGCTTAAAGTATAAAACAAGTACTTCTCACAAAAGCTAAACTGTAACTCTGCAATGGGCAGCTGCAGAGACTGAAAGCACAGATGGGTTTGAGAAGTGCTAGAAAATGCATGCAGAACAAACAAACAAAGCTCTCAAACACAGGTATGAATGCAGGCACATGAAACCCCCAAGTCACAGACAAGGCAAAAGAGTGTCTGGGGGGTTTGTGGTGGTGTAGAACTGAAGTTGTATCACAGGAAAGCAGGCAAAAGAAGCCAATACCAAACTGAATCGCTAAGATTTAACTAGTCCCATCAACACAATTGCCCAGGAAAGGTGAAGAACAAACTATATGCTCCTCCATTGGAAGGGAAATACTTGACAACTCAAATTGGGCAAGACAGGAATATAGTATGAGAGTCTTAATGTTTCCTATCCCATAGCTTAGTTTCCACAGAAAGCTCGCACTGTACTTTTGGATGTTCCCCTCCTAACAGCTCAGCTAAAGGCACCCTGTCATAGAGGATCTTGTCTTGAAGCACGTGTGCAACTGTGCTCTTACAATTACACAGCAAAAACCCCTGAATGAACGAAGGCACAGGGGATCTCCCTTTATCTCTAGGACATTGATGAAGCTGTTGTAAGGATTAAAGTTAAAACTGACATTGAAGGATTTGGCCAGCAAGGCAATAGTGAGCCTAAAGCAGGTTTCTACAAATCTGTGTCTCCAATCAGGCAGCTTTCAAACATACAGGAAAGCTATAAGGAGATGAAGAAGCAGCAGAAGGCATCTGTACCTTCACAGAATGTCAACATTAGGAGCTAACAAAAGTAACTGATAAAAAAATGTCAAAAAATAAGCTAGCTCTGATCATCACATTTACATCTCCTCACTCTTTACTGCAGCTAAGGAAGCACTCAAGGAAGGGGTCAACAATGTTTGCAGTAATTAACAGCCCAAATCACATCAGAAGAGATCCTAATCATATCCTTAAACTCACCTAAATCTCCTAAGAGAGTTTCTTAGAACTACTCTTACGAATAAAAAGAAGTCCTTCTGTGGAACTTTTAACACAAGTTTTTCACTTGCCAAATCAAGTCAGACATCCAGTAGCTCAACACAGGATTTTTTCCTTACTCTTCAAGGATGTCATGAGCAGATGTTTTAACTGAAGCACCTGACACAGAAATTACATTTGTCAAGGCCACCATCTGCAGAAGAGAAAGTCAGTAGGAGTTGGTCACTCAAAGTATTCTTTTTACTGCTCAGAATATGCACACACCAGAATATTGCCCAATTCTACCTTTCTCTAGGGACGGAGATGCACGTTGCTCAGAAGAGCTTTGTGACATTCAGCTCCTTCCAGAAACCCCAAGAGTGCTTTGTGCTGGGTTTTTTTATGTACCATAAGAGCTAACAGGCATTATGGAAGCACAGGAACAGAGCTGGGGAATACCAGGGAAAGAATAAAGTGAAAACTGAGACTCAGTATCAAGAATAATAAATCTTCTTACTGATCTACAGAATATGGCTCAGCAGTAATCACACAAAGCCTCTATTATTTACTTAGCAACTTTATTTCAGTGTAAGTTACTGGTATGAAGTTTAGTATCTAATTATACAGATACTGGGGGCTTTCAGGGAAGCTTATTTTGTCCTTTTTAGTGTCTTTTGCCATTTGGTCCTCAGGCATGTTTCAAGAGGACAAATATTACATATGTACCTTTAATTTCTGTACAAAAACACTTCAAGTCCTTCTTTTGTTCTTCTGAGTACAACGCCCAAAACATGCATATTGTAGACAATATAATAGTCAAGGAAATATCGCCCCTCTTTAAACTAAGGCAGTTAAACCCCCAAGAATATCAATTCAGTAATTTAGAAGAGTAAAAAGGCTTCCTCAGTGCTCATTTATTCTTTGAGCAAATAAGTAAGACACAGCCTCTTAGAATTATCAGATTTGATTGCTGTCATTATTGAAAAGAGAGATTGTCAAAGACAGCATTTCCTTATGTACATTTTATAATGCCACTAATCCATCAAATTTAGAATAAGAATGCATCAGCATTAAGAACTGTGTAAACCTACATGCAAAAATTGCAATAGAATTTTTTAAATAGAACCAAATGGGCAAGTTTTTGGAAAAGATATTTCCATGTTTAAAAAAAAGTCTATTAAAATAAGCACTTCAAGTAACTTAAATATCTTTTAGCAAACATGTCCAGCAAGAAACTTCCTGTAAAAGAAATTGTTCTTAGAACAAAAAGCTAACAAATGGCTATTTAGCCACTAATTTTTCAACACAGTGGTGGGTCTGTGTGAAACAATTTGTAATCTAAATAAAGCAAGTTCATTACAATGTTAAAAAACATACATTAAGCAGGACTGATTAACTATTGCATTTCTGTATTTACAAAAGTGCTTAGCATAACAAAATTACCTAAAAAAATATAAACTTCACCAATATCATTTGGTTCTATGTGTACTCCTAGACCTGCAGTTGGAAAAAATAGTATTTACATTGCTAGATTTAAACAAGTTTTCTATCACTTTTAATGAAATTTAACAAAAATCCCCCAACAAATGGACCCCTTTGTAAGTCATCTGACTCATTACAAATAGAGCAGAAGCAAATTCTTCACAGCTGAGCAGTCTGAATAATTCTAGCCATTGTCTGTGGCATTAGACCCCAAAACAGGCTGCCGACAAATGGGGCAAGTGGAATTTTCAGAAAGCCAGCGATCGATACAATGAATGTGAAACTCATGCATACAAGGTAACTGCCTTAGTTTATTCCCTGTTGCATATTCATTAATGCAAACACTACACGTTTTACTTCTTTCACTTTCAGTGTGAATATCCCCATAGTTCCGTGTAGAAAGATTGTCAATCTGCTCTTTGGTTAAACCTCTTAAACGATCGTCATCGTCATCTTCATTCAGCAAGAAAAAATGGGCAAGCCGAAGTATGGGCAGTGTTCCATTTTCCACTAGGTTGTTTGCATCTTGGGACTGCCTGTTATCTTGATTCTCATTACGGCGCCCGTAGCGTTGACTATCATTCCTCTGTCCATTTCCTTCCCTGCTGCCTTCTACTGCACGTCCATTTCCAGAGGAAACCTCACTTGGATCACGGCTATTCGCTGAACTCGAGTTGTTCTGTGCATCAGATAAGGGATGGCCACCTCTCTGCACTTCTGAGTTGGATTCAGTTTCCATTAAAGAGCTCAGTTCTCCAAAGCCTGTCATAATTTGTCTAAGGATGGACCGAAGAGCCACTGATGAAGGCTCTCCGAGCCCAGCTTCCGAAATCCTTCGAAGAGGTACCCGTATAGTGCTAACGTAGGTCCGAATGCCCGCGCGTTCTGACCGTGATATCGTACGCCGAAATCCCCCGCTGTCACTTTCGAAGGTAACAGTGTTTTCTGACATTCCCACTCTAGAACGAGTTCTACTGGCAATACTGTCCCGGTCTCTCTGCTCCCCAGGACGAATTCCTCTCACCTGAAGATCTAGTGTAATTGTTGGATGCCTTCTGACAGCAGCTACTGGCCTACTAGACTGCTCCTCTTCCAAAGTTACTCCCAAGGATGGGGCTGCACTGGGAAGTTGAGGAGCCTGAGTGTTGCCTCTTGCTTGCTCTTCAGCAGGCTGTGGAGGAGCCTGAGCTGTTTGTCTTCTGCTTCTGCTGACTTGCTGTGCATTCCTGTCCTGCCTCTGGCCACGTTCCTCAGAGTGAGCAGCATCATCTTGCCTTTGCAGCGGAGAGCGGCTTCGGCTACTCAAGGTAGACCTCAGCCGCAGAATTTCTAGTCTTTGGTTTGCATCCATCCGAGCATTCGTTCTAGCTCTACCCCTTCTGACTCTTGTAGAGGTAGCTCTTCCCGGCACCTCTCTTCGTTCACCAGCAGCTGCAGAATTATTATGTGCAGTATTATCTGTCTGGGAAAGGCCTCTCACCTCCCTTGTTCTACTCCTGAGTCTACCCGAGACTGCGTGAGAGACTATTTCAGACCTTAGTGCCATGGCATGTCTTAAAAACCTGGTCCTTGCAGCTTCGTTGTTTGCCTCCCTTGCAGCCATGCTCCTTGTTCGTGGGGTTACCGAACCAGCAACTAGCTGCTGTCTTCTTTCCAAATACAGTCTGGTAGCATCTATATCAACATAGTCTTCACCAGCAGTTTCGAAACTGTTATGATCATGATTTATATTGATTTCAAGACTAAAACGGAACTCCCCACTGTTTGGGTTTGTTCGACTCACGGCTCTCCAGGTTTGGTTCCCACTCTGTCCACTGCGAGTGGCATTTCCTGTGCGACGGAACGTGTTCAGCCATTCAAACAGAGAGTCGCCGTTTGAGTTTTCTCCAAGAACATCAGAATCTGAGAGAAACAAAGAATTGCAAACAGTCATACAGCTGCATGCTCAGCATACAACGATGCACTCTAAATCCTCTACGCTTGCTGGGCTCTCACTTCAGAAACAATACTCTCTTGCTATGCTAATGTATGAAAATACGTGGTATGTAAAAACACCACCAAAACTCATCAGTTCAACCTGGAGTATTTGTCTCACCAGCAGACACACTGAGAAATGAATATGCCCAGCTGGCCTCCTCTGAGCAGGCGCTCAGACTCAGGTGGTCCAAAATTAGTTGATGTGTCCAGTATCAGTCCCTTCCCTTAGCTATAAATTTGGGGCTATTCTAGTCAGCTCATTTTGATACAGCAAGGAAAGGCATAACAGATTTTTTTTCTTTTGTTTTCCATAAGCAGTAGAATAAATGAACACAGAATCACTGCATTGGAAGGGACCTCTGGAGACCAACTAGTCCAACTGCCCTGCCAAGGCAGAGTCTCTTAGAGCAGGTGACAACATAACTCATCCAGGTGGGATGCGTGATGTCAACAAATTTTTCTCCTTTTGTGCAAATATACTCTTTTTCTACTACAATATCCACAGCTCCATTTTCAAATCTCCAACTACAAGCTCAAAAACAGGTAAAATTGTTGTGGTTAGCACTAACCATGTGTATAAGGCAGGCCAATGGTCATGATCACCGTGAAGGTTTTCCCTTGAAAGAATGAGATTATGTTCCCCCTACTGCATCATCTCCCTGTGTCCATGAAACCTGCAAGAGGCTTTGGTATCTTCATTTCTGAGCTGCTAATTCCTCTCCTAAATCTGACCAGAACTGGCCAGAGGATTAAGCCAATATTGCTGGGGAACTGAAGACAATGCACTTAATACAAACAAGCCTCACTTAACTAAAAGAAATAGAAATGGAACAACAAAAACAGCAAACCAGTGGAGAGATTAACTGTTTTCCAATTAACTTATTTTCCAAGCGCTCTAATACATGATAAAAACCTCTAAGAATTGAAGAATTAAGGGGTTTTTTTGCTATTACATGTAAGGAAAGGAAAATAAGAAAAACAGGAGCAAATAATTCGTAGTTAACATAAATCAGTGTTCATTGAGTATGTCAAGTTTGTTTTTGTATCACTAGGAAGTCTCAAGATCTTATTTTTTAACAATCCACAGAGGCACAGTGGAAGACTTGAGATGAATCTCTCTCAAGTCTCTGTACAGAACAGCATTTATGCATCATCTACATGTATATATATATGTATGAAGAATGTTCACCTCCAACAGTTCTACCTTCACCTTCTCTGTTATCCAGATCAGACTGTGATGCCAGACGCTCCTTAGCCCCCTCCAAGCGCTGCTGCAACTCTTCTGCTGTTATTTCCCCTGAAATAGTTTAGATTTTGATAATGCTGTTAGGTAAGACACCATAACTGCCTCAACACAGCCATGCAGAAGTAACACTTTCTACCTTGAATGAAAACCTTCAGAAGGCAGATAAAACTGATGAAACTAGAAAGAAAACAGCACCAATATAAGATTACAATGCAGGCACACAGGTAACAGAGGAAGTAGGTACTGGGGTGAAAGGAGAAAACATGCTGAATGTGTCAAGAGTAAGCCAGTTTCCTGTAACAATTTCGAGGCCCCCAAAATAGCTGCATATCAACAGATATTCTTTAATGTACCACGTGTTATTTGGGTTTGATATTACCTATATACAAAGATGCTGCGTTTGAAAGTGTTACACTTTTGTTCCCTATGAAGGTCTTTGCCTTCATACAAAGCCACAGAGGTCAGGCTACTTAAGTTCTACTACCACACGCAGTGCCTGACAGCAGGAACGTTACTCCATGTTGTATCTTTTCCATGAAGGTATCCACATCTTACCAGGAGTGCCAAGCAGGTTTCGGTCTCTCATTAACCTGTAGTCTTCCTCGTTGAGCTCGTTAATGAACTGGTAATAAGCCTCCTCCCTTCCGAGGCGCTCCAGCTGCCGCTGTCTCTCATCTGCCCCGTGACTCTGCTCCCGTGAAGACGCCTGCTCGTTGCCATTTCCTGCACGGTGCCGGGAGCGATCCATAATGGTAATGCCAAGCTGTCCTGAACAATACCAGGAGGTCAGACTGCACGGTAATTACAGTAAGAATTCACCTAATTTACAGTAAACAGCTTCCTCTTTTCATTTTCAATGAAATTAGTATATTAATAGCTAAAGGTGATTAAGGTGAACCAAGCTCCATGTTATTTGCCAAGTCAACAGTGTAGTTCACTATGGAAATATTTTACTTCCAGTTTGCTGAAAAATAGCTTCAAGCCCCCTTTCCTCACTGAAAGGGCATATTGGTGGGTATGGCAACTTTAACATAAAAAAAACAAGGACAGGTTTTTTTTTTTAGCTAGGCAAGGCTATTTCAGAAAGTTAAAGGAATAACATAACATCTATGTCCCTTCTTCTAAGTAAAATACAACAGTTGTGTGCAGTATTTTAAAAAGATCAAGTATAATTGAAAACACGGTTCTCTAATTATTGCACCGCAATTATCCAGTGCAGACTTCTGACAACCCCAAGTGAGGTAAGACTACAAATGTCATAGGGATTTCTGAGGGGTATTTCCATTGGAATACCCCTCACACAGCACAGAGCCTACAGATTTATTTCTGGTGGGATGACTCTTTTGACATTCTTACATCATTTGTATATCTTCCTTGTACTCTCTAATCCAGGGATTAGCTACCAAAAGGATACCCATCTCCAGAAAATAAGTGTAGAAGGACAAGGGCTGTATCTTACCTACAGTTCTTCATCACTTTCTGAACACTGAACCAGTGGGACCCCACTGTTAGAAGGCAAGAATAACCCTCCAGCATCAGAAAGAGACATCAGAAATCATCTCCACTGATTTCTGTGCCGTTATCACCTCTCTCTGATGTGGCCCAGGATTGAGTTCTATCAGCACCTCAGACCACCTCTTTTCTATAGAAAGCCTGTTCTTCAACACTCAATCTGAAAGAAGAAAAAGCATCCTCTCAAAGGACCTCCCTGTTTAACAAATGGCATCTGTAACACCTGCTGAGGCAGACACCCGACAAAAGAGATCACTTCTCTAAAGAAGAGATCATCAGCCAAAAAATCCCAACCACAGGGCACAATTCTGCTTGCACGTGGGTAAATTCATTAGGTAAGTACCTTTCTTTTGTTTGGTTGGGTTTTTTTGTCAATTCACACACATATAAGTCACTTCAAGTTTAAATTACAGGGAAAACACAGAACAGAATTCTCAACACACTCCTGATCAGCAATTAGTCTTCACAGGTCAGGTGATAAGACAACAAACAGACCAAATGAACTGACTATTAGAAATACAGAGCAAATCTTTATCAATGCTGCAAACAGATACAAAGAATCAGAAAATGTATTTGCCAACAGCAGAAGCTGGCATACATTTAATATACCTTTCTTACGTTCTTTGTGAGATCCATTCTGAAGTATCCTTGGTCTGATTATTTTCCACCCCGTATGTTACTTCCCTCTGCTGCCCCTGCCCCAGGTAACTGCACTACTAAACAGGTCTTCCCAATCAATCAACACCTCTTCCCAAACAATCATTCCAGTCATCTTCCTCCTGTGTCTAACACTGCATTTGGATGAGTTTAAAACTTCTCTCTCGGTTCTTTAACTCAAAACAAAAAATCAAAGCTGAGCATCTCCTCTTCAAGACAGCCTACATTCTCATAATATTTGTGGGGGTTTTAAAAATCACTGTTGCCCTCTTGGCTCAGCCTCACAAGCTGTAGTTAACTGCTGGCTTCCATTTCCCACAACGACTACTTTCAAATCAGGTCACTTCTCATATCACACTTCTAAATACAAATTTCTCAGCCAGTTTTTCCTCTCACTACCCCGGGTTCTTCCAAACCAAAGCAGTTCCCACCCAAGCACATTATGGTTACCTCGAGGACACCCATCACTTGACTGTTTTCATGGTAATGCCCAATCCATACCGCACTAAATACTGAAGTACCTCTGTCCTAGAAGACTTACAACCTGAGGCAGGTGAAGCAGGGAGGGGTAAAAGGACAAATAAAATTCATTTAGTTTCATGTGAGATTGCTATTCAGACAAAAACCTTAAAGCATCTAACATGTCGACAATGACCATACTAAGTCAAGCAACCTCTGGATTACATCACGGTATTGCCACACAGATAAAAATTATATATACATTCTTAAGATGACAAGTCCATCACAAGTAGTCCCCTTCCATCTAAATTTCAAGTGTCGTTCAAAAGACACATTCTTTGCTTCTCCGTTACCATCCACAGAAATTCTGGAAATCAATTTGATTTTGTGGGTGGTAGGAAAAAAAAATACTCTTTTGTTGACAACTGTATGGTAGGATGATTAGTCATACTCTTTAAATGACTCACTTAGAAACAGTTAAGAAGTGTGAAGTGCTCCCTTGTCCCATCTGTCTAATAAAACTGCAGGGATGACAACTACTATACTTACTTATGAAACGCCATCAAAACTAAGCACTTTGGCACTTAAAATGTTTTAGTTGTGAAAGTTGAAGGGTATTATCTGCATCAAAAATTAGGTGCTTTGTCACTAAAATATTGCAGAGTATCGAAAAGTTGAAGGGTATTAACTAAAAAACTGAAATCGAAATCCAGTTATGACTCAGGATTACTCTTCCTTTGCCCACATGCCAACAGTTTACATTTTCTAGAATTTTCAACCTAAGGCTGCCTCAGTTAATTCATGGCTACTCCGGCCCATTCTTTGAAGTTTACGATTATTTTTATATATGCAACATACACCTTGCTATTTTAGGTTTGGGCCCGTTTCCATGAATTACTACCCATCCCGTTCAATTAGGCACTCGTTTTCTGAGAGACTACCACCTGATTGCAGGGCGACTACGGAGTTTAGCTGAGGAAGCCTCCCTGAGCCAGAGGGCTACTTAGCATTTCTGTCACACCGCAGTCTCCAGGCAGGATGAGCTCACCGGCTTCGGGAGTGGGGGAGGAAAAAAAAAGAAAAAGGAAAAAAAAAAAAGCCAAACCCAGAAGCCCCCATGCACAGAGCCTGGGGAGGGAGGGGAGAGGAAAGGAGAGTCAGAAGGTGATGAAGGCACAGCCCGCGGGACACCCAGCACGACCCAAGCGCAGGGCCTGGGACCGGCCTCCCCCCGCCCCCCCCCGCCCCACACACACACCC
>VXBX01002915.1:499268-563784 GCA_013400415.1 Scytalopus superciliaris
CTGTTTCTTATGATTTATTACTTGTAGTCACCATTTTGGGTGTTCCTGCCTGGCTGCTTCCGAAGCCAAAGTCCGCCCGTGCTTTTTGGGGCTTCGGAAGGCTTTTAAGCCGTCTTTTGTGTAATACCCCGCTCTCGGCGTGGGCCCGAGTTAAAACGAATGTCTTGGCGTAAAGGTTTTGAAGGCAGACCAAGCGAAGTGTCATTTGTGTTTCCCTCGCCCGTGACATGGCATCACTGGCTGGCGGGGGAACAATGGGAAGTAGGGAGCAGCACAAACAGGAGAGAAGCACGGGCACTGCCTGGAGAAGGCTCCCAAATTTCAAATTACGCCCATTCTTTCTGCCACAGCCTCATCGCGGTGGTGCTCTGTGTGCTGTCGCTCGAGTAATGCGGGTTTTGTTTTTACATCTGATAAATGAAAAAACCCTAAAACTTTAAAAGCAGGCAGTGGTCAGTCATGGCCGAAATACGATCCGGTTCTATTTACATAAGCATTAATTCTAGAACGAACTGCTTTGGCCATTGCCTACAGAATGGCTGTAATGGGACTGGTTGCACCTTGCCTTGTCTGTGTCTTAAACACGTTGGTACTGATTGCAGCACAGTTACTTCGGCATGAATTTTGTTCGATACTATGAGTCAAGTAACTACTTTTTTTTTACACAACTCCTGTATTTGCATCCTTCAGACTGTTCATAGGAGAAATTCTTAACTTGACTGAATTCTTTTTCTTCTGGGAGGGCAAGAGGGAAAAACCAGTTGTGACTGTGATAAGCTGTCTCCTCCCTTCTCCTCAGGTGCAGGTACCAACTTTGCTGGTGCAGCCAGCCCCGGTTTCTGCCCCGGTAGGGAGATCCATAGTACAAAAAATAGACTGAGGTACTGGAAGATGTGGCTACGTTTCTAATGGTCATGTCGGGCTCTCTACAGCTGTTCAGCGTGTTGGGCTGCAGCTACGTGTAGGGAATTCAGCGTGTGACACTGCTGAGGCAGATACTCAGGCATATTTTTGTTGAAACCATCAGTCTTGCTTAATGTTATTTGGGAGAGGGTGTTTGGACTTGCTGGTGATAGCGTCTCTTTGAGGGATTTAAACAAAAAAAATCGTTTGCTTTAAAAATGGATAGTTACTCGGAGGTGGCTTTATAGTAGGATGTATCTGATTTTAAATCCTCTCTTTCTGGTGAGTGGGGTAGTCGAGGTGTGGTATTTGATTAAAGTTGCAAAAAAAAGAAAAAGAAGAGGTGAGCAGTGTGTATTGTCTCCTTTTTTCTTTGCCTTATTTTTCATTTAGTGCCCCGTTTACTATCCTTTTCCCTGATACTTCCCATTTGCCTTTCTGATTTCTGAAAACTTTTAAATATGCTCTGTAATTGCCCTTGGACAGTCACTAAAATGTGTAAAATAGAAACATCCATAGATACTTTTGTAGCCTACTTGCACATATGTGATCATAAATTATAAGGGTGGAATTAGAATTGAAGGTTTCATTTACATACCTTTATCTAAAGGGAATCAATTAAATTGAAAAAGCAAATGTATGATAACATTTAGTTTTCCTGAAGCTATGGTAATATATGGATGTATGTTAATGTCTTGCAGTGGGGAGTATCTGAAATGGAGTTTAGTGTCTTTATGTTGTTACATGCAAATATTGAAAACATACTCTTGCATTGTTTTAGTACTCCCCAAATGGTAAGTAAGATGGATCAATAACCCATTTTTTAGTTGTTTCTAGCATCTATGCAGCTCAAACATTCTTTTTTTTTAATTTCCCTTGAGCTTACAAGTGTGCTTTAAACTTTGTTACTTGATTTTGATTCTTACTTTAAATAGCACAAATCTTTCAAGTAGTTTTTAGAGTACTTTGAAGGGTGGGCTGCAGGACTGTGAATGTTTTGTTACCAGTATTGGTGCAGCTTTTTCTTAAATGACATCATTTACTATGGATGTCTAATGAATAGAAGGAAGATAGAAGAGAAATTTTAGGAATTCATTTTGTCCAAGCATGTGTTCTGAAGCCCTTGGTGATAAAAATGCAATTCAAGAGTAGTAGGAGCAGAGCCTGTAGTGTGACTGCAGTCTTCATCTCCTTTTTTAAATTTTGTTGCCTTTACAGCTGCCTCTGAGGTGCAGTATGGCAATTGAAAACTAGATAGCAGCTGTGTGTCCTGATTGTAGGAAGTACTGTATGCCATTGAAACTACACATGAATGTTTTGGAGGACAGTCTTATAGAAATCTTGGAGTGCAAATCCTTTTAATGTGTGAAAAGGTATGTGCTCTAGTCACCTTGATGAGAGTGTAACCTGCATTTCATGTCTTGCTCCAACAGAAAAGCCAGTCCAGCCTTGCAGTGCCCTTTGGCATAAGGTGAGGCTCTCAACTGGTTTGTGTTGAGGATCACCAGGTACAGCTCCATGGAGGTTTCTCAGATAGTTGCTGCCAAACTTGACGCAGCTGAACACTCAATCAGCTGAGTGTCAGGCATTGTGACTGAGCTCTGCCTGGTGCATTGCTTCCAGCAAAATTGAATTCTCTTATCAAGTTTTTATTTTAATCCATCTTATTTTAAGTGTGTGGTCTATGTGGTTGCATCTTCCTGGCTTTTTACTGAGTGGCACTGTCTTTTTCATCAGTGCAGTATCTGCAGTGGGCTCTAAAACCTGCTTAGAACAAACTCTGTGAATTGACAGGGTTTAATTTTATAGCAGAAAGGTGTACAAGAAATAATGGCAGATGCTGGGCGGGGAATTGCAGGCATGGCATGTTGAACATCAGTTGTCAGATAAAGAAACTGTTGCTCATCTCTCATGGTGGTAGAATAGTTTACCTTAATTTTTTTTTTTCCCCCTGAAAATGTCAACTATTTCCTGCATAAAAGCTGCTCTGTGTGCCATTTGGGTGCTTCCTCAGGAACATTGCTCAACCTGGATATTACACCTACTTATTTGACTTATGCTGCACTTGGAAAACATGCCAGCAGTTTTTGTTTGGTGGACTAACATACACATTTTTGGTGTCGACTAGATCAAGCACCTTCAGAGCTCCCTAGGAGCCAGGTATGGGCAGACTGAGGTGGCAGGACACTGGGGGCTGCTTTGGTGGCCCAGCTTGGGCAGCACACCAGCCGCCTGCTCTCCTGGAACTGCACCATGTGCTGAGTGTGTGCTAATGTCAAAGTGGTGCCCGGTTTTAATGGGATTGGTCTTGCTATCTTTGCTCTCCTCTCCCTTCAGTTCTTATGATACAGCAACAGTCCGAAGTCTGAGAGAGAAGCCTCTTCTGTGGAGCAAGGTTGTCTCTCAGTGGCAATTTGGAGTGTTTCCAAAGACTTATTTTTCCTGTTTATCAGATGTGGTTTGGATGAGAATAACAAACTGTCAAATGTCACTGTTGTAGAGTATCCAACTTTTTTATTATGACAACAAAGAAAAATCATAAAATTGAAGGTCTTGAACTATAGTAGCATCCTCTGGTGCTTTATTGAAAGCTTTTCCTAGTCTCCAGGAAAGAGGCTTAAGTTGTGAGACTGTTGGTGAGGAACCAACAGCAAGCAAATTAGTGTTCTCCTAGTTAACTCTCAAGATCTCAAACTGTGAGATCTTGGTCCCAAACACAAGTCAAGTTGGAGATATTTATTTTTTTTTTTTTTATTTCAACTATTACAGTTGTGTGTTGGAAGCATTGCCACAGGTGAGGGTAAAGATTCTTTCGTTTGAACATACTGACACATTGTAATTGACATTATCAAAATGCATTTATGTGCTGGACTTGCATGCTTTGAACAATCAAATCTGATCCCCTTTTTTTTCTCTCTGAGGGTCTGTAGAAACAAGAGATGGGGAATATTTATCTTTGAAAAAACAGAAGGCAGAACATGTTTAAGTTAGCTAAAATAGCAAATGGATTGAGTAATGTACAAGATGCTTGTGCTGTTCTTGTTTCCCAGCATTTGAAGAGGGGGGACATGGAATGCTTTGGAAAACAATAAGGAAATATTTTAGTGCAGTTTAGGTCAGTTGTGTAACCTGTTGTCAAAGGAAGAAGATAAGAGCTTAGTGTCAGTTCTGTCATGTTATTAAAGCTAGTCACTTCTGACTAACTGTTGTAACACGTCGAATGTTCTGCTGTGGACATTAAGCTGCTCAGTTAGAGATCAGGCCAAGCTCTGCAACGCATGAAGAACTCCCTTTTGTTTACTTAAGTAATTCTGACTTTTAGTGTATCTTTTTTCTTTTAAACACTTTCTCTCCCTTCATAAGGTTATTAGCAGGTTAGTTGCAGTTTGTCTGTGTTTGTGGGTATGTACTGATTGAGTTAGATCAGACAATATTTTTTGTTGAGGCTTATATCAAAGTGATTTTTAGCAGGAGTTACGTTGAGTTTGGGAGTTCCACAAGTAGACGTCATGAGTCATAATTTTACTTGGTGAGAAGTGAAACAACAAGACTGGACTTGGAGCTTCTTGAGGAGTTCCGTATCAAGCTTTTACAGGAGTTGTATTATGGAGTTCATGCTGTTAGTTTTCTCTATAAACTTCCAAAAACTCTTGTGTTCTCTCAGTTTAATAGACATGAGGTGGTGATTTTTTTTGCTGGCTGAATGTTGTGTGTTGATTTTAACTGTTTTGACCCAAAGCAGTTGGTGGAGATTACAGGCAGGTGGTGAGAGCTGCAGAGCCAGCATGCAAGTCTTTGGTTTCTGACTCCTGTCAACAATACTGTGGAATTTCTAAATGCCACAGACTTTATTTATGTATGTAATATGTGTTATTATCTTCCTAAAATACATGCCCTGAGTCTCTTTTGGATCCTTCACTACAGTAGTTAGAAAGTTCCTAATTAAACTATATCTACATAATGAGGGAGGCATGCTGTATTGAATGAAGTCTTGTGCTCTTAAATATTTCTGGTAAACCACTTTTTTAGCTGTCTTCCATCTGGTTACTTCCCTTCTTGCCTAATTTGGTGGCTCCAGGCTTTATGGGTTTTTAAGGTCATGTGGTTGAGGGAGTTCTTTTGTGGCCCTTGGATTTTATTTGGTGTCATCATTTCTTATCTTGTCACGGTTGTGTTGATTATTTTTATACCCTGCAGCAAAGGTGAGTTAGTGTTTCATTCCTACCTGAAGCCTATGACAGTGCAGAGAGGAGGGCGAGAGAGTAGTGCTGCAAAACAACAAAGGAAAACACCAAAGATCTCTATGTAGTTTTATTCTGAAATTATAAATTACAATAGTATGTGTAAATAATGGGGGCATGTACTACTGTAATTAACTTCTCATGAGGGAATAGAGCATACTTTTTGAGTGCTGATAATAGGGAAGGTGCATGTCATCAGAGAACATTGCTTTTGGCCAAATGGCAGTGAGGTAGCATAGCATATTCACTCTAGATCTTGGGTGTTCTTTGATTTTTCTGTTTCAAAAGTATTTTTGAGTTATTTCTTTTTTGTCAAACCAACCACAAAACAACAGAGATGTCCTTTATTACCTTTGGATCTGAAGAGTTGTTATTTGCAGACTAGTGCAGCAGAAACTGAAAAATATATTGATTCTTAAGACTGGACTTTTAGTCTTGCTGAAATTTCACAAGTACAGGGGAAACCTGATGAAGGTAGAATGGCTTGGGTTTGTGTGTGACAAGGTTGTACTCCAACAGTATGCAATAACAGCCAATGTGGTGATATGCACTTCACAAGACCTTCAAGGTGCAGCCCAGATGTGTTGTCCATTTTGGCATTGAAAAGTGACTGTTTTGCCACATCAAAATGGTTGTAAAAATCTGGCTCTTTTACTGACTTACAAACCATTAGAAGCAGATCAATGGCCAGTTAATACCGAGATACTTCCATCTTTTGCCAGGGTGATTTTCCATAGCCAAGTATCAGGAGCATGAAAAGCAGGACATTAATTGCAAAGGTTTGGGTAGCAGCACCTTCTAAACAAAATACTGTGTGTTTTTTGGGGGGTATTTTTGTGCACCTTGTTCACCTATCAGCTTTCTTTGGAACAGAATTATTTCTTTCTGCTGTGGCTGCTCATCACTGTGATTATGTGGGGTGGAGACTGGCCTGCTGTATTTAGATGAACTGAGAACGTGAAGCAGTGCCCAGGCTGCTGGTGTGGACCATCTTCCTACCTTTGCTGTGGTTAGTACTGTTAGGTGCAGCTGCAGTTCCAGAAGGGTGTAGTTGCCTTTCACTTTCTTCTATTTGGATTTAAACATGAAACTAGTTTAGTGAGAAGTGGAAAGCAGGATTGTTGACTACTGCTCCTAACAATTGGCAACCAGTATCCTTGGGTTTTTTTTCCACAGAAATGCTGGACTCCAGCCCTGAAAAGAGACACCTCATGCACCTTTGTTTTGTGCTAAGAGTACTACCTTCAGTCTTTGCCATATGCTTGGTGTGCTGTTTTGTCTTAGAATAAAATGTTTACTATGTCTGTATTTTTGCCATACATACAGCCTGTCTTTCAAACTAGGCTCTGGTTCTTAGTTGCAGAGGATAATCCTTTAGTTTTGAAGTGTGATGTTAATCTGAATTTTCCTGCAAGAGTCTGTAATAAGAATGATAGATGGGCTTCTCTGGCTTCCTTCCATGGCTGCCTTGGAAGCAACAGAAGTGTGGTAGTTATTCGCTGCAGTGGTGCTGATGTAGAGTATTGCTGATTTGGGGAGGGTGAAGGGAGGATCATATCGTTGAATGGTCATATAGTGTCTTCTGCTTGGGGAATGTAAGAAAAAATCATCAACATTTTTTAAATTATAATGGCATTGATTGCCGACAGACAATTGAAGTTTCCCAAATAGTCAATTTACCCTCTAGACTTCTACATATGTAAAAACCCTCCCTATTTACCATAGAAGCATTTCGGTTGAAAAATATCTTTATGATCATAAAGTCCAACAGTTTACCCAGAACTGTGGAGCTTAATGCTATCTTAATTTTTCCACACATTTAGCTAATATGTAACTGAATAGGAAAAGAATAAAATGGAAATAGTTGGTAAACGTGAATGACTGCAGTATGTTTGCCATTGTGAAATGCTCTGTATGTGTGTATATGTGTGTTTGTGTGTGTATTTATATATAAATATATACTATGCGACTGAAAACCAGTTGTAGGGAAGAGTTGTGTTTTGATTTCATCTCCTCCTCTTGTGTGTGCTGAAAATGGGCCCTTGCGCATGTACTGTTCATTAAGCAAAAGCTTTTTTTGGTAGACTGCTGCAATACACTAGAGGTTACTGTGTTGCATTTTTTACCTGGTTTCTATCCACAAAGTTTTGAAAAATTCAGGGGGAACTTTGAGGCAGAAGAAAGGGCCCCACTTCCCTGAAGGCTGCGTGCAGTCATCAGTGCTGCCCAAAAGAGTGGACTTGGGGGTGACATGACACGGTAGAAGTGATGGAGGTGAAAGGGAAACATGGCTAGCCATAGATACCAGTATGTCTAGTGGAGTACTAGAAACAATGTCCTGTCTGGTTCTGGGACAGCAGCTCAGAGCATGTGGGTTTGTTGGGTGCACTGAATAAACGCATTGTGAAGGAAGAGGAGATGAACCTGGAGCTAAACTGCTCTTTGGGGGAAGGTGAGTGAAGAGGTGCAGGTAGCTGGGAGGCTCTGCAGGGCTCAGCAGCTCAGAGCTTGGGCATAATATCTGCGTGGGAAAGCTCCCATTTGTACAGCTAGCGAGGTCCAGACTATGACAGTGTGTTCCTCTTTGTGTTAACAGCCTGGAGACAGCAAGAAAAATGATGGAGTGAAAACTTCACTGGCACTGAAATCAGTGGTCGGTGTAGAGTAAGATGGGGTTTCTGTCTTAGAGAAAGGTGGGAGAGGTGACTCAGGGTCTCCTGCACCAGGATGACAGATCTTCGAGCTCTTGTTTCCAGCACTGTTTTGAGAATCTAGGTAGAAATTATGGAAAAAAACCTAGACTTGGCCTGGAAAGAGCGCCTTAAATCTGAAAGCAGGAATAAAATAGTAGCATTAAGGAAAGAGCTGATTTTGTAATTTTGTGCATTTGAAGAAAAGTACTTGGAGAACAAAAGTTCAGGTAGATAAGCGAAGAAGTAGTAACTACAGTGCAGGTAATTTGCAATGCAGTAGCAGTTCTTCAGTGAACACGGTGAAAGCAGATTTTGAGAAAGTGTTTCCTCATATCAGATAATGGGTTTTTTTTGGGGCGGGGCTTTTTAAACTAAAAAAAAGGAAAGAAAAAGAAGGGGTAGCGTCTCCATTGCTTTTAGAGATGAGTGTGATGAGGCTCTTACACCTCTCATGCTTCTGCAGGACCTTCACTGGCCTTGCAGATTCTAAAAGAATAACCTGTAGTGGATGAGTATCCAGATGTACTTCCTAGCCTCTTTGCTCATTTTAGGCAGAATTGTTTGTGGTCTCTGCAGTGATAAGGGTTCTGTGGAAAACACAGCGTTCCAAGTATTTCTCCAAAAACATCTCTTAAGCATAAGAAAAGAATAGAATCTTAAATAGCTACACATACTAACAATTCCTGTATTTCTAAAACTGTTAAAACCCAAATAATTGTGCCTGTGCAGAGTCCCACCATAAAGAGATCTGAGGTACTAGCTGCTTTTGAGATACTGGAAAACTGACCATGGACTTGCAGCCTTGTTGTCTTAAATTTGCACAGACTGTGCTAGTTCTGGTTGCAGTTTTTTTGTATCTTGCACAGTAGTAATGCGAGTGATGGCATTTATGAAACCTGATTTATTGTTCTCCTCCTCAAGGGTGTTTGCTTTATTGTGGAATTATCCACTGCCTATATGCAAATTCAGATTGGAAGTACGCTTGCAGCTAGGGCTGTCTCCTAGGATGAGGTAAGTAATGTGTTGTGCAGAAGTAATAATCTGCAGGTCTTCTGCCAGCCTGCTGCTTTGAAGAATCTTAGATTTCTTCAGCTCAAATGATTTCAGATTGAAATGTTTTACTTTCTGGGTATGTGTTGGGGGGAAGAGCAACTGCCAGATCTTAAACATTTGAAATATGGCAAAACGGCCCATGCCCGTTCTGAAGGGATACATTCAGAATTCTCATTTTCAAACTGAGTAAGAATATGAAGATTGTTCAATCACTATAGAACTGGCTTTCTTTTTTGTGCTGCTTATAAATGTTACCAAAGCCAGCTGGTTTGTAATATAAAATACTTAAGAGGTCTGCATTGTGACTTTATGTAGATGATGATAATCAGTTCGACCTCATCTGTCATTTTAAGTCTTGGAAATGTTCTTTAAGGTTCAGTACAGCTAAAATGTATCTAAGCTTGGCAAAGTGAAGTAATGAAGCTGAGGCAGGAGCATCAAGATACGTAATTTTGCTGCTAATAAAAGGCTTTCTTCCCTTCTGGTAATGTTCCCCTGTAAAGCAGACTTGAGTTTAAAGAAACCCTTCTTGTGCGAATGGATGGGAATAAAGTTTCAGTTTCAGCCTTCATTGCAGCAGTGCCCTAACTCTCCTGCTCCTCTCCCCCCGCTGCCCCCATCCTTTCTTTGGGAGCTTGGCAAGCAGTGCTGCGTGTTACTGCTACGTGCGGGCTGATAGCCATTCAGGAGGGTTTTGTGTTCTGGTCGGCTAGCCTGCTGTTCTCTCTTGTCTCCTCCAAGGCTCGACAAATGGTTTCCGAGACCTTGTCAAGCCCCATAATGGCACATTTGGGATTACAGCGTAGCTTTATTCATAGTTACAATTTTTTGTTAGGTATGAGGCTACTAGTGAATGAGTTGCTAACTTTTGTGTATTGTAGGCTTCCCATTTAAGGAATAGCTGTTTGAATCTGGAAATCACTAGGCGATCTTGAAGGCCCCTTCCAACCCAAACCATTCTGTGATTTTATGAATAAATGTATTGAATTTTGCACAGAAGCATATTAAGTCCTTAGGAAATCCATATGAGGTAGCTTATGTGAGAAAGGTACTGGATAGACAATTTAATATTCTGCTGCCTTATTTTTTAAAACAGGATTCTACTGATGTTGCCCTGTTGCATGTTTTTTGGATATCCTAACAGACTGACTGAAGCATAGGAATATTGGGTTGCCAAAGAGTCCTTGTAAAATTATATGTAATACTCAAGCAAAAAGATACTACTATTGAGGCAACAGTTTCTATTCAACTGCATCTTAACTATCTTGAGTGTTAAGTGGTAGTATGGCAATACATATTGTGCACTCAGTTGAGAATTTGCAGGAAAAGATCTGTAAGTCAGGATTAAAGCTGCAGATACTTCTTTTTAAAGGACAAAATGTTCCAGAGAACATAGTGATTTTCTCAACTACAGATGATAGCCTAAACATCCAAAATTAAAATTATGCTTGAAAAAATTCACATGTTTTTGTGAACAGGGAAGAACACAACTAAAGGTCACTGAAACAATCTGCCTGTTTTTCTGGGAAAGCTCTCTGCTGTGTGCTTGTAACACCTTGCATACAAGATGTTGACATTTGAATAAAGGACACTTGAGAGTTGCTCTGAAAAAGAAGTCTCAATTTATTACTGTCTGTGTGAATAATACGTGCAGCTGAGAACTTGGAATACAAAAGGCTCTGAATTGCAGCAAACCCTTGATTCCACTTTGTGTTTCTGGCCATGATGTGTTTTCTGTGAGAGGCATAGCCTTACCCTGTGAGCGGGGAGCTCTAGCTGCAGGTGTACTTCCAATTACAGCTTGCATTCAGATAATGGATAATGCCACAGTGAAGCCTTGGAAAGTCAGGTTTCATCAACGCTGTTGTTCTCACGGAATTACTGTGCCAAGGTACGGAGCTCAACAAAAGCTACTGGAGCAAACTTTACCTGGGCGGACTTCAGCACAGCAAGGCAGCAAATTTGTCCCTGAGTGTAATTTGAATATTATCTAACTTTTTGGACTTGAGCGGCTTGGTGTTCAAAGTCTCCCATTTCTTTTTGGGTGAACGTCAACCCTTAAGCAGGGTTGAACAAAACAACCCTTCACAAGCAAATGTGCTAACAGTGCCATTCACTGTTACATTAGTTTGATTTTATAAAAGCTCAACTGTAAGCTTGTGTGACTCTGCCATATGAATGTCAGATACCAAAAGACTCAAAAAAAGAGTAGCTATTGCAACATGGAAAGCTCTATGGGTAGAATATAAGGGCAGAAAAATATCATTAGAACTGCATTTACACGTGCCTGTGTTGTGTAGGATCAGCAGATCATCAAGGCTACAAAGCAGAAAATAGATCAATGAACGGCTTGTTAGCTTCATTTCATTTAGGTGGGTGCTTTCTGCCAAGGAGGGATGCCAAGACAAAACTTCATAATAGTGAGTAGTTGCATAGTGAAACAGCTAGTCAGGGCATGCACAGAGGGAGAATCGTCTTCGTCTTGGGACTTGGCCTACAGTAGGATGAAAGAGCAGATTTAAATGGGTTTTACTGAGGACTGTCTGTTACAAATGTGGTTTGTTCTTTGCTCCTGAAGGATCTATACAAGGTTAAAAAAAATCTGCGTGAATTACAAGATCAGTTACAAAAGGAAGTGAGGGTGATGATGGGAGGAGATGGCCTCTTAAAGCTAAGAGACCCAAGAAGGTGAAATGCTGCAGCCTGCCTGGGAGTCGTTTTCAAAGCTTTGCTGGGCTCTCAGTGAGTGAGACTGAGTGAGTACACACTGTAAACACATCAGTTAAAAAGTCTGACATGCTGAAATAGTAGAATAAAGGAAGCCCTTGGGAGTGAGGATCTGTTCTTTGAAAAATTAAGTCTTCTGTGAATGATGAATAAAGAAATAGAAGGTAAGTGATTATAGGCTAGGTGTAAAACTGTACTGTGTGAGCCTCCTTGGCAACCTGCTCTCCCACCAGCCCTCAGAAACACATGCAGAAGTTGCCTCCACCTTGAGGAAATACTTGAGAGGGGCACAGAATTAATCTTTTTTTCTCTTTCCATCTTTTCTGATGCATCAATCCTGCAGTGATATTTGTAGGATGAAGGCATCACTGAGCGATAAAAGGAGTGTTTATAGAAGATGAAATGGCAGGAAGAGAAAAGCTGTTGTTTTGTCTGTGCATTATGAGAGAACTTAAAGGACTGGAGGTGAAGGCTTTCATTGGGGGGATCTGTCTTAAACTGCAGTGTCTGGGAATGGGGCTGTTTGAACAAACTGAAGAGCACTCACTTGTCAAGGTGAGATGTGCTTGCACATCTGAAGGAGCAAATTTCTAACCAGAAAGTATAACCCAGTGCTTGTGAAAGGCTGGAAAGGGGCAGTGATGAAATCAGCTTTTAAAAGGACTTTTTGAAAGAGTGAAAACTACTAACCTGTAAGGTGATCAAAGAGCGGAGATAGTGGACCACATGCAAGGTGCTGAGATGAAGAGACAACAGTCTTACAAAACACATTCAGCACTTCTAAATCTATTAAAATCCATCAATAAAGGTTAAGGCAATGCAGTTCATGTAGTATAGCTATATTCTCAAAAGACATTCTGTTAAGTCCCCTACCAAAGACTTAAGCTGAACTTGGAGATAGTCGTTCTCTGGATAGAGAAGCTAGAGATGTGAATTAACAGTGAGAGGTCATTAGTGATGTCTCTCAGCAATCTGTGTTGCTTAGAAGTTTTGTGTGGAAATCATTTGTCATAAATGGTTGGGGAGCAGGTTTGCTGTTGAGTGCATGCTGCTTGGGATAGTGCAGGCAAGGACTGATTGTGAAGGCATGGTCCCTCATATCACAAAGTCCTCCTCCAATAACACATTGTACTCCATGTGGGATGATGTGTTGAGGAAAGGCACGACTGTAGTCTCTGAGTTTATTATTGTTTAAGGAAAAGATTGTGGAGTTCCTGAAATTTTTGTGAAAGTGCCAGTTCAGTGCGAGTAATTGCTGAAAGCAGAGAGAATTACAGGACTTACTAGCAATGGAGTGGAGCACAAAGCATGGTGTCAGTGTTGCTGTAAATCTTATTTTCAGTACTGTAGGTGCTTCTAATCCCTTCATCCCAGGCAAGGTATAATAGACTTAAGGAGCACCAACAACAATACGCAGAAATGTGGAGCGGTGTCTGTATGAAAACTGCAGTTATTCCATTAGACAGGGACAGGGACTCTTCTTTCTATCTGTGACAGCGAAGGACAGGGAAAGGTTCTAAAATAATGACTGTCATTGAGAAGGTAGAAAACAGTTCTTCGGTGACTAGATAGATATCTGAAAGAGAAATACAGTAAGGGCTATTAAATAAGAAAATACGATCTATGAACCTATAGATCCTATGGTAGTAAGTTTGTGACTGTTAGGCAAAGTTCTCAACACACAAGTTTTTCAAAGCAACAAATACATAGCTTCTTCCGTGTAAACCAAGTAATTTCACAGATTTGACTACTGAAAAAAAATGAACCAAAAATGGAAGTTAATCAATGAAATCGTGGTTTTCTGCAGTTCAGTCCACTACTTTAGCCCAGCTTGTTGTTTGCTTTTCAAGACAGATGGTTTGAAATGCTGTGTTTTCTTTATTCAACTTCTAGTTTCTGAAGTGGTACAAATACTGAGGTGACTTAAGAGCAATCTGAAAAAGGAGGAAACTGCAGATGAAATACTGCAATCTTTTCCTTTAGAGGCAATTTGTGTAGGCACCTCCTGTTTTGCTTCCTGTAAAGGTACTGCTAAGACCGCAGTGACCTTTAATAAAGCAGCATGGAGCTTTCAGTCCAGAGTAGGGGTTTGCTGCCCATCAACTAATCTCATGGGAACAGTCTTCATAATTGTGTGGATTTAGAACTTAGATTTTAGACTGGCTTTCAAATTACAGTTTTGTTGCAGAAAGGAGGAAAAGATAATCAAATCCCAGGGATTCTCTCCTCTAGAACTTTTGTGCTAGAGTTGATTGCAGGGCTAGAGAAAAGGTTGGCTTGGGGTTTGGGTTGTGGGGTTTTTTGTTTGTTTGTTTGTGGGTTTTTTCCTGTTTTTTTTTTTTTTTTTAAACTATGGCCAGCCATACTCCCTGTAGTTTCACCACCACCAGAAAGCAGGGGGTGAAGTGAATGGCATCTTGCTTTTTCTCCTCCATCTCTCTCCTTTACTCGTTCCTTTGTTGCCTTTTGCTCTCACCACAAGTTTTATTACTGCTGGTTTTAATACTCATTATACCCTGATTTAAACTAACAGGTTGACTTAAGTCAGTTAGTCAACCTAGTTAACATTATTTACCTTCATTTTTAGAAGAGAATGAGTTTTTGGAAAGTGCAGGAGGTGAATCATGTCATGGAGTGTGGCACAGATAAGAGCTGGCATAAGGGAGGGGATTTTCTGGCTAGGAGCAGCAAGGCAGAGATGTCAGGGCAAGGCTTTCCTTTTGACAGCAGCAAATTCTTAGATCAGAAGAACCACATGTACTGTGCATCACTGAATTTACTTGGTTACTTTGAACTTCTTGCCAAAGTACATGTTGTAGTGAAAAGTGCTAATTTAAAAAAAAAAATAAATCTAAGAACAAAAGGAAGAAAGTGAATCAGTAATTGACATTCACCACGTCTGCTGTCTCAGAAGCCCTAGTGTTTATTGGCTTGCTGTTGATGGTTTTTCCTCCAGCTGTGGAAATTACCTTTTCTTTACCCACTGAAAGCTCTGATTACTGAAGGATTTATTTTGAAGTGGAAAATATTCTCAGCATAAGCCTTGCCATCTGATAAGAATAATGATGCTGTTCTGGCCCAGCAATTTGCCATGTCTTTTAAGTATTTTGGGAATGGAAAAAGTATGGATGCCTTAGCTGGACCCATAATAAATTCAGTTTTGTTAGTCCATTTTCCCTCTGCAATAATTTCTTTGTGTTAGCATTTTGATGAGTAGTACAGGTTTTCATTTTCAAATGACATCCTGTAAAATTACATCCTGTCCATGAAACAGGCTTCAGCCATGAACTGTGTGTGTACCCTGTGCTCTTCTATCCTTCCTAAAGGTTTTTATTTTCTTAAAAGCACACAGTATCCAAAAACCTCTATTAACAAGACTCAGTCATCCTGAAGTGTTTCTTTTCTTTCAGGTTAAGCTTTATGGGGGGGAGGGAGTCTTAATAGCAACAGGCAAAAGTATGGACTGGCTTTTTTTTTTTCCTTCTTCTGAATATGCTGTCTTTTGCCTCTCTGCTTTTTCTGTGCATCATGTACACATCTTGGAAAGGGAATACCCCCCAACCTTAGCCATGCAAATTTATTTTAATATTGTCTTAGAGATAAGTCTTTAAACGTTTTCTTCTACTAGGTTGTTTAGTATTTACATTTTAGTATGATCTTGGTGTTAGACCTTCTTTAAGTTACATTTTTATTCCGTTAGAACTTAATGACAAACTTGGAAGATACTTGCTGCCTAGCATTAAGATGGTAATATATTTTTGTTGCCTCTGGAAGAAAATGAGGGAAAGAACAGCAGGGTAATTAAAATTAAATATGAAGTTTCTACAACATGCAAGTTTAGCAGGGATATTTTATTGTTCACAGGCTCCATCCAGCTCTAGTTGATTCTAGACAGTCAATCACCACTTATTTTTTAACATGCTTCCGTGCATTTTTTATTCTTATTTCATGTGTCTCATCTGTGAAGTTGGAGAAATAAATGGCATTTATTCCTGTGGCAATATGGAAGTGGTCTGAAATCCCCCCTTTGGGAGTGACACCGTAAAGCGTGCACTGATGCTGGCACCTGCATTGGAACGGCTGGGAGGTGCTCTCTCAGTGGCAAGTGCAAATATATGGGAAGGCACACTACTTTATGAACTGAATTTTAACTCGTCTGCAGATTAGCTACTACCAGCTGCACTTTGTTCTCTGCATCTCTTCTGGAAGGAGGTGCACCTTTATTCTTACCACCTCTTTGCTGCTAACTTTGTAGAGGAGAGAGGAGTTGTAAACTACTGTTTTAGCTGAAATGCTTGACAAAGTAGTTCAGACTCGCAGATTTTCTGAGTGGATTGTATTATTCATGATCCTTTCTCATATATTAATACATAAGAGGCTTTCATGGCAGGATCTGGATTTTATCTGATTTTTGGCAGATTTCTTCCTTGAAAGGAACAAGCTAGAATTTATGATGGGATAAACTTTAATCTGGTTGTAAATACATTTAAATACTCTGGGTTTGAATAAATCTGTAAATTTGAACTTTTAAAAATAGTCATGCTTTGGTTCTGTAGCACACAGTTTATAATACAGAAGATAATATTAACCTATTTTCAGTAGGTTTAATGCATGTGATAGAACTACCACATTTTTCAAAATGTGTTCAGTCAAATGAAGAAGTAATGTTTTTCTGGTTTTGTTTCATCCAACTTATTTTAGCCAATATAACTGAAATGTGGTCACAAAACAAAACCCACAAGGGGTCCTTGGAAAATTAAGTGGTTTTAGAATAATCAAGTTTTATATAGCATGCACAGAGCTTCAGTGAAACTAAAATAACTTTCAAATTCCCCTCAAACAGCTGTAAGTGAAGAACATAATTCTGTTTCATACTGTGTCCATATTTTGAAAAAGTCTACTGCTTTAGCTGCAGTGGGTTTTTCCAGTGATAAGAATTACTTCTGCAGGAGGTGTCACACATAGCTGCAGCTTTCTGACAAAGGTGAGTGTGTTGCATCAAGCTGATATGGAAAGAAAGTTTTGGTTAGAAGATAACCCAGCTTCATCTTAAATGTGAACAGAAACTGCTGTGGTTTGCTGTGTCTGCTTTCTGCCTTTATTCCAGTGCTCATCTGAGCAATGAGCAAGCCACTTCAACTTACTAATGGAGCAGAAAGTGTACCAAAGGAGAACTTGGAAATATTTTTCCACTCCCTGAATAAGCTCATTTGCATCTGAAAACGAGTGCCTGGGCTCTAGTGCAAAGGACCAGGAGTGTTTATGTGGATGGAGATGGTGCTCTTTCAGCTAAAAGCCAAAGCAAGTCACTGTGCAAAACTTCATTGGTATTTTTCAGTTCTGTTTATCAACATCATTGCAAAACATTTAAATGTATGAAACCCAGAAGTTTTTGCAAAAAGGAAATTAGAAAAAGTTGAAGTGGTTATCATTTCATCACTGTTAGCTCTGATTTTTTTTTTGAGAGAATGATTTATAAGGTTTTGGTCTTTAGGTTTACCTGGAGGTACAGGATCAGTGATGAGACCTACCACGTGTGCTAATTAGTTTGGCAAAAGTTTTTACCTAAGTGTACTTTCTGGGAAGTCAGGTTGTTAAAATGCAACTCTTCAGCCTTTGTAGCAAGTTGTTAGTACCAGTTTGTTTTCCTATACAATTTATTTTCTGCTGATGCACATAATTTTTGCTATTTGACACTGTCGGTCCTCACAGAGCTAAACTGTTACAACTCAGTCTGCAGAGTCATACCTGTTCAGCTTTGTACATTGAAGTGTATGCAGTGAAACTGCTGGGTTTCATGCATTTAAATGTTTTTACAGTTTGAAACTTTTTTCAGTCTCAGCCAGTTGCACTGTGACAGTAAACCCTACTAAATGTAATACTGCATTCTTCAGTTTTAAAGGCAGTATATCTTGGATGTGCTTGTTGAGGTTTAACCCCAGTAGCTCAGCCCCACACACAGCCTCTCACTGTCCAGGCTCTCTGAGTTGGCTGATTGTGCAATGGGATCATGTTGCAGGATTTGCTAAGGTGCAGGTAACATCCAGTGCTTTTTCAGTGTCCACAGAGCTGATCCTCTCATTGTATGGGACACTCAGTTTGACTGGACACAACTTATCTCTGGAAAATCCTTGCCAGCTGTCCCTGGTCATTTAGTTTCCTTCATGGGCCTGAAAACAGCTTCCTAGGAGGGTTTGTGCATAACCTTTTCATGGACTGAGGTTAGGCTGATTGGCCTATAATATCATTGAACCTTTTTTCTCTCCTCAAAGAGGGTCCTGATATTTGCCCTTTTCTAATCATCAGGAATCTGCCATTGAGCACCGTGACCTTTTGCAGACGACAGAGTGGCTTTGCAGTGACATTTGCCAGATCCTTGAATGCAGCCTCCCTGATCACGTGGACTTGTCTGTCCAATTTGTTCATGTCCCTAATTTGATTTTCCTCTACTTCCTTTCACCAGGACTCTGCCACTAGCCTTGGGAATGTGTAGTTGTGAAAGTGTAATGTGATGTGAAAGCCAATGCCGAGACAGAATCATTGAAAACCTCAGCCTCTCTTCTGTCCTTTGTCACTTGGTTCTCCAACATACTTATTTTCTGGGTTTGTAATTAATAGGTACAAAATGAAAAATAAATAGAACTACTGGTATAAATATTTTATTCTGGCAAGATTATTTGTTGCCACGAATGTGGTGTTGAAAGAGAAAACAGATAATTCTGTTCTTGCACGTCATCATTTGAATGAGTACCAGTCTGCCCTCATCTTGCTGTGCTTTGTAGAAAATTATGTATTGTTTTGGTGTGTATCTAAGTGTTTGCTGTGGTTATAACATTGGCGTGTAGTACAAATATATAACATTTTTTAGCTTCAAAGACTACATTTGTGTATTCATATGGTTCCCAAGAACTGAATTACTGCTTCCTGTAGTCTTCACTTCCTGTCTTGGATGTCTAGGGTAATTTTCATTTATTCAAAAACAAAACCAAAAAATACTACTGCTGTGGCTTGGGGGACAGGCAGGGGGGGATGTCACAAAGTGAAACTGCCAGGTCTCCTAAATGTTATAATTTGCCATTGTGTTTGATTTTCCTATTTTAACCTAGAGAAATAAAAAACCCCACTTGTATTTTGTTGGTAGGCTTACCTTTTCAGTATCAGGTTTCTTATTCTTCAGGGATTAAGAAATGCAAACAATTAAGAGATTTCTTAGAGTTTTCTGTATAAGAGATGCCGCAGTTCCCTGTGGTACTTGAAAACTCTAGAGCCTATTTCCTTCAAACGTTTAACTGCAGTCAAGTTTGTCAAGGCTTTGGTACTTTATTCGGCTATGTTTATTACTGAATTGAATTCTAAACTATTCTAATGATGTAATTGGAGGATAGTTTGTAGTGTTGTTTCAATACATTTCTACAAAATTTATGGTATGTGAGATGAAATAACTATTGCTCTTTAATCTGCTTTTTATGTCATAGGTCTTTTTTCCATGTATGGGCTATTTTCTCACACTTGGTGAACATATTTATGCTTAAAGTATCCCTCTAAATATAAAGGGTTGAAATACCAGGCCTTTTAATACTAAAGCTTTGCAACATGCTCACATTCAGTAGGTGTCTCTTCCTGTTACTTTTGATTTTTTTCAGAAACTGAATGTTTCTTACGGTGCTGTTGTACTTCTAAATTCAGCAGAACTTAAAAAAAAAAGTTTGGAAGCAGCGTTATAATAAAAACTTGATTCTCTTAAAGATGACAATTTTTGGTTATAGTTTATTCAAGCTGTAAGAGCAACATGGAGGTAGTTTTTTTGTTGTTGTCACTAAGGTCCACGGGAAGTGGTGTTGCAGCCAACCATTATTTCAAGTTTATGTCTGTGATGTTACTGTGTTGTCCCTCTGAGGATTTTCTGCAAGGTTATGTGGTTTGCATGTGACTACAATAAACACTGCTGGTGCCAGTTTTATTATTGCTACTCTCACAGCTACTAGTGGGAAGCATTACTGCATTGAAGATATCGCCTGCTTAAGTGCAGGAAAGAAGAATAAATTGGTATAAAAATAAGTTTGCAGATTGATCAGCTTTTCGAAGTGTACAGGTAGGTGAAGGAGCAGCTGAAGTTACTTAATATTTAATTCCAGGTAGTGGAGAAAGCAAACAGATTTTCCCAACATGACCTCTCTGTTAGAAGGGAGTTTTGTT
This sequence comes from Scytalopus superciliaris, assembly GCA_013400415.1. Classification (NCBI taxonomy): domain Eukaryota; kingdom Metazoa; phylum Chordata; class Aves; order Passeriformes; family Rhinocryptidae; genus Scytalopus; species Scytalopus superciliaris. The sequence goes on from VXBX01002915.1 coordinate 519,082, forward strand.
GAATTGTGCATCTTACTGGGCCCTTAAAATGGAAGCTGCTAAGTGGCCTGTTTTGTTACTCACAGATGGCTGTGGAAGTTGTTTATAAACAGGGCTTTTTTTTTTTCCATTGAACATCTCTTTATCGTCAAACATCTCTTTACCTTCAGAGAAGGAACTTGCCCTTGACCAAAGTCCTGGGGAAGCCGTTTGGGCTTCCATGATAATTCTAAACAGACTACTGGCAAAGTATTTTGCCAAGTTCTGTAAAACGAGCTTGGTCATTGCAGTTGGGTTTTCTTTTGGCTTCCTAACACTTTTGTAAACTCTTATCACTCCCTTTAAAAGCCATATCCCCGGTTCCATTGATTCCCAAAGAATTATGCCAGGTTTTGTGAGGAAAATCTCAGCTCAAAGGTGGAAGTAGGGATTCCCTGCTTTGTAAATGGAGAAGCTGGTACTAGTGGTGTAATGGGTAACCATGGTATGTTAGCAGCCTCAGAGTATAAGAGGTGTTAGAGAGGGTTGGAACTGCGTGAGCACAATTCAGAGAATTTAAGTTTTGGAAGCCTTTGGTTATTTTTTTGACATTCTGGAGGAGAGTGTAATGTGGTGCTAAAAATGGCCTTTATCCCTAAACTGTAATTTATTTTCCTTCTTCTCACCATGCTTATATTTCCTCTTGACTCCTTGGGTAGGCAGAGGACAGGGCAGAGGCCACTTGCTTGGGGTTCCTGGGCAGAGGAAAGGAGCAAGCAGTGTATTCCCCACTGCCCTGGATCACTGTGGGCAAAGCTAAGTTGGGCATTGGAGCTCTGCATCTCAGCTCTTTAACTGGTTTTTAATCTGAGAAGAGTAATTTTCAGAGGCTTGCTACTCATCCATTGCTTTGAGAAGACCAAATGCTGTGTTTTTAAACCAGCCTGTTTCAGCATTAAAGCACTCGTTGTGAAAGAGTTAACAAACACGACTGAAAGTGTGTTCTTCCAGTTTTGTTCTAGGAAACAGCTGAGGTACTTTTTCTAAAAATTTCCAGAGAGGGTCTGCCATCTGGTATGGAAAATTTTGGTCCAGATTTAATTTGGCAAAAAATTTGACCAATTAAAAATAGTTGTACCATCTTAAATGCTTAGCAGGCTTTATTGTAGATAGTGCTACTGGAAATGCTTGTAATAATATCACCAGTTACATGGTAGTACTTCTTGTTGTACTGAGTTGTCCTTCAAATATCTTGAAATCTGAGCAGATAAGCAACAGGGCAATGAGAATAACCTTTAGGCTGACCAGTGTTGCTCCCTAGTCTGTCAGGGGTAATGCATGTAAACAGTAGCAGTTGTGTGGTAGCACTGCTCATGAAATAGAGATCTCTGCAAACATCCCAAAACTAAGTAGATGAGCACAAAGGGCAGTGAGAAGAATAACCTCTAGTCCAATCCATTTTGCTTCACATTTCTGTCCAGTAATAGCTGCAAGCCATTGCTATATAAGGCAGATAGAGGGTAAAACAATTTTAAGCTGAGAAAAATTTCCTGTCTCTTTTTCTATCGGCAGCTTAGCAAATATTTGTGCAGACTGGAGTTATGTTCAGTAGTTGCTTATGGAGTTGTCCGTAACTCCCTTATTCACCACAAATTTGTGTAATTTGATCTTAAATCCATTTATGCTTTTGATCCCTATAATATTCTGTCATCAGGAGTTGCAAAGTTCAATTATGTGCTTAATACCATAATGGCTTCTTGTTTTTGTCCCTCATGCAACTTGTTTTCCTCTAAATTGAGAACTAAGGGATGGTACAACACCTTGTTTTGGCCATGTATGAGTTTGTGCTCAGCATTGACTTTTTCTCTTCCAGACTGGCAAGTTTCAGGTTTTATTATGTGGAAGCTTTTAAATGCCTTCTGTCGTTGTCTTACCTACTCTTTTTTTCCCCGTTTGTGTCAGCTCCTGTATATTTTCTTGTCTTTTATCTTGCATCCATGTAATTGGCCTCTTGCTGAGATCTGCTTTTGTCCATTCGCTGTTTTGTTCTTTCTTGTAATGACCCGTGCTCAGATTTTGTCCATTAATTTTCCACTTCTTCTCTCTTCCCTAGACAGAGATGAATAGGGGAAGGCGTGTGTTTTGGGTAGGAAGAAAGCAATTCAAAGCCTTGCAAATAGTTAGTGAGAGCTGGAGGAACCAAGTGTGTATGTTTTCAATGCTTAGCTGCAGTTCAGTTTTATTTGCCTTTAGGATGCCTTTAGGCTGGCTCTTTGCAGCTGTGAAAGCTGGATTCATTAAAAATTAATAAAGTTTCTTGGCTAACCTAGAGATTTGAGGCTATACTAGTTTTCCAAATATTGAAGGCAATGCTGTTAAGTGTCATGCCCTTCAGAGGTGCTGTGGATGCCAGCCCACAAGTGGGAAGGACAAGCACTCCATCTCTTAAAAGCTTTGTGCCTTTGAGGCTGAGAATGGGCAAGAGTTCACTGTCTTTTGCTGCAGTGTATCTCTTCTTCATTTGGCTATTTGGTTTCTGGAGTCACTAATAATAGGCTTATATTTTAAATAAGTGACTGTAAGGTACATGTAGGTTCAAGTACAAGGAGGTGATGGTGGTTTGTTTTCGTGTTACATGTTTCAAACTGAACAGGCATTTTATAGAATCATAGAATGGTTTGGGTTGGAAGGGACCTTCAGGGTCTTCTATTTCCAGCCCCCCTGCCATGGGCAGGGCCACCTTCCACTGGACTGCACTTCTGGATTTTGGTGGGATTTTTTATCAATCTCTGTAGTTTTATTGGCTTGATAAGAACAAACTTTTAAGGCACATTTTGGTAGAAGGAAAATAAGGTAAGATGTTTTAATGTGACATTAGTTCTGGACTATTCAAGAATTCATTAAAATATGGGGAAATTTGCTATGTCCCAGAGTAATAAATTTATGTGAGATAGAACCCTAGCTAGGCTTATTTCTAGTGTGTGCTACTTGTTTGCTTTGCTTTCTTTTTAATAAGGAAGGAATGGAAGAAATGTTAATCACTGTATTTAAAAAAAAGTTTTAAAATAATCTCAGTGTAGTGAGAGCAAACATATTTTAGTTTTATCAAGATAGTGTGGTTATCTTAAGGTTTATTTTGATATTTAGGCATTAAACTAGTAAAGAATCAAAAGAAAGTAAGATGCAGAATTTGTATTAATTAAAACCTGTCCTCTGAATGATGTTTAAGAGCTCACTTAGAATTCATGGTGCAATTTCAAAAAAAACAACCTTCTTTTTCTCTTTCACAGGAAAGATGATAAAGATTACGCTTTAAAGCAGATAGAAGGTACTGGAATTTCTATGTCTGCATGCAGAGAAATAGCAGTAAGTAACAGTTCTTTCTACTAGCACTTACAGTCTTACTGAAAGTATTGATTTGAGTGCATGCTGGATTTTGTTTGCTGAATCATATTCTAATATGGGTGCTATGGCTTTATCATAGAGGTAGAAAGTAAGTACAAATGTCATGGAAGGTTTTGTGTATCTGTTATGTTTGCTGTCTAAAAAGGACAGGTTTTAAGTTAAAATTTACTGCCTGCCTTGGGGCAAATCATATTTACATGCAGTGGTTTAAAAACATGATTAGAGTTAGTGACTTAAATTACACATTTGATCTCTTTGCATTAGTACTTCAGTTCTTTTCCCAAAGAGATTAGTTTTTATTGGCATACTATGATTAAAACATTTTGACATCTATTTAAGCAAAGATTTCAAACTAAACTGAGGTTGCATCAGAGGGAGGCTGTGATACAACCATGAATGTTATTCACACATTTAATTCTATTCTTCAAGTTTGTATTTGTATATTTCCTGTTGCTAGAAACTGGTGAATGGTGTGGTCTAGTTATGGTTTGTGACAAGCTTGCAAAGAAGTACTGTAAAATCGATATTTTGAAGTTGAATTACGTTCTTATGTTTTACTGCTGCTTGGGTTTATTGTTCTTGAAATTTTTCAAGTGAAATTGCTATCTTAAAGGAAATGCATGTAACTTAAGGGGGTGTGTGGGAAGGGAATAGTTTATTTTCAGTCCATATTCCTCAAGAGTGTAAAACATTACCCTAATTTCATTTTCATTGACTGAAGTTAGTACCAGGCTTTCCCACTTTTGTCAGATTCCAGTTCGCTTTGTGATATCAAAAACATTGGTCCTTGAACTGAGTGAGGTGAAAGAAATGAAGCACAAAGAATAGTCTTCAGGAGTTGCCCTTTCTGTCCATTGATGAAAGCTGAGCATTCTGCCATTGTAGGCATTCACTCTGAACTGGAGTGGAAAACAGGGTGTTATGTTTTGCTGATTTCAACCATTTTGGCAGAAATTTTCCAAATACTGTGACTCTCAGACTGAATCCCTTTGGGAAATGCCAGCTCCCGTTTCAGAGGGATTTGGGATAATTTTTTGTCTTCAGTGATTTGTCTAAAGAGATTTGAAGAGATTTTTCTGCATGGATTTGGCAGAAGAAGCCTGGCTGATGTTAGTGAAGTGTCTGCTCTAGATATTATCCTACCTCGCTTTATGTGTATTAAGAGAATCACTAACTTGGCTGACAGTCAGGAAGAATTTGGCCTCATTGTGTGGCTTGAGGAGTGTTTTGTGCTCATTCCTTTTGCAAGGTCCCCAGGATTGATGGAAAGGGACTGAGCAGCAGGAAGGCTTTCTTTTTTCTCTGAGCTGCTGCAGCATGTGCCCTTTGAAGAGAACAGCAATACCACACAGGAGCCACGTGGGACAGGGTTAGTGAGGGAAGGAGGGAAACGTATTGAAGTTACCAAGTATGTCAAGAAAGCAGGTATTGAGAGCAAAGAGGGGACTGGAGCTCAAAAGTAAGTGTAGGGTTAGAAAGAGAAATTTGAAGCAGCCTTTACTGAGCTGCTGTTGACTCTTCCTGGTTGTGCTTCCAGGCTTGCAACTCCTAATACTGTGGTTGAATCTTTCTGCAGTTGAATTAATAATCTAACATTGAACTTCTAGGGTTTGGATCTCTTTTTCCTGCCATTCTTTTGATGTTGCTGTTTGGAGTGAACAGGAGAATTTCCCTCCCCACCCCCCCCAGAATGGTGTTTTTTGTGACGTTCTGTTAAACATATTTTTTCCTCACCCCTTCTATCAATTAATATTGTAAAAGGAGCAAAATGAACTGTATATGGAGGTGGATGAAACTGAGAATAATAATCATACTGTTTATTTATGAAATTGCTATGGAGTTAACATTTGTACCCTAACATGTCATCAGTGCATGTAAACAATAAAATTGTGTCATACTTAACAAGTCAAGACAGCATGCTAGACTTTGTTAGTGTGTTCTGGACTACCCCAATTAATGCATTTTATGAGCATGATGGTATTAAGAGGAACTAGGATGATTTGGTTTACATATGAGCTATATCCATTTCAGTTTCTCTGGAGAGCTGAAACTTGTATATTTTACTCTGTGACAATCTTTGAAGAGTGTAGTTTGGTATAAATCCCAGTGGAACTCTAGTTTTTCCAGCCCTGCCGTGGCTTTTGTCTTGTTTATGCAGCTTCAGTTTTGGAGTATTGAGTAAGTTTTATGTTTAAAACTGCCTGTAACTTACTCTTGCAAGACATCAATTTGATACTGACAGCTTAGGTGGAGAACAGTGTAAGATCTTAACAAAAAGAAAGTAATTACTGAAACTGATCAGTTACAGGGAAAGATTTGAACTAGGTCAGAGACCTGAGTTTAAACGACTGACTGGGTAATGGGGTGAGCTCAATCTATATATGTATGCCAAAGGCTTCCTACATTTCTGTGCTTCCTGCAGTATGAGAACTTAGACCTAATGTTTAAGAACCTAGCTATTCTCTTGCTCAGTTGAAATCAGAGGTTGGGGTTTTCTTTTTTTCAATAATTGTATGTAAACTGTTTTGTTTAGCTAGTGCAATTAGCAGTTACTGTGCTATTTGAATCAGTATGTTTACACTCTTCAACTGTCTTTCCCCCATTCATCTACCACGATAACCTTTGAGAATCTGTCCTCTTTCAGAACCTTAACTCAATGTTTGGCTGCTCATCTCTTATTCTCTGCAGATCCGTGTGCTGCCTGGGATGCTGGGTATCTGTTTTGTGATCTGCAATTTCACTTACGAGGATTTAAGCAGGCACTAGAAACTGCATGCTCAGCATGCCAAGAGTTGAATTTGTGTTAGATGGGAGAGCACAGGTACAGAATGGTGAGAAGATATGTATGAAAATATGCAAAACGTACAAGCCCAAATGATTGATTCCTCGTCTTCTGATTCAGTCACGTGGAAGAAAGTCATTAAAGCCTATCCACCTGGAATAGTGCAGCAAATGCTATTTCACAGTTCACAAAGCAGGAGAATTCTTCGTGGCTGTAGGAAGCTGCAGTAGGCTTTAAACAGAGCCTCAGAATTTTGGCTTGGGCAGTATCCTAGAGAGGAGTCTTAGGTTTTGAAGCAACCAAGCGGACATTTTTTTGTGTTGATTAGCATTTTTTTATTCTGTTTTAGCAGGTTTGTAAGTACTTTGCTTGTGTATGCTCCCTTAGGTGAGTGAGGAGTTGCCTTGGGGTTTTGTTTGGTTTTTTTGCTAATTGCAAGAGGGGTGTTTGTTTTTTCTTTTCACAGGTCTTCCATGTAGATTTGTTTATTGGTGCCTGGCCTAGTTGATCAATATCCCTGAAAAGTTCTTTTGTATGGAACAATACCACATAGTCTTTTTATACGATAGCATTAATTTTTGACTTGGCTCTGAAGAGGAAGGGCTAGGTGTGGCAGCAGACACTTTGAATGATGGAGATGCTGAATGTGACAAAGGAGATCTGGGGTGGACAGTGCTGTGCTCTGGCTGTCTCCTGTCTGTGTGAAGTCTTTCAAACACCATATCCTGCTTGTGCAAGTCAGACCAGCCTTGAGGTTGCCAGGGCTGGGACAGAAATCTACAGAACAATAAACAGCTGGCTTCTCTGATCGTTCCACTCTTTAGGTCTGCCTTGGAGGCATTCAAAGGATTTTATGGTTTCCTGCTGCAACAAATGCTCACCACAAAAGGTGATGTCCTGTGTGTTGGATCTAGTGGTAGTGTGACTGTAGACGTGGGCATTCATCTTCACTGAAGGGAAAATGAACAGTTTTGTTAGGTTTCTGTTGAGCGAGCAATCTGAGTTGAACCATCCTTTGGCTGCACTGTTGCTTAACATAACTCCTCTGCAGCAGGCCTGCTCACCTCTGCATCTGCTCCATCACCTTGTTTTTCAGCCTCTGGGCTAAACGGTGGCAGAGGTGGTGGCAGAGCTAGAGGAACAGACTGTGCCCTGTATCAGATGAGAAGTGAGCTGCTGTTTGATGAGTGGTCTTGCCTGAGCTGACCTCCTTGGCAGAGGAGGCTACGTTAGGGGTGAACTGGCCCTCCCCCCACACTGGGGCTTCTGTGCCCTGGGTGACAAGAACATGTCTTTACATGATTATCGAGCCTCTTTTCCCTCTGTCAGTGGAAGGGCTGGAAGAACTGTGTAAGAGATCTTTCAGAGCCAGTCTGAGGGTGACTAAGGACTCTGCAGCCGGTGCAGCAGCCAGAGGCAGAAGCTGAAACTGGATGACTTGAGGATTCACTCTCTTCAGTGGCTTACCCTGGTAAGGAACAAATAACTCCCAGGGACCTTGCCTGAAGAGATCCTGTACTAGCTATGTCATAAGGAGCAATAGTTGGGTGTAGGTACCTTAATGTGGGGGCTGTTGTGTCCCTTTCATGCTCACAGTGACAGCACTTTCCCACAAGACAAAACACAAGAATCACTTAAATGGGTGCACATCCTCCTCATGTCACAAGGCAAGTAGTGGTTTCTTGGCAATCTTTCCATGCAGTGAAAGGTGGCAAAGTCTCGAGGAAGACAGATGTTTGATTTGACCCTTTTTGTAATATTTAATGATTTTTCAAATGCTTTAATTTAATAGTAGTATCATACAGGCGTATATATATGTTTTTTTATATACAGGTTTTATATAGGTAAAAGTTTTATATATATTTACATTGTGATTAAGTACTTTATCAAGCTATGTTACTGGGCTGCAGAGTATTTCTGAGAGATTTTATGTAAAGGGAGGGTTCATTGCTTTTAGTTCTGTGACAGTGGGACAAAAGTATTAAGATATTGTGATTAAGTGTTGGAATTGGAATCCTTAGGAGTCATAATGATTTCTCTGAACAGCAGAATTTGACCAAGCTTGACATCCAGTGTCTTGTCTCATCTGGGTTCTTCATCCACCTCCTTACTTTCAGAGGACCTTTAATAATACCTCTTCTAATGCTTTGAATGCATTTGGACATAGAAGGTGCTAATAAATATTGACTTACCTGTGAGATCACATAGGACTCTTTTGTTTTGGAAACTGTGGAAGTTAAAAACAAATACGCTTTTTTCTTCTTGACATTTTGTGTTGTCAGGCTTCTTTTTTGCATATTTAGGGCTTTAAAAAAAATCAAAAGAATAAAATATACAACCATATGAAATTGTTGCTTTGTCTGAAGAACTGGAGCTTCAAAAAATGTATTGTCAGCTTCATAATAAATTCTTAGAGTGAGCAGTATTATAACTTTGTTACATTGCCTTTGTAAGCTTTCATTTGAACTCTTCTGAAAGGAAAACAGCATGTACTTTCAGCAGGTATTCTGTTCTTTTTTTAGTACTGTGGAATATCTGACTCATGAGAATATGAAACTGTAAAATTGTATTTACATTAAAGCTGGGTAGCAGCTAAGCCAACTTGGGATTTAAGAACTTGTGTAATAAAATTCTGGGTTTAGTTTAAATAACAAGTTTAAAGTACTTGAGTAGAGCTGCAGTGTTTGTTAGGAAACCAAGAAAAATTATTTGAAATTTTTTTTTAGAATTTTTTGTAGCTTACTGTGTGACATCTCTGCAGTCATCATATTCTGCTTCTGCTCTTGTAGATGACCAAAGTGTACCTCCAAAAATGTAGCAAACTACAAGTTAAACTTGTAAGGAAAAGAACAGTCTCTGAAGGCAGTTTCTGGATCTCATTGTAATAATGACTCTATAAACATTATTCAGCCTCTAAGCCAAAATTAATCATGACTAATTCATACCCTTTTGTACTTAGGATAATATTATCAGTTTGTCAGAATAGCTCTTCTCTTCTGCTTTCATTTTAAAGAAAGAGATACAGAGAAACAAACTGTTTCTTCTCTGGCTTTATTTTGGTAGGTAAGCATTTTGGCTTGGTGGTTTCTTTTGAGCAGTAGCTCTCTTCCTCTGGGTGTAGGCTGGGGCATCCTTTGCTCTGTTGCAGTTGGAATCCATATGTCCTGAATGGCCAGAATTACACATGGTGTTTCAGGTAGTGTCTCACTACAGTCTATACTCATCTGTTGTAGCAGTAATTCCACTGGCATCTTATCTGCTACAGGATGACTAAATCTTTGTCAGTCACTTTCCAGTCTGAAAATCGCCTTTCTGCATCAGCTGCAATCTGCTTTCTCTTCCAAGTCCCAGATTGCCCGTTTGTCCATCTTAAGGCCATGGTGTGACTGTTAATATATGATGTTTGTTGCTGGATCCCTTGGTGAAACTGATGTGAACCTTTCTGAAGAATGAGATGAGGATTAGAGTTGAAATTTATGCCATCAAACTAGCAAGATAAAACAGTAGTGAATTTTGTTTAAATGAGTGCTTGGTTGATACTGCTGATGAGTTTGTGTGTAGCCAACTTTCTGACTGTCCTGAACTTTGGGAGAAACATATTTACATAGCACTCAGAGGAAGGCAGTGAGGGCAAGGAGCTGCCTTTTCTAAACTAGTTGATGTCCTGAGCAGGGCATCAGAGAAACTCCTGGGCCAGGTCACTTGGCCCATTACTCTAACAAATGAGTCTGTACTCAGTTACAGAATTATAGAATCATTTAGGTTTGGAAAAACCTGTATCGTCAAGTCCAACCATTAACCCAGCACTGCCAAGTCTACCACTAAACCTTCTCTGTCAATGCCACATCTGTGTGTCTTTTAAATACCTCCAGAGACAGCCACTTTCCTGGGCATCCTGTTCCACTGCTTGGCAAGCTTTTTGGTGGAGAAATTTTTCCTGATAACGAATCTAAACCTCCCTGGTGCAACTTGAATTGTAGAAGTAAGTAAGGTAATATTTCAGCTCTGTTCAGGTTAAACTTTTCCTGCAGACCACAGAGATAAACAGGCATTGAGAGCAGGGGAGGAATGGCATTTGCAGTATAGCTAGAAATCCTCGCTTACGTGAAGAGCACATCATCGTGGCTCGTGAGAAGTGCTGTGGTGGTGGAGAGCTTTATGGGAAATGTGAGAATATCACCAGAGGAGGGAGGTCATGTTCATAAAGAATTGTGCTGAGTTCCGCCCATATTTGATGTGAAAGATAATTGTTGTTGGTGCAAGAAAAGATTGGCCTTAGTCATGCAGCAGTTTGCCAGGTTTCGTTAGTGCTGCTGTTGATTACTTAATAACATCCTGGCTTACTCCACTTTGTCCTTGCTTGTGAAGCAATTTAACAATTTTATGCATTCTTTGGCCACTTTCATTTACTGTCCCTCAGCTACCCTATGGCTGTGGAATGACTTTCTGCATTTTGAGAGGGAGTGGAGGGACCTCAGTGTGAGCCCAGGACTTGCACAAAGGGATGCTGTTTCCCTTGCTGGATCTTGAAGAATATGAAAGCAAGGGCAAGACCAGTCAGGGACAACATGGGTTTCTAACAGTCAAGTCAAACCAGATGTATTGGCATTTTCATCATTTGCTGATTTATATTTCTTTAAGGGTCTTCTAGGTATTCCTTCTTTATGAAAGGGTACCCAGACTAATTAATATAAAGGAAACCTTTCTGATTGAGGGAATAGATTTGAATTATCATGTGATATGCAAATTAAAAGGAAGGTAATTTACTGAGAGACAAACATAGTTTTTGTCTGCTTTCTCTTTGTGCTCTATAGAACTGAGCTAGGACAGACAGAAGCTGTATCAAAAGTTTAGGTGTCAAAGTCATTAGGCCAAAAAGTAGCTTTTATCATTAGCAGCCATCATACCAATAGTCAGACCATGTTTCTTGCAGTCTGCCTGGTCCGAGCTATCTTGTTTTAACTCTGTCAGCTGCTGGACACAAGTCATCTGGTAGGAGAGGCATGTGACATGTGGGCTAGAGAGATCTGGTTCGTGGAGACTGAGATTGTTGAAAATGTTTGTTACAGACCATGTGATGTGTTATGATCTGCATGAGCTCTTTCTGCCCTTCAGACAGTGTTTGCATTTGTCACTGTGAGCATTTCAGCCCTTCCAAGACAGTGATTCAGGAATCATCTGTCATCATCTGCAGCAAACATTTCCTTATTCTGATGGCTTTGCAAATGTATGTTAGCCATCCTATTCACTGGGGTTCTTACAATTGTCTGGCTTTGACCAAACCCATCAGGTTTTTGAAGCAGACTGAAAGAATTTGTAGCTAATGGCTATTCAGAACAAAAGACAGAAACCAGCAATAATGATAACCTGAGTATACAGATGCACAAACACTAACATCTGCCATCAGTGACAGTAACAAAGGCCAGAACTCTTAAAACATTGGTGATGGGCCACAAAAGCAACTTCTCAGGTGTGTCCTTGAGGAGAACTTTGTAATTGAAGAGAAGGAAAGCAGGTTGCTATGGATCTTACAGGAGGGATAGACATTTTATTGTATTTGGGAGAACTGCTGAGATGTTGAGAGGAAAGATAAAAGGCAGGAAAGGGAGTGATCAAGGTAGACTGGGAAGGAAAAAGCAAAGGAATGCTGTGAGTCTCCAGGTCTGCAGGACTGACTACCTCTAGCACAAACAAATGAGAATTATATCTATGTTGTACAGAAGGGAACCTTTCTGCAGCAGTACTCAAAAGTTTCTCATCTTTCTGTGATGTTCTGGACCAGCTTTGGTGGTGAGTTCTCTGCTGAATTGCATTTGATGTGAAGAGATTGTATTTTTTAGGGAAGTGATAGCTGCCATCTGGGGTATAAGGAGTAGGACAGACTTAAAATGGGACAGGAAGGGTCAAAAGGGAAAATTACATTATTTTCTAGAGCTCTGACTAGTATCTGCATCTTTCATCGGGGAATAGTGTGTTGTGTCTGGTACAGATGTGTTTGTCAGGCCACAGGAAATCTGGTAACACTTTGGTATGGATGCCTAGTTGGTGAACTGTCATGAAATCTTCTGGTACAGTTAATTCATCAAGATGTTTATCATAAATTTAAGATGCGAATTTATGCTGATTAAACAAAAATTTCTTGTGTTATAAGGCTTGACACGGTGTATCCTTAAACCCTGTAGCCTCATTCAGCATTGAGAGGCTGGTATGTGATGCTATACTGGGTCTGGCTGGCATGCAGTTAAATCTCCATAGCAGCCTGTAGGGTGGCTAAAGGAGTGTTGGTAACCCATGTGTGTTATGGCTGTGGCTGACAGCGTTCAGGCTTTCTCTGTTTCCCACTCTGTGCCTCCTCCCTTGGAGAGGTAGCCTTTGCTTGGAGACAGGCTACGCATCAGTTGTCTTGTGGGAAGTTGCGATTGCCTTTGAATTGCTTCTGTTGTGGGTTTGGTGTTTCCTCTTCACTTACTACACTGTCTTATCCTCACTCACAAATTTTCTTGCTATTTTTTTTTTTCTTCCACATCTGAATGAGAGGGCAGAGAGAAAGTGGCTATGTGGGGCTTAGCTGCTGGCTAGGGTTACCTTGCCACAGGCAGTTCCCACCTGTACTTGATAAAAAATTGCAAATAAGCATTTCTTGGGTTTTCCCATGCTGATCTTATGCTTTGTGGGAATTATAGGTATTTAAAGAATTCCGTACTTCTTGTGGATCCTGCCTTAAAGTGCCTCGATGTAATGCTTTTACAAATCTTAAGAATTTTGCCATGCTGTAACTACTGCCTTCTGCACTGATTTGTATTGTTGCTTTGTCTCCTCAACTCTGCCTCCCTGTTAGATCTCAGACTTGAGATAAAAATCTCTGTGGGCTGTAGGTCCTTTGGCTCAAGAAATGCCACACTGAAGACTAGTCAGTGAGTAGGGATGGGAGTGTGTCTCAAATGAAACAGAAAAGAAGGAAACAAATGTACAGATGTCTGCTTCTATTTTACTGTCTGAGTAGCTGCTAAAAAGTTACCGTATATAATGAAAGTATCAGTAGGAAGAGATTAATTCTTTTGTTTCTTGTATTATGTAGAGGGAAAATTGTCTTTTCTTGAAAATATTCAGTCTCAAGTAAAATTCTGCGTTCAAATAGTAGTTTAAATTTCCGTTGCTTAAAAATACCCCAAAACTCTAAACCATTCCTTTTATTTAAAATGTCACAATTTCTAGCAGACTGAGCTGGCAAGAATTCATCTAGTTTTGGGTAGTTTGACCATAGTTTGCTTAGATAAAGTTTTTATTTCTTTCTTAGCAATTAATTGAGTGAGTATGGCATGATTTTAGTATGGCTGATAGAGATCAAATAGACCAGTGCTATGTGCATTCAGCTGTTACGTCGCATCTCATCCATGCTTTCCTTTTGGTGGGGTTAAAGCTATAGTTTCTGAAGCAGCTGAGGTGGCTTGATGGCTCAGTGCTGCTGAAAGAAGTTCTAGCTGTGTCCCCTCACTGGGGCTGTCTGTGCTGTTAGTGCTCTAAGTCATTGCGGCTCAAGAGCTCAGCAGCAGGTCACTGCCTTTGTGTGTCTGGGGTCGTTTCCTCTTGGCTGGGAGCTGTTTTATGGGTGGGTTCTGTGAGTGCACTGATTGGTGTAATCTGTGTTGTGGGAGGGAGTTGGACCTTCTTCCATAGGGAGTGGTGACCCTTTAGATCAGCTGACTCCACCTTACAAACCACATCTTCATTTAGCTGACTGCATTGGCAGGCTCTGAGTCATCCCATTCAGTCTCAAATGACTGCAACCACAATGCAGTGTTTTCACGTAATTGGGAGTCAGGAGAAAATTGGACACCCGAAATGGCACTGTCGAAAATTACAGCCTGTGGGAAAAGGCAGATGCTACAGCTGTCTGTTTGCAGAGTTGACTTGATCCTGGATAATAGTGAGGTTTACATAGACTTCAACTTCTAGGAAATGAATAGGAAGTGAATGCCCCAAGGGGGTGATGACCTGCTTTCAGCTTTGATTTCAGGCTAATGACTGGTTCTTTCCTGATAAAATATGTGATTTCCTGTGACTTGCAAATTTCAACTTTTGTTGTTTGTGTTGTAGAGTGTGTAGCAAAGACTACTAAAGTGTTCATCTTTCCAGCCCTTTCACAGCTCTGGATGTGTGGCTATAACTGTTGTGGACTTTCTGTCTTTTGCAGTTGCTGCGGGAGCTCAAGCATCCAAATGTCATTTCTCTGCAAAAGGTGTTTCTTTCTCATGCTGACAGGAAGGTGTGGCTTCTCTTTGACTACGCTGAGCATGACCTCTGGGTAAGGTAAATTGTTTGTAGGTACCAGGCTTAGGGGTTTAGCTGCAGCAAAGGGGCAAGGTCAGGGAAGGCACGTGATTTAAAACACAGTATAGCATCTTACTCCACGTTTGTTGGAAGCATTTTCAGTGCTAAAGGAAAAGCAGTGGAAAATGTTGAGTAAACGCACTACACAGTTAACCTGTGATCTCTTTAAGAAGATAAAAATCTGCAATCAGCTCTCAGTAGCTAGGAATCTAGTTGAATAAATATAGATATAATCCCCTATTACTGTTAAAGTAAGGTGCAGGAAAACATAATTGATTATGCAGGTGAATTCCCTTTGAAAAATGACAAACTTTCTGAATATGACAGGTTACAGTTTTAGTTACATTGATTGTCATCCATAAATACATGAAGTGAGAGTAGTGAAACTGTATAATGGAAATATAGTTCATACATTTCAGTGGGAAAAATTTTTACTCAACTTCTCTGCAGAAATTCTGTGTATTTATGAGGAAAGCTGTTTATTCTTAATTGCGAGATGCAGCTTTAAAATATAAACATGTTGGAGTCAAAGTATATTTATTTTAAGATATATACCATTTTCCTCTGTTACCTCAATATTTGTAAGCTTAATAGCCATTTGGAATACTTAGAAAAATAAAGTAGCATAGTAAAAAATTAAAAATACCCTGGAGCCTTGCCTTCCCTGAAAAAAGGTGTGTATGCCTCAAATTTATTGACATATATTTTGAGCATTGCTCTCAACAGTACAAATATTGTAATATTAACCTTAAAGGATGCTAAGATTCGGATCAAAGGCTGTAGTGGAAGCAGTTTGGAATGAGATGGACATTTTTATGTATGTGTTCATTTGAGAATTTAACAGTATTAATTTTGAGTTGTTTTTTTTTGTCAGCATGTAGCTCAGTACAAATCAGAGTAAAATTAGTTTCTTTGGGAAATGGTGTTCCTTGTAACTGGGAATAATTCAGTAGCATTTGACTGTAAACTACTGTGTTGGTTTTCTTTGCTGCTAAGCTAAATCAAAGATTTTTTTCTCACTGTTAAAATGTCTTGAAAGTTCTGGTACTTGGTACTGAGACTTTGTTACAAAATAAAATTGGAGACAAAGTTACCAAACAGTTGAAATGTTGGGACATTCTAAAGGCTTATAAACAAAACCCACAACATCGTGGGGAAATGGAGTGAAGTTGGATTTGGGTTTTTGGGGAGGGTTTTTTGTTTGTTTGTTTGTTTTTAAGTGGATGAAAAACGAGCACATTCTTTTTTTTCACTGCTCCCCCATATTTATAATATGCTAAGCTACAGAAGTTTAGGAATGTGTGAGCTTGGTTTGTTTTTTTTTTTGTTTCAAAATGTGCTGCAAGGCCTTATATTTGTTAGGATGATTGTGCCTACTAGTGACCTGTCCTTGTTCATATTTATACAGTCCTGCATTGCTCCATACTTAACCTAAATCACTGCATTTCTGTTACTTATATACAAACCAGTGTTTCATTAACTTAGGGCTGACCTTGATGCTTACATGCACATACCTGTATGAGCTCCAGAACTCCCCAGCAATACCAGCTCCTGGTTGTTCACTCTGTGGATGTGAGAGACTTACCTGCAGTGGCTGGGCTGGCTCTGTGCCCCAAAGAGCCGACTATGGACCAAGTCCTCCAGTGCTGTGCATATTTAGCACAGCAGGTCTCAAGGCTGGGAAAGGCCACAGAGTTTATTAGAGCAGGAACAAAAAAAGTCCAGGACTGCCATCTGTTTTTCTGCCTGTGTCTCAAGATTCCCTTCTCTCTGTCCACTGTGTGAAAAATAACAATTCCTTTGGAGTCAGTGGAAGTGAGAGGCAGAACTTGTACTCAGGCTGAGGGATGCTCATGCATATGGTTCTTGGCTGACTGTAGGGACTGTCACCTTTTCACCAATGTTTCTTCCCTCTGTGCAGATCCATTTTTATTATTGGCAGGGCAGGAATGTGCCTGTTCCTTGCAGGAAAGCCAAGCTTGGTACCTGAAGCAAAGGGGGGCTGGCTGTATGGGGCTGGGCTGCAGGAAGAAGGGAAAGACAGTTTCCTGAAGGGTGTTGGATAGTTGAGTTAGCTGGTTGGCACCTGGAATATGAGCAGTCAGGAAGGTAGGAAGAACACATGATAGAAGTTTAGTGCCAGGTTTTGAATGGACAAGATCAAGGCTGTTTTGATGATCACATTAGTGTGAGCCATTACAGAAAAGAAGTGTGAATGCATTAAGAAGTTTGTTCTAGCAATTGGTTCTCTCTTTGAAGGAGTCATATGGGAACATTTACCGTGATACACCTTGCTGTTGAAGTTAGTGACACCTGAGACTCAAGTGCTAAGACAACATAATCATTTTTGGACTCCTCATTGTTGCTAGACATCATTGCTTGTATATACACTTAAAATTGCTAAAGGTTTTTTCCATGTCTGGCCTGGTGGCTGACTTTCAGATGGATAGATCGATTGCTTTGCTGTGTCAACAACTTCTGTTTTGAGAGTGCTATGTTTTAAGGGTACAGTGAATAAAGAAGGAATAAATCTGGGCTTCGTATTTAAATGTTAAAAACTCCCAGTACAGTTTGTAAAAATTTCTCTTTGGCATTAGGTCTTGAATATTACAGTGTCGCTATTACTGCAGGAGAAAACCTAAAAGTAAAATAGTGTAGGAGGTAATGCACTTGTAATTCTGTGATGTGATGTACAGGGTGTCAGTGTATCTTGGCAAAATGCCTCCCCAAACAAAAATACCTCTAAAACCTCCAGGATCAGTATTCTGCAAGGCAATTTTCTTTGACAGTTGTATTGGTCTTGTATTCCTCATACCAGTGTGGGAGAGTGAGTGTGCAGCTCTGTAATACTCTGTAATTAGTATGAATTTTGTAAGGCACTTAAGGTACATGTTTCTAGTTTTGAAAATGAATGATAAAAGGGTGGAAAAAACCCAAGAAGTTTGTGTAAGGAATCAATGGCAGTTTTTTTGTTTAAGCATTGCACTTTTTTATTTTCATTTCTTTTTTTCCCCTTTGCAGCATATAATAAAGTTTCACAGGGCTTCTAAAGCAAACAAGAAACCAGTTCAGTTACCTCGAGGAATGGTGAAGTCGCTGTTATATCAGATCCTAGATGGTATTCACTACCTGCATGCTAACTGGGTGTTACACAGGGATTTGGTAAGTGGATCCACAATGGGTTTTAGCATTGGGATAATGATTGAGGGCAAGGATTGGTGGTTTGTTTTTTGTTTTTTTTTAAATGAAAAATCACTGGGAAACAAAAAGCCTTGTGCTAATAAATATGTATTTTTACACTGCAGTCAAACAGCCTTGATTAGTAGAGTGAATTTTAAAAGCTGGCTGTGATCTGATATGCTTATGAGGGCAAGTGTATCAGATGGCTGTTTTCATTTTTTGATTTTCTAAACAAACTATTTTAAAAGTGATCATTTAAATAACAGGCATGTTGAGGTACAGAGAATGCCTCTGGTAGTATCACTGCAGGCAAGATAAATAAATAAGGCTTTTGTGTAGGTGGGGGAGAGGATGATTGGCTGTAAGAACTGCTGAAGAAATAGAAATTCCGTAAAATTGTTTTGCATAGAAAAGTAACTTTTGAAGGCCATTGCCTTCTAATACTTACAATTACTAGAAATATAGCCATGCCAAGTTGTGAAGATTTCCATAAGTAAACTACTGTTTATCCAAACCACAGTGTAAGGAAAACGTTTTGAACTGGAGTGTTTTTTAATAAGCAAATTCTTTTAAATTGGTGAATCTCATCAATTCTTGTATATATTTGCCTTTGAAATATGCCCATAACTAACTGGCCTTGTTTTATCTGTTGTTGTAAAATTGGGTAGTTTTCCTGATCCAGTTGTCTGTAACTCTTATTCTTAGAAGTATATTGAAAAAAGAAGTGCTATCAAAATATGATACCTACATATTATACTTCTAATTACTGAAATTTCATTTGTGCATGAGAGTATCAGTCTGACCTTTCATTCCCATGAGTTTGTATTACCAGTGCTATTCTGTTTGGTGCAATAAGTCTGACTTCTCATTACTCTTCCAGAGTCACTTTTAGCCTTTGAAACAGTTTTAGTATTGTTCCTGGCAAGGTGGTCAAGGACTAGTTATTTGTCTTCTATTTTCGTGCCTGATAAACGCTTTTACAGAGTGCCAGTATCTTTGTTTAAACCAATGGGAAAAGATTTAGCTCTGCTAAATGCAAATTTCAGAACTGAAGTACAAGGAAGCTTTGTTTTATTGAAATGATTGTATGGATGTTGTTTCTAATTTGCTCCTGGGTTTAGGAATGGAACAAAAGCCTCAGCACTGACTGAAAAAATCAAAAATATTTCAGTGGCTTTGTGATGACCCATAAAGTAGGGGAGCAAAACGTAATATAGAAATATATTTGCATCTTACTACTCAGACAACTTTGTTTGAAACCAAAGTGTAATATCTTCCTTTAATGTTCTTCCTGCAATAGTATTCTCAGTGTGTTTTTAAGAGGCATACAGAAAGCAAATGACCTGTTATCAAGAATCAGATTTTCCTGATGTTTGACTTTCTACAGTTTCAGAAAGTTTATTAACTTAAAATTCAGTTATGCTTAAAAGAAAACAATACAGTTGTTAACTGGATGGCTCAGGAGATGGGTAATTTATTACAGAGCCTTTCACATCTACATCTGTAGCTCAAATGCAGCTTAAGTTGGCAACTGCAAAAAACTATTACCGTCTCGTTTTCTGATCTTTATGAAATGAGTTGGTGGTCTCAGTCCAGCACAAAGTTTTCTTCCAGCAGAAAATCCACCATCACAATTGGCTATCTTTTGATAATCTGAGGAAAAGACCAAAATCTTGAGGCAGAGACTGAGAGGTCTTGCCATCGGAACCATGTCAAGCTGTGTTGGTGAGAATCCCATAAAAGCTGCACAAGGGCTGCCTGTGCTGCCTTGTCCGTGGAAACCTTTGGGCTTGTCCTTTTGAAACAGTCTGGTTTGAGCTGAATTTAGAAGGCCCATGTTTCATGCAGGACCCAAGATAGAATTGTACCTGCCAATGCTTTCTTCCTTTCATCAGGGTCCCTGGCAGTAATCTGAATAAGAAAAAGGCTTCAGCCTAGTGTTTTGTCTTAGAAGGACAGGGTGGTGTGAAGTCAAGGTGGAAAATTGGGACTTTTCTAGCACCTTGATTCTGATTCGAAGCAGAATAATTGACATTAATCCTTAGATGTGCTTTTCTGTTCCAGATTGCCTGGTATGTTACTCTTCAGGAATATCAGTGTCAAGTCATCGATTTTAACTCTAGACTGGATAGCTGGACAGATTTATTATGTTTTTCCTACTGTGCCTTTAGAATGATAGGTGTTGCTCTAGTTTCTAAATGGTTTGTTTTTCTGGGTTTAGATACACCCACAGAGCTGCTTAAGTAATATGCTTGCTTTCATGTCATATACTAGCATTTATAAGAGTGGTAGTGCTTGAGGGGTGGTAGGAAGCTGAGGAGTGTAGTACTTTGGCAGAAAAATCTGTTATTTGCTACTTTTTTTAAAGGGTATGAATTACCTTTCATCTAAGTGCAGTTTTCTGCTTTTGGTTTGTTTTTCTATTTTTTTTTGTGTATGTGTGTTTGTTGGTTGGTTTGGTTTTGGGGGGTTTTTTTGGTGTTTTTTTTTGTGTGTTTTGTTTGTTTGTTTTAAATATGTCTTAGTGAAGTTAGCTTTTAGGTAGATAATGTTTTGGAATTTGAGATCTTGACTTCTCTGTATCCAGAAACAAAATATATCATAAAGCACTTCCTTTTTTTGCTAGCATCCACAAGCCAGGCAGTAAAACTTAGTGACAATTAAAATCACTGGAACTTAGACTGAAATTTGTCTTCATAGTGTTGGAATCTAGGAAATCTTAATTCATTTAAGATTTGTATAAAGCGACTGTCTTCTGCATGAAAGAGTAAAAGCTGAAGGAAGACAATAATTGTCTCTTGCGGATTTTGTAGTCATGGTTTGTCTTTTGCAAGGAAAATGCATAGGAATCTTTGCAATAACTTTTTAAATATTTAACTGTGGGTTGCTACTTTCACTGGGTATGTGAAAGCCAGTTCACGATTTCCATCAGAGCAGGGTTGGTGTTGATTGTATTTGTCTTTGAATACTGAGTGCTTGACTAGTTAGTTTTTCCATAAGTCTTTGAAACACATCAGTAGAATGTCTAAACAAATTAATGCCAGCCCTTTTATAATTTCTTACTTGACTTGCATATTCTTCAGCTTTTTTAAATTTCATAACAGAGCAATTGAAAGCAGATTGTTTATTCATGCTCTGACTGTAGCAGGAAGGAAATAAGAACACTTCATGTAATTACCCCAAAGTGCATCAATTACAGTTTTAATAATATTTTGAATTTAGTTATGAGGTATGCTTGAGATATACTGCATTTTGCTGACTTCTTTTCCTAGTATTTTTTCCACTTTATAATACCCAGCTATTGCATTTCTTCCTTTACTCCAAGTTCTTATTCCACACTAAATATAAACATAAGCAGAAGATTAGCCATAGATCTGTTTTCATCAGTCTGCAACCTCAACAGCAAGGGAAAAGAGAAGATGCACTTTGCAGCATGCTTGGAAGGTTTTTTTCAAGTAATGGGCTCAAAATAGAGGTCCCTTTGCATGGTACAGTAACTTATATGCCGTGCTTGTTAACATTTTAAAGTGAATCTTTATTATTATTTTGTAATATTCCTGTCTTCACAGTCAGGATCCAGTCTTGGCTAAGAGATGAGCACCTCTTTACTATGTCTGTGTGGTGACAGTAAGATTAGCCTGCAAGTTACATTAATAACAGAATTTGCACCCAAACATCCATGGTGCAGCAGTGCGTAAAAGCACACCCAGCACCATGCCAAAAACAACCCCCAAACAGAAGAACACAGAGGAAATCTCACAGGTCTTACTTGTGCTGCAGCTGGAACACTAGGATAAAGTAACTTTTGCTTCTGCATCTTCAGACTGCGTTCCCTGGCCCGTTTCTTTGTGTGGGGTGTGAGTGGGTGTTGAACAGATGAATTGCCACTTGGCAAGCCAGGTATGGAAGAGGGGTTAACAGAGTGTTTGGCTCCTGCTTCCCATTCCCCTCCTCCTATCTCTTGCCAAAGGAATGACAGTCCCTTAACCTCTGTCAATAACACCCGTGTCCCAGTTAGTCTGGGATTGTGTCCCTGTGACTGTGACCGTTTATGAACTAGCATAGGATACTGTTTGTGAATGCCTTCTTAGTGTGCAACTCATTTGAACTCCTGCTTGGAGATAGTCAAGCTTTAATACAGTTGCAACATAGCTTCCTGGAACCTGGACTCTTCCCACAGGTACCTGCTGCCAGATTTGGGATTAGTGGGAACATTAAAGATGTTCTTTGAACAATGAATGAGGAGAAGCCACTGCTGTAGTGGTTTTGGGTTTGGTTGTTTTGTTGGGTTTTTTTGAAGACAAGATCTTACTTTCCAGGCTTTGGCAAGTCGATCACTTAATTGTGTGTATTGGGCAGTTAAATATATGGAACTTTTCCTTGGCAATTTACCATTTTCCCCATTAGAGCTCTAGAATCCAAGAATGTATCCCTCATTAATATTCAAAGATTACTTCGGAAATACAGGAATGCTCTTTGGTCTTGCTGTACAGCTTCCAAAGCTGTGGTCATTTGAAGAAGTGAAGCTAAATGCTTAAGAAGAAAGAATTAGTAGGAAAAGCTGTGCACGTTACTAGAAAGAAGTTTGCAGCTTTTAAAAGCAGGGTGGTTTTCTACTCTGTTTAAGTATATCAACAGGTAATAAGTGTTATTTCCCAAAAGGTATTATAATGGCTCGCTAGTGATTTTCTTTCAGAAGACGAAAGGAAAAAAAACCCATTCTAAGCCAAATCACTCTTTTGGTTGTCAGCTGTTACATTTCTCAAGATTTTTGTTTCCAAGGTGTTTTTCATTAGCTATGTGCTTTCATGAGATCACAGAACAGTGTGTCTGGCAGAACCTCGTTTTCTTGCATATGCTTATAATTACATGCTTTTCTCTGAGTTGCAATTTACTATAATTCTAAATATTCTATAGTTAAAAAAATACTATCTAGTGTTTCTTAATGCTTCCATTTACAGGGAACATAACTACTCCCTTCCCTGCCTTTTGGAGCCTTTTCTTTGTCTTAGATTAAATTTTCAAACCAGTAGCTAATCAAAGTGTTGAAATGATCAAAGGAGACTGCAAAACTTCAGTGTTTAATGCTCATGCCAGTGAGTAAAAAAAAAGAGAGAAATTCCTCCAAAACTCATGAAATAAAATAGCTTCTTAGGTCAAACTTTGGACTGAGTAATGTCTGTCAACTTTGTACAAATGCAGATTTAAAGGTACAAGTAGAGCAAATCTCTGCAGTACTACCAGCCTACCTTAGAATAAGTGGGGAGAGATCTTTGATTTTGCATAGAGGTCTTTCAGTTCAGCATAAGAAGCCTATAGAGATATGTAAAATAATGTGCCTCATATTCATATATGCAAATCATCGTGAGGCCGCTCTCTTTGAAAGGTCATAGTCATCAGGGGATGTACCTGAGGGGAAAAGAGCAAATGTCACTCCAGCCTTCAAGGAAGATCTGGGAAATTGCATGCCCATCACTGTCACCTTGATCACTGGAAAGCTGATGGATGAAATTGTCCTGGAAGCCTTTTTCAAACCTTTGAAAGACACTTTGGGAGTAGTCAGCATGGATTTTTATGAAGGGGAAATCGTACTTAGCCACCCTGAAAACCTGCAGTGACTAGCTCGATGGGTGGGATAACAGCAGTGGGTGTTCCTTACTTTAGTGAGGCTTTCAACTCTGCATCCCATGCATCCCTGTAGTCCCAGTAATGAAGGACAGAGTAGGAAGTTCACAGTGAAGTGGACTGAGAACTGGCTGAGCTGATGGGCTCAAAGCATGGTGAGATTGAGCTGGACACCCGTCACTAGTGCAGTGTCCCGGGGGCTGATACCGGGCTCAGTGCTGTTTAGCATCATCATTAGTAACGTGAACAAGGGCAGAAAGCACACCGTGAACAAGCTGGCAGGTGGGAGCCAGAGGTGCCTTCCAGCCTCAGCCATTCTGTGAATGTGCTGTATCTTCACCATTTGATCTGTCTTGAAAAATTCAATTACTGTTTTTTCAGATTCTCAAATCCAGCTTATGACAAATCAATAAAAGATAAGCCGGGGGGGAAGGGGAGCTATGAGGGAGCAGGTATAAGGTGAATATGAAAGCTCAAATACCTCATAAGGAATAAGATGCCATCTAAGAAAGCAGTGAAATAGAAAACTTTTGCAGCAGAGGACATTTTAACCATGTATCTTGACTGCAGTATGATGAAGGGCATGATGTGGTACTGTTTTTGTGAGGGGAGAAAAAAAGTGAGGTGTCCCCAAAAGGTTTTTTGGAAGCTGTGTGGTCAAAAAATGAAAGGTATACTTCTACTGCATCATCAATTTTTACAGACTTTGGTTTGAAACACTTGTGTAATGGCAGTGCCTCAAGCAGGAGATACCTGAATCTTAAGATATTAAAAAATTTGCTAAATCTCTAGGATTAAAGTGTTACAGAGATTGGTATTTTTAGACCTCTCTTGGATTAGCCCCATATCTTTTATTCTTGTCTAGGAATGCTAAGTACTAGAAACTATTTTAAAATATAAATAAAAATACAATATTCAGTTTACTCCAGTTGTATTTGGGTCTTCATTGCAATGCTTCATGGTGATTTTGTAAATTGGCAATCTTTAAAGATAGTGAAAAGACTTATTTGTTTATTTAAATTCACAGGCCACATCAGTTCAAGTAGTTATTGAATAGCAATATTTCATAACTTTTTATAGGTTAATCATCCTTGACCTTAATTCTCTTATAAGAAAACACAAGGCCATAAACTCAAGGATTTATGTAATACGTGAGATCAACAGATAACACCTGAAGGTTTTTGTCCAAGCAGCCAGTGTTTAACAAAATACTAAACCAGTCTGAGAAGTTCTTGCTAATATTTTACCACGCAGTGCTGTTAGCTTGGAATTCATAACAAGATGGAGTGCTGAATAGGGGAACATTTGGCAGATATTTTTCTGATTGCAAGTGAAAAGCTCATTTATTAACTTGATTCAAATGAAAGTAGAGGTGCAAGGAAAGGTCAGAAATCTCTATTTCAGGTAAGGGTTTTTCAAATCCACCTCTCTGACTACTGCTTTTGTTCCAAACCCCATTTGCTTGATTGTCAAGTCCAACCTTATCTGTAATTTTTTGTAGCCTTTCATTATCTTCTGTAGGTGTTCTCAGAAGGTCTGACTGCATCTTATTTGTCTGGGGTACTGACTTATGTTTTGTCTAGTGAAACCTAAATTTAGTTTTTGTGCTTTTTAGCTCAGTGTTTCTTTTCCATAAACAATTCTCAAAATAATTAATCTCCTGTGGTGATAAAACCCAAGTCTCACAATGTTCATGTTTACAGCTGGGAATAGCACTGGCGTTTATTTTTTTGCCCTATTAATGAATATATATTGTTTTGAAACTACAGCAAATACCATCTTTGTCCAAAGTTGAAAGGGGAGGGGGTCAAGGTGGGGCAATGTATTGTAAGAGGAGCTTTGCTAGTTTACCAGGCTAATAATGTGACCGCATTTAGGCAGAATTACTCTGAGACTGTTACTGCCTAGAGGAAATGCAGGTAGAGTTTCTGAATTTGGAGTTCTCTAATGGGTGTAAACTTCTATTGAACCGCCACCAGATGTCTTAGAGGCAGATAAGTGCAGCATAGATGAGTATTTGTAGACATGAAGTTGCATTATGAGATTATTGATGTTTGAGGGATATATTTGTGCCTTATCTGCTGCAGAACTGTCAGACACAAGAAGCAATGGAAGCAGTGTTTTTTTTCCTGACATTTCTACATCATTGTACTTGGACCAGTTAACAGACAGTGAAGAACTGTTGCAAAAGGGGAACTACAAATTTGAATCTGATAGGAACTTGCAGTTTTTCTTTATATTGCTGTAAACTCTATAAATGTGGAGAGTACTGCTTTTGTTTTCTCTCTCCTCATTTCCCTGGAGCCATCTAGGACTAGATCAAACGTTTCAGGACTGATCTTTATAACCACTTGCATCTTTACCTTACAGGGTATGAAATCAATGCAAGCCTTTTCTGTGCCTTTGCGAAGTTTGTCCTTGTCTGGTAAAATACACATCTAATAACAGCACCAGAAATACAAGTGTCCTTGTATTGCATATTGATTTCTAAACTGCAAACAAGGTGGTGCTTTAGAGTTGTAGATATGCAAAATTGCTTCTACAGTCTCTAGGGAAAAGTAGTTTAAAAAAAAGTCCTGTTTTTGCAACAAACTATTATTTTGATCTGTTGATACTGTCTGGCTGCTTAAGGAGACAAAGCTTTCCTGGGCGTGCTCATTCTTTGCTAATTTCCCCCAAATAACCTTTCTATCTGTTAGCAAAATTCAGGTACATTTGATAAAAAATACCATATCAAAACAGATAATTTCTTTCAAATTTCATGAGAAGCAGATGTCAAGTAGAGGAGTGGATGTGTTCTGTGAGAAATGCAATGAGAGTTGCAGCAGGGCCAGTTGATAAAGTATTTTTGCTATTGCTTTTTTTTTTTTTTCAAGCTTAGAAATATTTTTACTTAAATTCCAAGGCATTTAAGTAGGTTGATCAGTGAAGTAGGAGGATGTAATTAGAATTATATGGATGCAATATACATAACATATTGAAGAATATTCATATTTGGATACCTGATTATCTGTCTGCATGTGTGTATATGTATCTATGACACATTTGGTAATGTGAATAGATGAGCTGATGGGCAGGCTGTACTAGATTTCTTTCTTTTCTGTAGCTATAAACTTACTCTTTTGCTACTAGCCTGTTTTTCTCATGTGCTAGCTTTCCAAGATGGCCAGGTACCTGATTCTGGTGCTGGAAAGAGTATCATAAGTCATCCTTCAGTTTGAAGTAGTTTGAAGGCTAACTCAGGTCATCTCAGTGCATTGCCATGCAGTGGTTACAGGTAAACTGACTGCAGTAACTCATGCCCATATAGATAAATACATGCAGAGGTAAGACATTGACAGAGGAAAGGCATTCTAGATACTTCAGATCTAATACCTGCCATAAAGGTGATGAGCTGTACTAACCAGATGGGAAAAGTATCAGCACAAGCTGTGTTTCTGACCTGAGAGAGCTGTGGAGGGACCAGAAGCTCTTTGATCACAAATGTACCTTTGAAGTAAGTTCAGTCAATAAAAACCCCTCAGTAGGATTTAGTAAAAACCCTGGAGTATGATTTTAGAAACACTTAGATGCAGTTTACAATTTAGTTTTTGATTCTGTTTGACTGCTAAATACTTGAAGGTTGTGACAAAATTATCATGTAAAATGCTGTGAAAGATAGGAATATAAATTGTTCATAGCACAGGAAATAGCCATAGTGTTTTCACTGCATTTTGCTGTAGAAAGAAAGTGCTGTGTTTTGTATTACCTATACTCATAGAGGAAAAGATAAGAAAATAGTCCTTTGATTAACTTCAAATGTGAGCAGTTTTAAAATAACCTTATAAATATGACACACTTATCCCATATAAAAACTTGTTCTTTATGAACTCCTAACTTCATGTCTTGCTCTGAACACAAGTGACACAAAACATAATCTGTGAAGTGTTGTTTGAAATACAAAGGTGTTTTAACAGGTAAACACAAAGCCCACACAGCCACTGAAAAGTGCACAGTAATAAATTACATAGGCTTTTCACCTTTGTTATTTTTTCTTAATCCACAGCAGGAGGAGTTGTGTACTAGCAATACAAGTAGGGTGATACAGAAGCAAGGAGAGTGTTATTTAAATGTAAAACAATAAAATAGGGCTGTTAAGGGAAATGGTAGAGTTTGCCACAACTGCATGCAACCCAAAGAGTAAATAAGGCAATTTTCTGCTTTTGTGTGAAAGTATGGGGATGTATGAGATTACAGTCCTACTGAATGCCTGTCAGTGTGTGGAAACTGCTCCAACAAAATCAGTGAGTAAAAGCAGTACTCAGTGTTTTTATCACCCATTCAAAATCCTTACTTGTGAGACAGAATTCTGAATTTAAAAAGGAGATTCAATTATAGGTGGAGTAACATAGTACCTAACAACCAGTTTCAGAGCACAGTATCCTCTTGCATTTGATTCTGCTCTGATGCATCCACAGCATCCAGAGTCATCCTGTCCTACCTGCTGTAGCAAAACACACGGGAAATGTATTTCTTGAAGATTTTGTTTTAATGTATTAAGTTTGTTATTACACTTTTGAGTGATGTGTTAATGGTATTTGACATGCTAGATTTTCCTGCTACAATAATATTTTTGCCTATGATAGCCACCCTTCCTTCCTTGGAGACTTAGTACAGAAAGGCACTCCCTGCAGCTTGTCCTGATGTATATTACTAGGGAGTGAAAGAGTTGGCCTCAAAAATGTAATTAATTTTTTTTTCTTTCAACTTGAATTCAGATCCAGTGAAAGTGCTAGAAAAGCCTGTGTATTCAGCAGTGTGCAGGCTTTAATAAGTTACATTGCCCCAAGTTGGCAGTAATGAAGTGACTGCAATAAAAGGAAGTTTTTGGAATGTGTTCAGTGCATAAAAATGTAGTGGTGAGACAACAGCTTTCATCAAGCTGAAACAGAGATAAAATATGGTTGATGGTAGCTAGCAGAAGGCCTCCCTGGCATAGATATGGCATCCCTCTATCTTCCCAAATGCTTCCAGTACTTCTAAAATTTTTCAGCATGTGTGCTTTGATAATTTAGGGGTTTGTTTTTGTTTGGCTGTTACTGATCATTTTAATGACTTCTGGTTTTAATGAGGATTTTATTTAGATGCTTGATTTATTTATTTTAAACAGCTCTGGGATGTTCTTTATAAGAAGCTAATTACAGGAAGTATTACATTAAAATAGGTTTTCTTAATTTTCCAGTGCTTTTCACAATTAATGTGTTCTGTAATCAAAAAGAGTATTATGATGCTTGGATTTAATACATGTTGAATTCTGTGGTGCCATTATTTTCACCAGTGTTCATGGTGTCTTTTGATAATAATTCATTTAAAAGCCCAAATCAGTTAATAGATGCAACAGAAATTGTCTTCATTGTGAATACACATCTTTGAATTCGAGGGAAGAAATTAACTTCAGGAAAGTGTTGATACTATAACTTGAATAAGGTTGTATTGACACTGTTAGTGTGCTAGAGCACTGTTTAGCATTGAAGTAGTCAGTTTTGTTCAAATTGAAAAGAAAATGAGATTTTTCTTGAATCATGAAATGTTCCAAAAAGACAGTTTCAGTCCCTAAGAATGCAATAAGGGGACCTTCCCACCTTGATAGTAAGGAAATGTTTTGGTGTATGTTATGACTGCTTGAATATCCACAAAGTTGTTGGAGATGTAGCTTAAGAAGCATAAATGTTAATTGTGTTGTGGCTCATAGACCTTGAGAGAGAGTGTGAATTTTGCAAGCTTAGCTGAAGGCTGGTAGATTTTGCTGCACAACTTTTCTTATCAGAGGACTTAACTGGGAAGTGATAAACCACATCAGTATATTAAAATTTCTACCACTATGCCACAAAAGTGCTTTTCCAAGCAGGCTACAACTTGCTAAGCCCTTGCAGATGTCTTTCTAAACCTTTTTGATTTTTTTTTCGCATGCCATCAAGTTTTGAACTTCACAGCTAGACATTTTTAACTTTCATACTTCTCAGGCACTTGCTCACATACAATTGGAGAAGTTCAGTTTTGGTTTTTGTTTGTGGGGTTGTGTTTTTGTATCTGTTCCTGTATAATATAATCTAATACTTTAAAATTGAAAGAAGTCATCTTAATAGAATCCTTGTTGAGGTCATGGTTGCAAAAGCAAAACAATCTAGGAATAAAACCCCTTTGCTTTGCATTGTTCTTTTCAAGTTAAACTGCCTTTTTTTTTTTTTTTCCTTTTAAATTGAAAACAGGTGTTACACTTTTGTCAATTATCTTGGCTTGTCACAGGTAGAAATGGATGTCATGGTGAGTTCTGAAAGTTGGTGGCACAGCTGTTAATGGTGCACAAATACCAGCCACTGGTGTGACTCACCCCATCCCTGTGAACCTTCCACTGAGTAACGTCTTAGTAGCCAAACTCTTTAAGTACTGGATTATCCAAATGAAGATTGGTTAGGATGATAATCAAACCTTATTAAAAGGTGCATTAAAATGGAGCTGTAAAGAGATGACTGCAAAAAGTTAATAATGGAGACGGGGAGGAGGTAGCATCTACATTATATTATTGTAATAGAGAATTCAAATGGATCTGTATTCCTTACTGATACTATATTTAAAATTAGTCTTCGAAAACTAGTGATTTCAGAAACAGACTAGTAGCAAAAAATATGTGGACTAATAGTTCTGCAGACCAGGTTTGATGCTAAATGTAATAAGCATCAAAGATTGCAAGGGCTAAACTGTCTAAAAATGCCCAGTTGTTTCCTCATTGCTTTGATGAGTAAAGCTTAGTGAGAGGAGGACCCAACAGCAAAATACTTTTTCTGGAGCATGAGACAATATCCTGTGATTTCCAGGTGTCTATTAGGCAAACACAGAATAAGTAATCATCTCCTGCTCCTGTCAGTAACTTGCTCTGAGTAACAGCAGTGCTGGTTTTGGTGTTTTGTGTTGGTTGGTTTTTGATTTTTTTTTTTTTAAATCACATCTCATCTAGGCATAGTCTGGTATAATTTTCATTTTGTTTGCATTTTTATCTTCAAAATAGAAATTCACGTGAGTAAGTTCTGAAGTCTTGAGTTTCCCCTCTGTGAATGAATACCAACATTTTCAGTATGTGTTAAGAAGCAGTGTGTGACTGCAGTGTTTGTTCAGAGTAGCAGTCCTGCAGGAAAGATGTGAAGACAATGCATGGCTGGTAAATGTTAACATGAATCAATAGCCTTACAGAGTGAAGTAGGGATATCATACTGGGATCACATAAAGTGGAAGATGCTGTGCAAGGCATGTAAAACAATCTCCACTGCATTTAGCATTAGTGAAGCCTCAGCAGGAGCAGTGTGTAATTTGGAGCACTTGAGTTCAAATAAATAGGTGGCCCACGGCAGAACAGCTACAGGGAATCTATGAGAATGATCATACATTAAAAAAACCTGCTAGGAAACATGGAGCAGGAGAGAGTTGGTTTTTTAATCTAGGTGACAGGACTGAAGAGTGGTTTGTCTTCGGAAGCGTAAGAAGTTCTTGCAATGAAGGAGTGGTTGTCTGCTCCTTCTGCTCATGTAGAAGAGAAGAGGCAATGGGAATAACCTTGTCTGTTGTGTTAGAAGGCAAGGAAGAACACTGCAATGGAGAAGAATGAGAGAGAGTAGATTGCCTGCAAATTGTGCAGCCTTCATCACTGGAGACTTCAGGATCAGAGTGAAGAGAGCCATGTCATGTGTCAGGTCAGGCAGATGGGTGGGTGAAGGTGGCTGCTTGAAGTTCCTGCTGTAGTCTCTTGAGTTTTTATGTCCTTTGTTTGAAATGAGCTTGCTGCTTAGGATTTCTTTTTACCCTTTGCAAATAATGATTAAATTAGAAGCACTTAAAAATGTTTCAGTGAGAATCTTCATTCTCTCATCCACAGTAGTAGTGATTAAATGCACAAGATTAGGATTTGTCCAGGCATCCCAACAAGGAGTCCTACAAAGCCAAATACAGGACAAGATAAGATTTAGGGCTGTGCCATGGTCACAAGGCTATTCTTTCATGAGGATGAATTCTTCCCCTGCTGTTGAGGTGGGATTTGAGAGAGGAAGAGGGGTGTTTCTTAAGTGTAGTTCTGTGGGGTTGCCAGAAACTTGTTTTTTAGTCTCTGAAGTACTCAGCTGTACATTGTGTGGCTCTTCACATTTGGTTTAGGATCATAACAGGTTTCTCATTTGTGTTTGTCTGGCATGAGCAAATTATTTTAGTTAATGGCAAAAGTAAATATGCCTCTATTAGGACAAAAATGGGTGGCTTTAAGTTGATTATTTGTAGTTTAAAAAAAAAGATAGCTGTCTTAAAGTAGTGTGTTTTCAGAACACAGTATAAAAATTGCTGAAAGATTTTTCTTCACTTGCTCAGCCCAAGTGATTTGAATAAACGATTTCAGTTTCCATTTTTTCTCTATAATTACAATTAAACTGAAAATTAACAAATTTAATTAAGTCTTATCCAAATTTCTCCCTTCTGTTTTTAATGAGTGCTTATTTTTCTTTGCAAATAAGTTTCTAATGTGTAATGAGTTGCCCAAAGAGACAAACCTGGGGAGTTAGGTTTTGGTTGGGTTTTTTTTCCCCTCCCTCTCCAGATGATAGAGTAGAGTAAAAGATACCTAACAAGAATCTCTGACCCATGCATTGCCTTTTGGTAGTGCACTTTGGTGTTTTTCAGGGATTCCTCAAAAGGCATATGTTTTATGTATACCAATACTGTCCCTATAGTGCATTCTGGTAGACATCTCCCTATTGTTTAAATGGGGTGGTCTTGTTTGGAAAATTCTTTAAACTGAAATTGTTTTTCCAAGCTACTCGTGCAGTGATTTTAGAAATGGGAATCTTCATAGTAAGACATCTTATTTAAATTTTACTTTTTTAACCCTGTGATGTTGTATTTTTACAGTGATACGACTGTATAAATATTTTTGTCTGTAGGAAGAATCTTCTGTTCCAAACAGAGCTGTTTCAGTGAAGGGCCTTTGACTCTAGAAAAAAGGTGAACTGCTCTGAATGGTTATTCCAGACCAACTGAGGAGGGGTATTTTTCATTTTGCAGCTTTAGAAGACTCCTACATGGATTCCTAAATTGTCTCCATTGTTAAACATGTTCTGTAACTCCTGAAATCTGAGTGTGAATCACGGTGTTGATACTTATTTTGCTAACTAGTACTGTCTCATCTCATTGTGCTTTCTCTTCTCATCTCTACCTACCTTGACGTAGGGCAGAATATCTTTGGTGCAGGAACTGTTACCCAATGCTCTGTTGATCAGTCATCTGGTATAATGGAGTCTTTGTGTGAACAGGGCTCCTTGTCCTTATCAAAATCCAAACAGTAAAATACTCTAAGGTGAAAACATCACAAAGATGTTACAGGCATTTTTGTCGAGTGTTATCAACCTGTGAATTTGAAGAGAGGAAAATGATAGTTTAGGTCAATGTATTATATATCTGGGAAGTTTAGTGCCTGTGTAATGTATCATTAACTCTACTGAAAAACATTAATTAGGCATGTAGCTTATTAGCATCCCATATATATTGAAGCAGGTTTTATAGAAGATGCAGTTTTGTTCTTTGAGTCACAGTGTAGCAATGGAAAGGTTTATATGGTGAAATGATGTGTTTCTTACCTAGCAGATTGAATTGCCACAAAGTTCAGTGTTAACTCTGAATTTAAAGATATATGGTGCTTGTTTATTTCTAGAACTTTTGTAGAAACAACCTAAATGGAACGCTTTGAGAACTGTGTGCCCACATACTGCATTCTTGTAGTGTTGAAACAGTACTAACCTGGAGTGTATGCCTTTACTAAAAAACAAAACAGAACAGGTTGGTGGTGGTGGCCTGGGGGACAGTTTCTTCTGCAAATCACTGAGCTTAATACAGCACAAGTTGCACCTGTTGCTGCTGTTGGAAAGACTGGGATATATTATACCTTTTTTGATCACAGTCAAGCTGTAATATTTTCTTCTGTTTTTAACCTCTCAGAAATGCAACACCGCAGATTCCTTTTACGTATTTTGTATGTGGATTGTGGGGTTTCAGGAGTCTATTTTGGAGCCTTTCATAAACAACAGTAATTAAGTTTCTCAAGGAAATTTTTTTGTGGATTACTTTTTTTTTTTTTTTGTATCTTGTTTTACACAATGTGAATTACTTTTGCCTTGATACCAAATTGTGGTCTTTTGCCTCTTTGCATATGTTTACACCAGAGCCTGATTAGATTCAGGAAGGCTTGAGAATTTCCTAGAATGTGTTCAGTAAACCACGCTAAGATACTAGGATTTATTATCGTAACTTTTAGGTAGTCTAAACTGTTTTGCCGGGAAACTCTTTTCTTCATATCAGTTTAAAGTGGGAAAGCAAAACAAGAGCTGTAACTCAGCCTTATAATTTTTACAGGTCACAACTGAATATGAGCCCCTGTTTTGTCCAGGATTTACAGAATGAAGGGGTATCTAAATCACTCCATTTGAGACCAAGTCTGGCATGCATTATCAGCTTTAGTTGTGAATTTCCTTACTCTTTTCCCTCAAAATAAGCACTGCAGGTTTCATTGTATAAACAGTATTAGCATTTGAGGAATCTTCTGACTGCAGATGCCAAGAATGGATTACGAGAAACAGGACAGCAGAAAATACAGGATTATGAAGTGAGTTGTTGATATTTCTAACCAGCTGAGCTCTGGTTCAATCCTTTAACTCACCTCCATAGCAAAACAAAGAAAGAGAAGACAGAGAGAAAAATAACATAAAGGCAACGCTTTCTAGTTTTGCATCTGTTTGAACTGGTAAACACTTGTAAATAGGAATAATTAGATCATTTTTCTCTCCAATATTAAGTGATATGGTAACGTTTCATCTGTATCTCACTTGCTTATTTTTCTGTGTAAAATTTGTCTGCAAATGTGCCTAATGACCCTGTAGAGCTGGCTTCCCATCCCTGTGCTGCGGGTGGTGGGCAGCAATGGGACTGCCTCCCACCGAAAGGATCTAGGGCAATTTGGGTACAAATCTTGGCAGCTGCCAGCTCATGCGGGTTAAGGATAGAGCCCAGGGTGCCAGGGATCATGGTGCTGGAGCACAGCAATGCCAAAGAGACATGAGGAAGATGCAGTCAGGGAGAGCCTGTGTCTGGATCCTTGCACAGCTTTACTGTGACAGAGAAACTCATCATTTTTATCTAAACGAAGTGATTTTAAAACTGGCAAAACAAACCTTAACTAACTTTTCAGAGACTAATGTTTAGGTTTATCGTGGTATATGTATTGTATATTTATTTTTTTTTCCACAGAAACCTGCTAATATTTTAGTTATGGGTGAAGGTCCTGAGCGAGGAAGAGTAAAAATTGGTATGTTTATATCTTTGATAAGTCCCAGTGTAGCATTTAAGTTAGAATGTTCT
Source organism: Scytalopus superciliaris (assembly GCA_013400415.1). NCBI lineage: Eukaryota > Metazoa > Chordata > Aves > Passeriformes > Rhinocryptidae > Scytalopus > Scytalopus superciliaris. Next base: position 553,787 of record VXBX01002915.1, read on the forward strand.
GAAAGTGCAGTTGTACCACCTAAAGTAGTCACTGTAATACTAGTATGTGCCTGGGCACATTGCCTAAATGCTGTTTTCTGAGTGACTGGCTTCATGATATCAGCCCCATGCACCAATTCTGACGATGAAATGCTGTAGCCTCATCAATAGAAAGTGGAAAATGTCATTATATTTTGTTTAAGTGGGTGTTTGTGTGGGGTGGGGGATTTTGATATGGGGTTAAAGATGACAGCTAGCTAGGGGGAAAGGAGGAGAAAGAAAGGGGATTTAAAATTCCTCCATTTACCTCTGTAATGCCATGACATTATCTTGCTGCTGCTTATAAAAATGTAAATAGGGAACTACTCATTGCTACAAACCTTAAATGTTTTAATGAATTCAAAAGTGTCATTTAGCCTACAAAATATTCTTTTAAGTGTAGGCAGGTCCCTTGGAGATAAACACAAGGGATCTTAAAAGTTCAGAAAACACAGTAATCCATCAAAAAATGCTTAGTGAGAACTACTGCTAAATCCTGGGGTGTACCAGGGAAGGAAGGACAAAACACTACCCCACTATTGTAACATTTTCTGGTGGGAATTACTGATTGCTGTGAGAGGATAATTTATAGAAATTCAGTTGTTTTAAATTAAAGTAAATACATAAACAAAAATTAACAGTAGTCTAACAGTAATAAACCATACTGGGCTGTGCATTATCATGGCACTGCTGTAATAGCAGGCTGCTAATGCACAGCCTGCTTAAATTTGCTAAGGTAAAGCAGCCCTGTTTGGAAGAGGTTTTTAAAGCTAGTTCATCTTTTTCACTTCCCTCTGGCTTTCTTTTGAGATTATTCTTCTGCATTGTTGCTCTGTTCTTACTGTTTTGTTTATCTGAACAATATTGTTAAACAGTAGCATAATGATTCAGGGCAGGATTTTCTTGGAGTGTTCAGTGCTGCACTAGTCCTTCCCTTGCCCTTTGAAATCCAGGGAGCAGATGGGCCAGGGCTGAATGCTTCTGCAGATCCTACCCTGAAAGTTTTTAATGCCCTTCCAAGCTTTAAGGTTGACAGTAGAGTTTGAAGTCTTCTGCACAGAAAACAGGCACAGCATGGACAGCAGAAGGGAAAATTCCCTCATGTTACCTTATCCTTTGTGGAGCAGTTGCTTCCAAAACAGAGAATGTAGGTCATCCTCTGGGCATACTCACTTTTGACAGTGGTGGTGATATTTGCTGTACACAACTGCTTGCTAGTAATTGCATGTAGACCACCCATTTATTTCTTAACTTACAGTTTTGAATTAATTTGGGAATAACTTAGAAAACAACAAAATTAAGTCACTCTGTTAATGGACAGGTGAAAGATTCTGTATCAGGCCACCAGTCCTCTGAGCCATCCATTCCCAGCAGGGGAAGAGGGAGGGGAACCCTGGGTTTCCTAAGTGTGTTATCAAAATGTAGATTTTTGTTTCTTTTTTTCTTAAGATACTACCACAGCATTATAAGAATGCAGAAGTTATACCAAGGGCTTCCACTTTTCCAGTGTAACTAATTTTTCTAAAAAATACATAACTGGGATTTAACTTAAAATAATTTTTATAGGCTTTTTGTGTCTGAGTCATAAATTCACTTTCTGCCAGCAATTTTCCTTATTATTTATAGTTATTAGTGATTTGATCAATTTTGAGTAATTGATATTTTAATGTAGAAAATGGTAAAATGTTTCTCTTTTTAAATGCATTAAAACAATCATAAATAGGAATGCATATGAAAAAATAATTAAGGATTCTGTAGTCAAGTTAGAGACCCATATTTACAGTGCAGTTTTCCCTCAAGGAATGAGCTATAGCTTGTAGGTCCTTTTCCCTCAGAGTGGCTACTCATCTCATTTCATTTGAGTCTTTCTCAGCATCTGAATATCCCTACACCAGAGAGTCCCTCTGTCTTGGGATTTGGAGAGTGGTGGGTTGGAAAAGCAATTTGGTGGGAGAAGCTACATATTTTAGTCTCTGCTCATTTTTTCCTGTATGACTTACATTTGGTAGTTCAGGCAGCTTTGTAGACAGTTATATACTACCAATTCTAAAAATCAGTTTCTAAAGATGTGATGCCCACAACCAGAATTTTAAAATCATAGCCTAAATGGTATTCATTACTGTTATATTGATACTGGAAATACATGTTGACAGAAAATCAGCAGGGAGGCAGATGCTGTAGGCTTAGTTGCTGTTTTTGTGTGAAGGAAGTCTTGCTACAGCTAACTTCATGAGGAGGGAGCTTTTGTCATGTGCACGTATGTATTATAAATCATTCTAACTTTTGAAGAACCTGCATTTTGCTCACTTTAAAAGCTGCTGCTTTTTGAAAAACTATCCTATAATAATAGAGTATTTTACCAGAGAGTATCAGTAAAATAAATCAGGATTTACCAGTGTCCTGAGAAGTGAATTCATGCACTTCTTCAGAACAGTGGTTAATTCTTTGTTCAAAATGGCTCATGTTAGTAATGATTTATAATGATATACTTTATAGATGATGCCATCCAGTAACTTCTGCAAAAGCTTTAAGGAAATCTGCTCACAGAGTTCATATCTGCTACAGTCTGTGTTTGCATTTTTATTTAGCGGTGATGGTAGCACTAACAAGTAAACTCAATGAGTTTGTTCAAAAACGAAAAAGAAAAAGAAAAGTTTAGTGGGTTTCCTGAAATTTTAAAGCATCTCTCTTTGAATTTTGCAGCTGACATGGGCTTTGCCCGATTATTTAATTCACCTCTGAAGCCTTTAGCAGACTTGGATCCAGTAGTTGTAACCTTCTGGTATCGAGCTCCAGAGTTGCTTCTTGGAGCAAGGCATTATACCAAAGCTATTGGTAAGTAAATTGGGCAAAGACTATTTGGTTCTTTATGTAATCTGTACCCAAATATTGAAGTATTGATAAATAGTTCAAAGGACAATAGCTGAGTTAAAGGTACGTTACTTGTTTCTTGAAGAAATATTAATCTTTAACAAAATATTTAGTTTACTTTGGCCTCTGGCTTTATATAGGGATGAAATATTTCTGGATTTTGGCTCCAAATGCCCTGTGATACAATGTAAGTTTATGTGGCTTTCGCACAAGACTTTCATAAATGCTGTTAGAGGCAATAAAAATATGGATGCATCTTTGAGCTGCTAGTAGATTTCATCTTATGATCACTATTGAGGCACAGTGCATTAATTTTATTGCAGAAGTTATTATCTGGTGTAATAAATGCATGAAATAAGGAATGTACAGAACAGAGAATATATTGGCTGCTCTGAAAGTGAACTGTAAAATCAAGCTGTGTTTAGTCTCTGTCTTTTTCAAAGATGGATGAGAGAGGGCCAGAGCCATTGTGTTCAGTTCTGGGGCTGTAGGACAAGGGGAACAGCCGAAGAGCAAGTGGGAGGGAGGTTCATCTTTGCTGAAGGTGAACAGCTTTGCTGTGCAAGGAAGAGACACTGTAGAGAAAAGGATTGGGAAGTAGTTTTTTCTCTTGCTGGCTGGTTTAAAAGATATGCTACAGCCTGGCAACCATTTTTTGGGAAATAACTTCCCCTGCAATGCTGCAGTTGCGCTGCACAGACATGGAGGTTGTATGTCAGCTTACTGTGTTTCTGTAACCTGAAATTCTTTCCTCAGAACTCAATCTTTTTTTGCTTTTGTTTTAAAGATCGTGTTAGTGTTTTTGTCAGAAATTCTAATGTTTATGCCTTAAATGTATTTTCATTTACTTTTCTATTTATACTGCGTTTCTTTGATAGGTCAAATACATTTCTTTATATGTTCCTTTAAACTGCTTTATTTGTTGCATTTGCATGTTCCCTCACTTCACTGGCATTTTCTTCTGCTTGCAGCATGTGAAACTGCATGGGCAGTCATAGCCATTAGTACATAATTTTTTCAGTGTAGATAAAAACTGACTGTGTGAAAACACTGAGTAATGTGTTATGCTTGCTGCATCATTTGCTTTTGTCCTTGTTCATGACCTTTTCTTGTTCACTCAAGGTTCAGTGTAGCATTACTTTTAAGTTAAAAGTTGCATTTGTATATACTAGGAAAAAAATCAAGGGAAAAGGCAGCCTGTCTGATTTGAAGATAAGGATGCAACTGTTAAAACATAAAGGTTGTGAGGTTTTGGGTTTGTTTTTTTTAATTAATGTTATGAAACAAAGGGGGCAAGGTATGTGAGCATGGAGCAATTTTTTGGTTGCTCTCTTTCTGCAAAGTTTTATAGATAGCATTGGTTTATTCCAATATCACAGACAGCTTGTGTTTTTGGATAATTGAATATAAAACTCAGTGGCTGATCAACAACGACACTGTTCTTGGCCAGGCCAGTGAGGCAGTGAATGAGCAAGGTGCTGCTTGGCTTTTCTTTGTGTTTTATGCATTCACAATTACCCAAATAGTTTGCTTCGCTTTTTTTCTTAACTAGATTAAGTTTTTACAATGTTAAATGGTAGCTACACTTAAAAACCCCACAAAAACTTATATGATATTCTCTCAGCTCCTGTGTAGTTACTGAATTGTGTACTTCTATCCACAACTAAAAGAACAAGTTGAGGATGTGTTGCACTTCTGCAATAGAAATTTGACGTTTTCAATGCAGGGACTTTAACTCTGATAAACTGAACACTAACATTCTATCTCACCCAGATGCTTTTAGAAAGATTCATTTGATTTTTCTTTTTCTCCATAATTTCTGTTCTTTTTTAAAGATATTTGGGCCATAGGGTGTATATTTGCAGAGCTGCTAACATCAGAGCCAATATTCCATTGTCGACAAGAAGATATCAAAACTAGTAATCCTTATCACCATGACCAGCTGGACAGAATATTCAATGTAATGGGATTTCCTGCAGGTACATACTGTATTTTTTTTTTATCACCACTTTTCAAAGAAAGATATCTGTATTGCTTTCTTTGCATATGAAGGTGGCAGCTGATCAAAGCACCAAAGCTGTTCAAACAGTCTTTATTTCATGAGTTATAAATGTAGAACCTAGTGGTCAAATTATATATTTTCCTTATTATTAATGATAAGATTATCTTTGTGTATGCATGTACCAGTGTTTTATTATTTTAAAAGATTGTATTTAATTGTGGATGATTAAAAATCAGAAGTATTTCTACATTTCTTCAGTACTGACTATAGATTTGGAAAGCAACTGATATTTGTATTGAAACCGAGCAAAAATGCCTACGTTTAGTGCATATTATGCGGTTGCTTAACTTATGGTAAATTAAACTAACATTTGGAAGTAAGGGTGGGTATTAAAGTTTTTTTTGCCCTGGTAGAGAGGGTGTGGTGTGGAGAAAATTTCACGCCAGAAGAAAGATCTGGTTGCATGAACCAAAACAAATTACAATGTGGATATCACTTGTTGCATTTTTCCCCTCAGTGCTGGTTATATCTTGTTTTTCCGCAAGGCTGCCTTGCAGCTCTTCAGCTAATGCTTCATCTTTCAGTATTCATATGATTGCAGATGTCAGAATAACAGGGGCCTTATTTTTACTTCTTGGTTGTCTTTCTCCTCACTGCTTGTGTTCTCTGCTGTTGTCCATTCACTATTAATAATGTTTTGTGGGTTTTTACTGTTCTTGTGGACTTTCCTCTTCCTATCACATGAATTCTGCAGTCCATATGTTTGTGTGGTTCTAGAATTGTGTTATTAAATGTGTTCTTATTTTTCCCTTTGACTTTTTTGGTGTATGTACTTCATTGCTTCCATAGTGCTGTATTAGATTCCCAGAAATGTTGCCTTTGCATATTGTGTACTTTTATTTTCTGAAAAATCCTCCTTAGTTCTCTTTCTTTAAGCAGTACTGTTCTTTTCTGCTTTTAGCCTAGAATTTTACCCTTTTATGCTTTTCCTACTTCATTTGGATTTTACATAGCTTACGTAAATATATTCTCATTAGTGTTTTCTGATTAGTTTAATTAATCCTTTCCAATGGTCTGCATTTGACTTTTGAAGATCTTTGGTTCTTCAAGAAATATTTTTCATTTAACTGCAGCATATTTTTTTTTTTTTTTTATTTGCCCCTTGCCATGTTTGAAACAGTTTCACATGCCTTTGGAGAGAGGGAAAGAGGACCATACTTTAACTAAGTGATAATTAAATAATTAATCTCTGGTTTATTTATTCACTGAATACTTTTAATCTCACAGTGTTCTGCAGTTGTGATCAGACTTAATAAAGATTTGAGTTGAACCAAACTTGCTTGCCCACGGAGCCTTTTCAGGAGTTAGATGGTAATGCATTTGAGGCTAGGTACTGGTAGTAAGTTTTTAGTTTCATTTTTAAATCCATTTTGGCTTTGGTTCTAGAGAAGTTGAGATGAAATATTCTTCAATTTGGGTGTGTAAATTTTACTTTTCTTAACGTTTTTTGGCTAACAGCCTTTCTTTTAGATTGAGACAACAGGACTTGGCACAAGCACCTCTGGGCATTTTCGTGTAGATAAAAGTGCTGTCAGAATGGAGAATCCCTTAGGAGGAGACAGCATTTGCTGGAGTCTTATATACTCCTGAGATACAGTTGTGTCTAAATAGGTTAAATAACAGTCCTGGAAGGGTTCAAGCACTATACCTGATGCATTTTTCATCAGTGCTGTGTTTTGGGCATGTGGTGATCTTCACTGTAGCTGGCATCTGTTTTTTCAAGTTCTTGGGTTCATCAGCACACAGCTCGAATCTCTTAGGTGTTGGTAAGATTTATTGTGAAGAGGTGATGATGCAATCCGAGCCAAAGAATATAAAGAAAGATGCAACTGTGAGGTTAGAGAAGCAGACTCCAAAAAAAAGAAAAATCCAGGGTTATGGAGGTGCTTGGAAACCCTTTGTTTTATCTGGGGAAAAGGGGGGAAAAAAGTTAATTAATACTGATTTTGCAGATAAAGATTGGGAAGACATAAAAAAGATGCCCGAACATTCGACTTTAATGAAAGATTTCCGGAGAAACACGTAAGTCTGAGTTGAGCTTTCTTGAGAAAGCGTATTTCATGTCTCCCTCCTACACTATATTTCTTGTAGCTCAGGTTGTTTTCTCTGTAGATACCAAAAAAGGAGTATGAAATGGTTATGACTTAGATTATGAAAAATGGAAAATAAAGTTGTTTCATAGTGGTGAACTTGCTGAGATGATGTGAATCAGAAGAGTAGCCAGAGACAGCCTATAAATGGTAAGGCAGCAGATGTGGAATGGGTGATGCCAGCAAGACCCCACACAGCTCAGAAGTTTGCAAAGCAGTTTGTCACAGCTGATCCCAAATCTGTGGGACTGGAAATGATTTTTCTGTAGGACCTGCCTAAAAGGGGTCTGGTAACCTCACACTGTTTCCAGCAAAGAGGGGGTGTAATTTTCAGGTTTGGTGTCCAGGGTAGCTTATGAAGGCTAAAGAAAAAAAAACAAAACCTTTCAGCTTTGCTGTCACCTTGACAGAGTCTAATACCTGCACTCAAAAGGCCACCCTGTTGCTTGATTTCCATCCTGAGGGGTTCGGGGCTGTACAGTTACATTCATTTCTTGTATCTGCTGTGCTATTGTAACCATTTAGAAACCTTACTTTTGAGGTCCCTTTCAAAAAGGTAAGTTTATGGATGTTCTTGTAGCAACCTCTAAATTGCAAGAGGGTATTCAGATGGGCTTAATATTTATCTCCATCTGTACTGTCATGGCAAATATACAGAACCAGAGAGTATGGTAGTAAAATTGCCAACAGGCAGTTTAAATTCAATTGATAGTTTACGGTCTGCATGTGGGTTAAAAGTGTGCTTTTTGTGTGGATGTGATGTATTTTTACAAGCATGTGAGGGAAACATGCTTTTCTGTAGTGTCTGATTTTTAAGCAGTAGTCTGGTGTTAGTAGTTGTGGTGTTCCCTGCTTGGTGGATTTTGTAATGGAGACTAAACTGTTCTTATTAATATGTTTTGTGGCTACTGAGAAAGCTTTGCTGTATCAATGGTTTGCATATTAGAAATGTCACTATCTCTCTTTCTAGGTATACCAACTGCAGCCTTATCAAATATATGGAAAAACATAAAGTGAAACCAGATAGTAAGGCATTCCACTTGGTAAGTTCCTGCATACATTAAAAAAAAAAATCAAACAGCTCCTATAAGTTACAGTTGTTCATAGTAAGAGTTGAGCTGGAGTCAAGTACACTGCGACTAACTTCATTTTATAAAGTTGGGAATAGCTGATACTCTGCAGTCTGAGCATTGCAAAATCACTGTATCTTTCCACATTGATAAAGAGGTTCTAAGTCATTTGCTGGATTAGGTTCAGTATCAAGTAGTTTTACCTTGCAGTTATATCTGAAGTGTTGGTGCGGTTCTTAGCTATTTTGCTGCTTTGCATACTTTCAGTAACTTATTTTTTACTTTTAAAAAATTCCTATGTGGCTGATTTTTTTTTACATAATCATTACTGATGCCATTAAGCTTTTGGACAGATCTTAGAGCAGTATTTAAAGGGAGGTGTGTAAGAAGGCTGGAGAAGGATTTTTTGCAAGGGTGACAGGACATGAGGTAACGGATTTAAGCTGCAAGAGTGTAGATTTGAATTGGATATTAGGAGGAAAATTCTTGACTGTGAGGGTGATGAGGCACTGGCACAGGTTCCAAAGAGAAGTTGTGAATGCCCCAGCCCTGGAAGTGTTCAAGGCCAGGCTGGGTGGGACTTGAAGCAACCAGGAAGATGCCCCTGCCCCCAACAGAGGGGTTGGAACCAAGTAGCCTTTAAGGTCCCTTCCAGCCCAAACCATTCTATGACAGGATTCTGTTATACAAGCTTATATATTACAGACTTGAAAAGAAAATTAACTGTTGTAAAATATGCCAGTACTAATAATTTCAGAACTAGTAAATCCTGAGTCTGTTGTCACTGCCAAAAATAAAATGTTTTGATTTCCCAAGTTGAACTAACCAGATTTCTTCCCCCCTTTGCTGACATTCATGGACATGGTCCCTTTTCGTGTGCTCAACTGTGTTAACAAAAGACAAGTTTGGTTCCTTCCTGCTTTAGCAGCTTAGTTGTTTGGTTTGGGTTTTTTTTCACATTCCTGATTCCCCCCCCCCCCTATTTATTTATGCCCTAGAAAATAGGTACACAGCTGCTGCTTCTGGTCGAGTGATGCTTCATCTTGTTCATGTGAACCGATTGTCCCATTTTTTGCTGATGTGTAAAGTTTAGCACATATCCGTTGTGTCATTTAGCCAAGTGATCTTTTTATCAAGCAGTTTTTAAAAAAGAAAAGATTTTTTTAATGATAAGTGTAAGATTCACTTCTGTGCTGGCATATGAACAGGGGAGCAGAAGAGGACTTTTGATCCCCTGGGTGGATAATGGTTGCAGTCATTAAACTTTTCATATGTTTTCTGTGGCTCAATTTTGACCAGTTTTTGTCAGCATGTGATGAACAACTCTATAACCCAGTTGCCAGAAACGGTGCCAGAATTTTGCGGTGGTTTTTTGTTGTTTGTCAGCATGTTGGCAGTTCTTTCTCATGTTTTGCCTTTTCCTTTCTGGGCTCTTTGGATTGCTTTTTGAGAGAATAAGATTTTTTCTGTTTAAACTGATATTCTACAAAAACTCAGAGAGCTGAAATAACTTATTATGAGTCCTTGTTGATGATGTGATAAAGAAAACTGGATTTACGGTGGCAATACATACTTATTATGTTCTTAACCGTGCCATTAAAACTGAAGTCTGAGGAGAGAAATACATTTTCCTAACTTTAGCTTTTGTAGCATAAAGGTCTGTGTTGTGGTTATGAATGCTCACTTAATAGCTGTGGAAAGGACATGACCCGTTCAGACTTATATCAGGACACTGAATCTTTATAAAAAGGTGAATGTATGAATCCCATAAAAAGTATCAATACCAAATGCTAAATTATTATTATTTGCATTTGTAGTTTCAGCATATCTTGTTAGAGCCACAATTAAAAAAAAAAAAAAAAAAAGGTGAAAGATTAAAAGGGAAAT